>JAAAWK010000688.1:0-84437 GCA_022496015.1 Hordeum marinum
ATCCCCTTGTAATTGATGAGTTTTCGTCCAAACCCTCATACTTCTTATGAGATTGTCCAATTTGTACACGAAGTGCATCCAGTTCTTGCGGTAACCCTATCAACTCTCTAGAAGTTGCTATGTGGGTGAAATTATGATGTCATGCCAAGTTACAACCTTTTCAGAGTTCATTTGTACTGCTTTCCAAATTCAGGGTCATTTAGCTCAAAATAAATCATTAAATGCATGACAAATATCAAATGAAGTGAAAAAGGGTTGAAAATTGATGACGTTCCTTTGAATGGTGCTTATTGAACACGCAAAAAGTATGGAGTTAAAATAAGTTATTAAAAATGAAATCCCTTTGTAATAGATGAGTTTTCGTCCGAAACCCTCATACTTCTTATGAGATTGTCCAATTTGTACACGAAGTGCGTCCAGTTTTTGCCGTAACCCTCTCAACTCTCTAGAAGTTGCTATGTGGGTGAAATTATGATGTCATGCCAAGTTACAACCTTTTCAGAGTTCATTTGTACTGCTTTTCAAATTCAGGGTCATTTAGCTCAAAATAAATCATTAAATGCATGAAAAATATCAAATGAAGTGAGAAAGGGTGGAAAATTGATGATGTGCCTTTGAATGGTTCACATTGAACACACGAAAAGTATGGAGTTAAAATAAGTGATTAAAAATGAAATCCCTTTGTAATTGATGAATTTTCGTCCCAAACCCTCATACTTCTTATAAGATTGTCCAATTTGTACACGAAGTGCATCCAGTTTTTGCGGTAACCCTATCAACTCTCTAGAAGTTGCTATGTGGGTGAAATTATGATGTCATGCAAAGCTACAACCTTTTCAGAGTTCATTTGTACTGCTTTTCAAATTCAGGGTCATTTAGCTCAAAATAAATCATTAAATGCATGAAAAATATCAAATGAAGTGAAAAAAGGTTGAAAATTGATGACGTGCCTTTGAATGGTGCATATTGAACCCGCAAAAAGTATGGAGTTAAAATAAGTTATTAAAAATGAAATCCCTTTGTAATAGATGAATTTTCGTCCGAAACCCTCATACTTCTTATGAGATTGTCCAATTTGTACACGAAGTGCATCGAGTTTTTGCTGTAACCCTATAAACTCTCTAGAAGTTGCTATGTGGGTGAAATTATGATATCATGCCAAGTTACAACCTTTTCAGAGTTCATTTGTACCGCTTTTCAAATTCAGGGTCATTTAGCTCAAAATAAATCATTAAATGCATGAACAATATCAAATCAAGTGAGAAAGGGTTGAAAATTGATGACGTGCCTTTCAATGGTGCATATTGAACACACAAAAAGTATGGAGTTAAAATAAGTTATTAAAAATGAAATCCCTTTGTAATAGATGAGTTTTCGTCCGAACCCTCATACTTCTTTTGAGATTGTCCAATTTGTACACGAAGTGCATCCTGTTTTTTCCGTAACCCTCTCAACTCTCTAGAAGTTGCTATGTGTGTGAAATTATGATGTCATGCCAAGTTACAACCTTTTCAGAGTTCATCACAAAATGTATGGAGTTAAAATAAGTTATTAAAAATGAAATCCCTCTGTAATAGATGAGTTTTCGTCCGAAACCCTCATACTTCTTTCGAGATTGTCCAATTTGTACACGAAGTGCATCCTGTTTTTTCCGTAACCCTCTCAACTCTCTAGAAGTTGCTGTGTGGGTGAAATTATGATGTCATGCCAAGTTACAACCTTTTCAGAGTTCATTTGTACTGCTTTTAAAATTCGGGGTCATTTTGCTCAAAATAAATCATTAAATGCATGAAAAGTATCAAATGAAGTGAGAAAGGGTTGAAATTTGATGACGTGCCTTTGAATGGTGCATATTGAACACACAAAAAGTATGGAGTTAAAATAAGTTATTAAAAATGAAATCCCTTTGTAATAGATATGTTTTCATCCGAAACCCTCATACTTCTTATGAGACTGTCCAATTTATACACGAAGTGCATCCAGTTTTTATCGTAACCCTCTCAACTCTCTAGAAGTTGCTATGTGGGTGAAATTATGATGTCATGCCAAGTTACAACCTTTTCGGAGTTCATTTGTACTGCTTTTCAAATTCAGGGTCATTTAGCTCAAAATAAATCATTAAATGCATGAAAAATATCAAATGAAGTGAAAAAGGGTTGAAAATTGATGACGTGCCTTTGAATGGTGCATATTGAACACGCAAAAAGTATGGAGTGTAAAATAAGTTATTAAAAATGAAAATCCCTTTGTAATAGATGAGTTTTCGGCCGAACCCTCATACTTCTTATGAGATTGTCCAATTTGTACACGAAGTGCATCCAGTTTTTTGCCGTAACCCTCTCAACTCTCTCGAAGTTGCTATGTGGGTGAAAATATGATGTCATGCCAAGTTACAACCTTTTCAGAGTTCATTGTACTGCTTTTCAAATTCAGGGTCATTTAGCTCAAAATAAATCATTAAATGCATGAAAAATATCAAATTAAGTGAGAAAGGGTTGGAATAATTGATGACGTGCCTTTGAATGGTGCATATTGAACACGCAAAAAAGTATGGATTGAAAATAAGTTATTAAAATGAAATCCCTTTGTAATAGAATATGTTTTCGTCCGAAACCCTCATACTTCTTATGAGATTGTCCAATTTGTACACGAAGTGCATCCAGTTTTTGCCGTAACCCTCTCAACGCTCTAGAAGTTGCTATGTGGGTGAAATTATGATGTCATGCCAAGTTACAACCTTTCAGAGTTCATTTGTACTGCTTTTCAAATTCAGGGTCATTTAGCTCAAAATAAATCATTAAATGCATGAAAAATATCAAATGAAGTGAGAAAGGGTTGAAAATTGATGATGTGCCTTGAATGGTTCACATTGAACACCCGAAAAGTATGGAGTTAAAATAAGTTATTAAAAATGAAATCCCTTTGTAATAGATGAGTTTTCGTGCGAAACCCTCATACTTCTTATGAGATTGTCCAATTTGTACACGAAGTGCATCCAGTTTTTGCCGTAACCCTCTCAACTCTCTAGAAGTTGCTATGTGGGTGAAAATATGATGTCATGCCAAGTTACAACCTTTTCAGAGTTCATTGGTACTGCTTTTCAAATTCAGGGTCATTTAGCTCAAAATAAATCATTAAATGCATGAAAAATATCCAATTAAGTGAGAAAGGGTTGAAAATTGATGACGTGCCTTTGAATGGTGCATATTGAACACGCAAAAAGTATGGATTGAAAATAAGTTATTAAAAATGAAATCCCTTTGTAATAAATATGTTTTCGTCCGAAACCCTCATACTTCTTATGAGATTGTCCAATTTGTACACGAAGTGCATCCAGTTTTTGCCGTAACCCTCTCAACTCTCTAGAAGTTGCTATGTGGGTGAAATTATGATGTCATGCCAAGTTACAACCTTTTTAGAGTTCATTTGTACTGCTTTTCAAATTCAGGGTCATTTAGCTCAAAATAAATCATTAAATGCATGAAAAATATCAAATTAAGTGAGAAAGGGTTGAATATTGATGACGTGCCTTTGAATGGTGCATATTGAACACGCAAAAAGTATGGATTGAAAATAAGTTATTAAAAATGAAATCCCTTTGTAATAGATATGTTTTTGTCCGAAACCCTCATACTTCTTATGAGACTGTCCAATTTGTACACGAAGTGCATCCAGTTTTTGCCGTAACCCTATCAACTCTCTAGAAGTTGCTATGTGGGTGAAATTATGATGTCATGCCAAGTTACAACCTTTTCAGAGTTCATTTGTACTGCTTTTCAAATTCAGGGTCATTTAGCTCAAAATAAATCATTAAATGCATGAAAAATATCAAATGAAGTGAAAAAGGGTTGAAAATTGATGACGTTCCTTTGAATGGTGCTTATTGAACACGCAAAAAGTATGGAGTTAAAATAAGTTATTAAAAATGAAATCCCTTTGTAATAGATGAGTTTTCGTCCGAAACCCTCATACTTCTTATGAGATTGTCCAATTTGTACACGAAGTGCGTCCAGTTTTTGCCGTAACCCTCTCAACTCTCTAGAAGTTGCTATGTGGGTGAAATTATGATGTCATGCCAACTTACAACCTTTTCAGAGTTCATTTGTACTGCTTTTCAAATTCAGGGTCATTTAGCTCAAAATAAATCATTAAATGCATGAAAAATGTCAAATTAAGTGAGAAAGGGTTGAATATTGATGATGTGACTTTGAATGGTGCATATTGAACACGCAAAAAGTATGGATTGAAAATCAGTTATTAAAAATGAAATCCCTTTGTAATAGATATGTTTTCGTCCGAAACCCTCATACTTCCTTATGAGATTGTCCAATTTGTACACGAAGTGCATCCAGTTTTTGCCGTAACCCTCTCAACTCTCTAGAAGTTGCTATGTGGGTGAAATTATGATGTCATGCCAAGTTACAACCTTTTCAGAGTTCATTTGTACTGCTTTTCAAATTCAGGGTCATTTAGCTCAAAATAAATCATTAAATGCATGAAAAATATCAAATGAAGTGAGAAAGGGTTGAAAATTGATGATGTGCCTTTGAATGGTTCACATTGAACACACGAAAAGTATGGAGTTAAAATAAGTTATTAAAAATGAAATCCCTTTGTAATTGATGAGTTTTCGTCCCGAACCCTCATACTTCTTATGAGATTGTCCAATTTGTACACGAAGTGCATCGAGTTTTTGCGGTAACCCTATCAACTCCCTAAAAGTTGCTATGTGGGTGAAATTATGATGTCATGCCAAGTTACAACCTTTTCAGAGTTCATTTGTACTGCTTTTCAAATTCAGGGTCATTTAGCTCAAAATAAATCATTAAATGCATGAAAAATATCAAATGAAGTGAGAAAGGGTTGAAAATTGATGATGTGCCTTTGAATGGTTCACATTGAACACCCGAAAAGTATGGAGTTAAAATAAGTTATTAAAAATGAAATCCCTTTGTAATAGATGAGTTTTCGTCCGAAACCCTCATACTTCTTATGAGATTGTCCAATTTGTACACGAAGTGCATCCAGTTTTTGCCGTAACCCTCTCAACTCTCTAGAAGTTGCTATGTGGGTGAAAATATGATGTCATGCCAAGTTACAACCTTTTCAGAGTTCATTGGTACTGCTTTTCAAATTCAGGGTCATTTAGCTCAAAATAAATCATTAAATGCATGAAAAATATCCAATTAAGTGAGAAAGGGTTGAAAATTGATGACGTGCCTTTGAATGGTGCATATTGAACACGCAAAAAGTATGGATTGAAAATAAGTTATTAAAAATGAAATCCCTTTGTAATAAATATGTTTTCGTCCGAAACCCTCATACTTCTTATGAGACTGTCCAATTTGTACACGAAGTGCATCCAGTTTTTGCCGTAACCCTCTCAACTCTCTAGAAGTTGCTATGTGGGTGAAATTATGATGTCATGCCAAGTTACAACCTTTTCAGAGTTCATTTGTACTGCTTTTCAAATTCAGGGTCATTTAGCTCAAAATAAATCATTAAATGCATGAAAAATATCAAATGAAGTGAGAAAGGGTTGAAAATTGATGATGTGCCTTTGAATGGTTCACATTGAACACCCGAAAAGTATGGAGTTAAAATAAGTTATTAAAAATGAAATCCCCTTGTAATTGATGAGTTTTCGTCCAAACCCTCATACTTCTTATGAGATTGTCCAATTTGTACACGAAGTGCATCCAGTTCTTGCGGTAACCCTATCAACTCTCTAGAAGTTGCTATGTGGGTGAAATTATGATGTCATGCCAAGTTACAACCTTTTCAGAGTTCATTTGTACTGCTTTTCAAATTCAGGGTCATTTAGCTCAAAATAAATCATTAAATGCATGAAAAATATCAAATGAAGTGAAAAAGGGTTGAAAATTGATGACGTTCCTTTGAATGGTGCTTATTGAACACGCAAAAAGTATGGAGTTAAAATAAGTTATTAAAAATGAAATCCCTTTGTAATAGATGAGTTTTCGTCCGGAACCCTCATACTTCTTATGAGATTGTCCAATTTGTACACGAAGTGCGTCCAGTTTTTGCCGTAACCCTCTCAACTCTCTAGAAGTTGCTATGTGGGTGAAATTATGATGTCATGCCAACTTACAACCTTTTCAGAGTTCATTTGTACTGCTTTTCAAATTCAGGGTCATTTAGCTCAAAATAAATCATTAAATGCATGAAAAATGTCAAATTAAGTGAGAAAGGGTTGAATATTGATGATGTGACTTTGAATGGTGCATATTGAACACGCAAAAAGTATGGATTGAAAATCAGTTATTAAAAATGAAATCCCTTTGTAATAGATATGTTTTCGTCCGAAACCCTCATACTCCTTATGAGACTGTCCAATTTGTACACGAAGTGCATCCAGTTTTTGCCGTAACCCTCTCAATTCTCTAGAAGTTGCTATGTGGGTGAAATTATGATGTCATGCCAAGTTACAACCTTTTCAGAGTTCATTTGTACTGCTTTTCAAATTCAGGGTCATTTAGCTCAAAATAAATCATTAAATGCATGAAAAATATCAAATGAAGTGAGAAAGGGTTGAAAATTGATGATGTGCCTTTGAATGGTTCACATTGAACACACGAAAAGTATGGAGTTAAAATAAGTTATTAAAAATGAAATCCCTTTGTAATTGATGAGTTTTCGTCCCGAACCCTCATACTTCTTATGAGATTGTCCAATTTGTACACGAAGTGCATCGAGTTTTTGCGGTAACCCTATCAACTCCCTAAAAGTTGCTATGTGGGTGAAATTATGATGTCATGCCAAGTTACAACCTTTTCAGAGTTCATTTGTACTGCTTTTCAAATTCAGGGTCATTTAGCTCAAAATAAATCATTAAATGCATGAAAAATATCAAATGAAGTGAGAAAGGGTTGAAAATTGATGATGTGCCTTTGAATGGTTCACATTGAACACCCGAAAAGTATGGAGTTAAAATAAGTTATTAAAAATGAAATCCCTTTGTAATAGATGAGTTTTCGTCCGAAACCCTCATACTTCTTATGAGATTGTCCAATTTGTACACGAAGTGCATCCAGTTTTTGCCGTAACCCTCTCAACTCTCTAGAAGTTGCTATGTGGGTGAAAATATGATGTCATGCCAAGTTACAACCTTTTCAGAGTTCATTGGTACTGCTTTTCAAATTGAGGGTCATTTAGCTCAAAATAAATCATTAAATGCATGAAAAATATCCAATTAAGTGAGAAAGGGTTGAAAATTGATGACGTGCCTTTGAATGGTGCATATTGAACACGCAAAAAGTATGGATTGAAAATAAGTTATTAAAAATGAAATCCCTTTGTAATAAATATGTTTTCGTCCGAAACCCTCATACTTCTTATGAGATTGTCCAATTTGTACACGAAGTGCATCGAGTTTTTGCGGTAACCCTATCAACTCCCTAAAAGTTGCTATGTGGGTGAAATTATGATGTCATGCCAAGTTACAACCTTTTCAGAGTTCATTTGTACTGCTTTTCAAATTCAGGGTCATTTAGCTCAAAATAAATCATTAAATGCATGAAAAATATCAAATGAAGTGAGAAAGGGTTGAAAATTGATGATGTGCCATCAAATGGTGCATATTGAACACACAAAAAGTATGGAGTTGAAATAACTTATTAAAAATGAAATCCCTTTGTAATACATGAGTTTTCGTCCAAAACCCTCATACTTCTTATGAGATTGTCCAATTTGTACACGAAGTGCATCCAGTTTTTGCCGTAACCCTCTCAACTCTCTAGAAGTTGCTAAGTGTTTGAAATTATGATGTCATGCCAAGTCTCAACCTTTTTAGAGTTCATTTGTACTGCTTTTCAAATTCAGGGTCATTTAGCTCAAAATAAATCATTAAATGCATGAATAATATCAAATGAAGTGAGAAAGGGTTGAAAATTGATGACCTTACTTTGAATGGTGCATATTGAACACGCAAAAAGTATGGAGTTAAAATAAGTTATTAAAAATGAAATCCCTTTGTAATAGATGAGTTTTCGTCCAAAACCCTCATACTTCTTATGAGATTGTCCAATTTGTACACAAAGTGCATCCAGTTTTTCCCATAACCCTCTCGACTCTCTAAAAGTTGCTATGTGGGTGAAATTATGATGTCATGCCAAGTTACAACCTTTTCAGAGTTCATTTGTACTGCTTTTCAAATTCAGGGTCATTTAGCTCAAAATAAATCGTTAAATGCATGAAAAATATCAAATGAAGTGAGAAAGGGTTGAAATTTGATGACGTGCCTTTGAATGGTGCAGATTGAACACACAAAATTATGGAATTAAAATAAGTTATTAAAAATGAAGTCCCTTTGTAATAGATGAGTTTTCGTCCGAAACCCTCATACTTCTTATGAGATTGTCCAATTTGTACACGAAGTGCATCCAGTTTTTGCCGTAACCCTCTCAACTCTCTAGAAGTTGCTATGTGGGTGAAATTATGATGTCATGGCAAGTTACAACCTTTTCAGAGTTCATTTGTACTGCTTTTAAAATTTAGGGTCATTTAGCTCAAAATAAATCATTAAATGCATGAAAAATATCAAACGAAGTGAGAAAGGGTTGAATATTGATGATGTGCCATCAAATGGTGCATATTGAACACACAAAAAGTATGGAGGTGAAATAACTTATTAAAATGAAATCCCTTTGTAATACATGAGTTTTCGTCCGAAACCCTCATACTTCTTATGAGATTGTCCAATTTGTACACGAAGTGCATCCATTTTTTGCCGTAACCCTCTCAACTCTCTAGAAGTTGCTATGTGGGTCAAATTATGATGTCATGCCAAGTTTCAACCTTTTCAGAGTTCATTTGTACTGCTTTTCAAATTCAGGGTCATTTAGCTCAAAATAAATCATTAAATGCATGAAAAATATCAAATTAAGTGAGAAAGGGTTGAAAATTGATGACCTTACTTTGAATGGTGCATATTGAACACGCAAAAAGTATGGAGTTAAAATAAGTTATTAAAAATGAAATCCCTTTGTAATAGATGTGTTTTGATGCGAAAACCTCATACTTCTTATGAGATTGGCCAATCTGTACATGAAGTGCATCCAGCTTTTGTCGTAACCCTCTCAACTCTCTAGAAGTTGCTATGTGGGTGAAATTATGATGTCATGCCAAGTTACAACCTTTTTAGAGTTCATTTGTACTGCTTTTCAAATTCAGGGTCATTTAGCTCAAAATAAATCATTAAATGCATGGAAAATATCAAATGAAGTGAGAAAGGGTTGAAAATTGATGACGTGCTTTTGAATGGTGCATATTGAACACACAAAAAGTATGGAGTTAAAATAAGTTATTAAAAATGAAATCCCTTTCTAATACATGAGTTTTCGTCCGAAACCCTCACACTTCTTATGAGATTGTCCAATTTGTACACGAAGTGCATCCAGTTTTTGCCGTAACCCTCTCAACTCTCTAGAAGTTGCTATGTGGGTGAAATTATGATGTCATGCCAATTTATAACCTTTTCAGAGTTCATTTGTACTGCTTTTCAAATTCAGGGTCATTTAGCTCAAAATAAATCATTAAATGCATGGAAAATATCAAATGAAGTCAGAAAGGGTTGAAAATTGATGACGTGCCTTCGAATGGTGCATATTGAACACACAACCAGTATGGAGCTGAAATAAGTTATTAAAAATGAAATCCCTTTGTAATACATGAGTTTTCGTCCGAAACCCTCATACTTCTTATGAGATTGTCCAATTTGTACACGAAGTGCATCCAGTTTTTGCCGTAACCCTCTCAACTCTCTAGAAGTTTCTATGTGGGTGAAATTATGATGTCATGCCAAGTTACAACCTTTTCAGAGTTCATTTGTACTGCTTTTCAAATCCAGGGTCATTTAGCTCAAAATAAATCATTAAATGCATGAAAAATATCAAATGAAGTGAGAAAGGGTTGAAAATTGATGACCTTACTTTGAATGGTGCATATTGAACATGCAAAAAGTATGGAGTTAAAATAAGTTAGTAAAAATGAAATCCCTTTGTAATAGATGAGTTTTCGTCCGAACCCTCATACTTCTTATGAGATTGTCCAATTTGTACACGAAGTGCATCCAGTTTTTGCTGTAACCCTCTCAACTCTCTAGAAGTTGCTATGTGGGTGAAATTATGATGTCATGCCAAGTTACAACCTTTTCAGAGTTTAGTTCTACTGCTTTTCAAATTCAGGGTCATTTAGCTCAAAATAAATCATTAAATGCATCAAAAATATCAAATGAAGTGAGAAAGGGTTGAAAATTGATGATGTGCCTTTGAATGGTGAATATTGAACATGCAAAAATTATGGACTTAAAATAAGTTTTTAAAAATGAAATCCCTTTGTAATAGATGAGTTTTCGTCCGACACCCTCATACTTCTTATGAGATTGTCCAATTTGTACACGAAGTGCATCCAGTTTTTGCCGTAACCCTCTCAACTCTCTAGAAATTGCTATGTGGGTCAAATTATGATGTCACGCCAAGTTTCAACCTTTTCAGAGTTCATTTGTACTGCTTTTCAAATTCAGGGTCATTTAGCTCAAAATAAATCATTAAATGCGTGAAAAATATCAAATGAAGTGAGAAAGGGTTGAAAATTGATGATGTGCCTTTGAATGGAGCATATTGAACACGCAAAAAGTATGGAGTTAAAATAAGTTAATAAAAATGAAATCCCTTTGTAATAGATGAGTTTTCGTCCGAAACCCTCATACATCTTATGAGATTATCCAATTTGTACACGAAGTGCATCCAGTTTTTCCCGTAACCATCTCAACTCTCTAGAAGTTGCTATGTGGGTGAAATTATGATGTCATGCCAAGTTACAACCTTTTCAGAGTTCATTTATACTGCTTTTCAAATTCAGGGTCATTTAGCTCAAAATAAATCGTTAAATGCATGAAAAATATCAAATGAAGTGAGAAAGGGTTGAAAATTGATGATGTGCCTTTGAATGGTGCATCTTAAACACACAAAAAGTATGGAGTTAAACTAAGCTATTAAAAATGAAATCCCTTTGTAATACATGAGTTTTCGTCCGAAACCCTGATACTTCTTATGAGATTGTCCAATTTGTACACAAAGTGCATCCAGTTTTTGCCGTAACCCTCGCAACTCTCTAGAAGTTGCTATGTGGGTGAAATTATGATGTCATGCCAAGTTACAACCTTTTCAGAGTTCATTTGTACTGCTTTTCAAATTCGGGGTCATTTAGCTCAAAATAAATCATTAAATGCATGAAAAATATCAAATGAAGTGAGAAAGGGTTGAAATTTGATGACGGGCCTTTGAATGGTGTTTATTGAACACACAAAAATTATGGAGTCAAAATAAGTTATTAAAAATGAAGTCCCTTTGTAATAGATGAGTTTTCGTCCGAAACCCTCATACTTCTTATGAGATTGTCCAATTTGTACACGAAGTGCATCCAGTTTTTGCCGTAACCCTCTCAACTCTCTAGAAGTTGCTATGTGGGTGAAATTAAGATGTCATGCCAAGTTTCAACCTTTTCAGAGTTCATTTGTACTGCTTTTCAAATTCAGGGTCATTTAGCTCAAAATAAATCATTAAATGCATGAAAAATATCAAATGAAGTGAGAAAGGGTTGAAAATTGATGATGTGCCATCAAATGGTGCATATTGAACACACAAAAATTATGGAGTTGAAATAACTTATTAAAAATGAAATCCCTTTGTAATACATGAGTTTTCGTTCGAAACCCTCATACTTCTTATGAGATTGTCCAATTTGTACACGAAGTGCATCCAGTTTTTGTCGTAACCCTCTCAACTCTCTAGAAGTTGCTATGTGGGTTAAATTATGATGTCATGCCAAGTTACAACCTTTTTAGAGTTCATTTATACTGCTTTTCAAATTCAGGGTCATTTAGCTCAAAATAAATCTCTAAATGCATGAAAAATATCAAATGAAGTGATAAAGGGTTGAAAATTGCTGACCTTACTTTGAATGGTGCATATTGAACACGCAAAAAGTATGGAGTTAAAATAAGCTATTAAAAATGAAGTCCCTTTGTAATAGATGAGTTTTCGTCCGAAACCCTCATACTTCTTATGAGATTGTCCAATTTGTACACGAAGTGCATCCAGTTTTTGCCGTAACCCTCTCAACTCTCTAGAAGTTGCTATGTGGGTGAAATTATGATGTCATGCCAAGTTTCAACCTTTTCAGAGTTCATTTGTACTGCTTTTCAAATTCAGGGTCATTTAGCTCAAAATAAATCATTAAATGCATGAAAAATATCAAATAAAGTGAGAAAGGGTTGAAAATTGATGACGTGCCTTTGAATGGTGCATATTGAACACGCAAAAAGTATGGATTGAAAATAAGTTATTAAAAATGAAATCCCTTTGTAATAGATATGTTTTCGTCTGAAACCCTCATACTTCTTATGAGATTGTCCAATTTGTACACGAAGTGCATCTAGTTTTTGTTGTAACCCTCTCAACTCTCTAGAAGTTGCTATGTGGGTGAAATTATGATGTCATGCCAAGTTACTACCTTTTCAGAGTTCATTTGTACTGCTTTTCAAATTGAGGGTCATTTAGCTCAAAATAAATCATTAAATGCATGAAAAATATCAAATGAAGTAATAAAGGGTTGAAAATTGATGACCTTACTTTTAATGGTGCATATTGAACACGCAAAAAGTATGGAGTTAAAATAAGCTATTAAAAATGAAATCCCTTTGTAATAGATGAGTTTTCGTCCGAAACCCTCATACTTCTTATGAGATTGTGCAATTTGTACACGAAGTGCATCCAGTTTTTGCCGTAACCCTCTCAACTCTCTAGAAGTTGCTATGTGGGTGAAGTTATGATGTCATGCCAAGTTTCAACCTTTTCAGAGTTCATTTGTACTGCTTTTCAAATTCAGGGTCATTTAGCTCAAAATAAATCATTAAATGCATGAAAAATATCAAATGAAGTGATAAAGGGTTGAAAATTGATGACCTTACTTTGAATGGTGCATATTGAACACGCAAAAAGTATGGAGTTAAAATAGGTTATTAAAAATGAAATCCCTTTGTAATAGATGAGTTTTCGTCCGAAACCCTCATACTTCTTATGAGATTGTCCAATTTTTACACGAAGTGCATCCAGTTTTTGCCGTAACCCTCTCAACTCTCTAGCAGTTGCTATGTGGGTGAAATTATTATGTCATGCCAAGTTACAACCTTTTCAGAGTTCATTTGTACTGCTTTTCAAATTCGGGGTCATTTAGCCCAAAATAAATCATTAAATGCATGAAAAATATCAAATGAAGTGAGAAAGGGTTGAAATTTGATGACGGGCCTTTGAATGGTGCATATTGAACACACAAAAAGTATGGAGTTAAAATAAGTTATTAAAAATGAAGTCCCTTTGTAATAGATGAGTTTTCGTCCGAAACCCTCATACTTCTTATGAGATTGTCCAATTTGTATATGAAGTGCATCCAGTTTTTGCCGTAACCCTCTCAACTCTCTAGAAGTTGCTATGTGGGTGAAATTATGATGTCATGCCAAGTTACAACCTTTTCAGAGTTCATTTGTACTGCTTTTAAAATTTAGGGTCATTTAGCTCAAAATAAATCATTAAATGCATGAAAAATATTAAATGAAGTGAGAAAGGGTTGAAAATTGATGATGTGCCATCAAATGGTGCATATTGAACACACAAAAAGTATGGAGGTGAAATAACTTATTAAAAATGAAATCCCTTTGTAATTCATGAGTTTTCGTCCGAAACCCTCATACTTCTTATGAGATTGTCCAATTTGTACACGAAGTGCATCCAGTTTTTGCCGTAACCCTCTCAACTCTCTAGAAGTTGATATGTGGGTCAAATTCTGATGTCATGCCAAGTATCGACCTTCTCAGAGTTCATTTGTACTGGTTTTCAAATTCAGGGTCATTTAGCTCAAAATAAATCATTAAATGCATGAAAAATATCAAATGAAGTGAGAAAGGGTTGAAAATTGATGACGTGCCTTTGAATGGTGCATCTTGAACACACAAAAAGTATGGAGTTAAAATAAGCTATTAAAAATGAAATCCCTTTGTAATAGATGAGTTTTCGTCCGAAACCCTGATACTTCTTATGAGATTGTCCAATTTGTACACGAAGTGCATCCAGTTTTTGCCGTAACCCTCTCAACTCTCTAGAAGTTGCTATGTGGGTGAAATTATGATGTCATGCCAAGTTACAATCTTTTCACAGTTCATTTGTACTACTTTTCTAATTCAGGGTCATTTAGCTCAAAATAAATCATTAAATGCATGAAAAATATCAAATGAAGTGAGAAAGGGTTGAAATTTGATGACGGGCCTTTGAATGGTGCATATTGAACACAAAAAAATTATGGAGTTAAAATAAGTTATTAAAAATGAAGTCCCTTTGTAATAGATGAGTTTTCGTCCGAAACCCTGATACTTCTTATGAGATTGTCCAATTTGTACACGAAGTGCATCCAGTTTTTGCCGTAACCCTCTCAACTCTCTAGAAGTTGCTATGTGGGTGAAATTATGATGTCATGCCAAGTTTCAACCTTTTCAGAGTTCATTTGTACTGCTTTTCAAATTCAGGGTCATTTAGCTCAAAATAAATCATTAAATGCATGAAAAATATCAAATGAAGTCAGAAAGGGTTGAAAATTGATGACCTTACTTTGAATGGTGCATATTGAACATGCAAAAATTATGGAGTTAAAATAGGTTATTAAAAATGAAATCCCTTTGTAATAGATGAGTTTTCGTCCGAAACCCTCATACTTCTTATGAGATTGTCCAATTTGTACACGAAGTGCATCCAGTTTTTGCCGTAACCCTCTCAACTCTCTAGAAGTTGGTATGTGGGTGAAATTATGATGTAATGCCAAGTTACAACCTTTTTAGAGTTCATTTGTACTGCTTTTCAAATTCGGGGTCATTTAGCTCAAAATAAATCATTAAATGCATGAAAAATATTGAATGAAGTGAGAAAGGGTTGAAAATTGATGACGTGCCTTTGAATGGTGCATATTGAACACGCAAAAAGTATGGATTGAAAATAAGTTATTAAAAATGAAATCCCTTTGTAATAGATATGTTTTCGTCCGAAACCCTCATACTTCTTATGAGATTGTCCAATTTGTACACGAAGTGCATCTAGTTTTTGTTGTAACCCTCTCAACTCTCTAGAAGTTGCTATGTGGGTGAAATTATGATGTCATGCCAAGTTACAACCTTTTCAGAGTTCATTGGTACTGCTTTTCAAATTCAGGGTCATTTAGCTCAAAATAAATCATTAAATGCATGAAAAATATCAAATGAAGTGAGAAAGGGTTGAAAATTGATGACGTGCTTTTGAATGGTGCATATTGAACACACAAAAAGTATGGAGTGAGAATAAGTTATTAAAAATGAAGTCCCTTTGTAATACATGAGTTTTCGTCCGAAACCCTGATACTTCTTATGAGATTGTCCAATTTGTACACGAAGTGCATCCAGTTTTTGCCGTAACCCTCTCAACTCTCTATAAGTTGCTATGTGGGTAAAATTATGATGTCATGCCAAGTTTCAACCTTTTCAGAGTTCATTTGTACTGCTTTTCAAATTCAGGGTCATTTAGCTGAAAATAAATCATTAAATGCATGAAAAATATCAAATGAAGTGATAAAGGGTTGAAAATTGATGACCTTACTTTGAATGGTGCATATTGATCATGCAAAAAGTATGGAGTTAAAATGGGTTATTAAAAATGAAATCCCTTTGTAATAGATGAGTTTTCGTCCGAAACCCTCATACTTCTTATGAGATTGTCCAATTTGTACACGAAGTGCATCCAGTTTTTGCCGTAACCCTCTCAACTCTCTAGAAGTTGCTATGTGGGTGAAATTATGATCTCATGCCAAGTTACAACCTTTTCAGAGTTCATTTGTACTGCTTTTCAAATTCGGGGTCATTTAGCTCAAAATAAATCATTAAATGCATGAAAAATATCAAATGAAGTGAGAAAGGGTTGAAAATTGATGACGTGCCTTTGAATGGTGCATATTGAACACGCAAAAAGTATGGATTGAAAATAAGTTATTAAAAATGAAATCCCTTTGTAATAGATATGTTTTCGTCCGAAACCCTCATACTTCTTATGAGATTGTCCAATTTGTACACGAAGTGCATCTAGTTTTTGTTGTAACCCTCTCAACTCTCTAGAAGTTGCTATGTGGGTGAAATTATGATGTCATGCCAAGTTACAACCTTTTCAGAGTTCATTTGTACTGCTTTTCAAATTCAGGGTCATTTAGCTCAAAATAAATCATTAAATGCATGAAAAATATCAAATGAAGTGAGAAAGGGTTGAAAATTGATGACGTGCTTTTGAATGGTGCATATTGAGCACACAAAAAGTATGGAGTAAAAATAAGTTATTAAAAATGAAATCCCTTTGTAATACATGAGTTTTCGTCCGAAACCCTCACACTTCTTATGAGATTGTCCAATTTGTACACGAAGTGCATCCAGTTTTTGCCGTAACCCTCTCAACTCTCTATAAGTTGCTATGTGGGTGAAATTATGATGGCATGCCAAGTTTTAACCTTTTCAGAGTTCATTTGTTCTGCTTTTCAAATTCAGGGTCATTTAGCTCAAAATAAATCATTAAATGCATGGAAAATATCAAATGAAGTCAGAAAGGGTTGAAAATTGATGATGTGCCTTTGAATGGTGCATCTTGAACACACAAAAAGTATGGAGTTAAAATAAGCTATTAAAAATGAAATCCCTTTGTAATAGATGAGTTTTCGTCCGAAACCCTGATACTTCTTATGAGATTGTCCAATTTGTACACGAAGTGCATCCAGTTTTTGCCGTAACCCTCTCAACCCTCTAGAAGTTGCTATGTGGGTGAAATTATGGTGTCATGCTAAGTTACAATCTTTTCATAGTTCATTTGTACTGTTTTTCAAATTCGGGGTCATTTAGCTCAAAATAAATCATTAAATGCATGAAAAATATCAAATGAAGTGAGAAAGGGTTGAAAATTGATGACGGGCCTTTGAATGGTGCATGTTGAACACACAAAAATTATGGAGTTACAATAAGTTATTAAAAATAAAGTCCCTTTGTAATAGATGAGTTTTCGTCCGAAACCCTCATACTTCTTATGAGATTGTCCAATTTGTACACGAAGTGCATCCAGTTTTTGCCATAACCCTCTCAACTCTCTAGAAGTTGGTATGTGGGTGAAATTATGATGTAATGCCAAGTTACAACCTTTTCAGAGTTCATTTGTACTGCTTTTCAAATTCGGGGTCATTTAGCTCAAAATAAATCATTAAATGCATGAAAAATATCAAATGAAGTGAGAAAGGGTTGAAAATTGATGACGTGCCTTTGAATGGTGCATATTGAACACGCAAAAAGTATGGATTGAAAATAAGTTATTAAAAATGAAATCCCTTTGTAATAGATATGTTTTCGTCCGAAACCCTCATACTTCTTATGAGATTGTCCAATTTGTACACGAAGTGCATCTAGTTTTTGTTGTAACCCTGTCAACTCTCTAGAAGTTGCTATGTGGGTGAAATTATGATGTCATGCCAAGTTACAACCTTTTCAGAGTTCATTTGTACTGCTTTTCTAATTCAGGGTCATTTAGCTCAAAATAAATCATTAAATGCATGAAAAATATCAAATGAAGTGAGAAAGGGTTGAAAATTGATGACGTGCTTTTGAATGGTGCATATTGAACACACAAAAAGTATGGAGTGAAAATAAGTTATTAAAAATGAAGTCCCTTTGTAATACATGAGTTTTCGTCCGAAACCCTGATACTTCTTATGAGATTGTCCAATTTGTACACGAAGTGCATCCAGTTTTTGCCGTAACCCTCTCAGCTCTCTATAAGTTGCTATGTGGGTAAAATTATGATGTCATGCCAAGTTTCAACCTTTCCAGAGTTCATTTGTACTGCTTTTCAAATTCAGAGTCATTTAGCTCAAAATAATTCATTAAATGCATGAAAAATATCAAATGAAGTGAGAAAGGGTTGAAAATTGATGACGTGCTTTTGAATGGTGCATATTGAACACACAAAAAGTATGGAGTGAGAATAAGTTATTAAAAATGAAGTCCCTTTGTAATACATGAGTTTTCGTCCGAAACCCTCATACTTCTTATGAGATTGTCCAATTTGTACACGAAGTGCATCCAGTTTTTGCCGTAACCCTCTCAACTCTCTATAAGTTGCTATGTGGGTAAAATTATGATGTCATGCCAAGTTTCAACCTTTTCAGAGTTCATTTGTACTGCTTTTCAAATTCAGGGTCATTTAGCTGAAAATAAATCATTAAATGCATGAAAAATATCAAATGAAGTGATAAAGGGTTGAAAATTGATGACCTTACTTTGAATGGTGCATATTGAACATGCAAAAAGTATGGAGTTAAAATGGGTTATTAAAAATGAAATCCCTTTGTAATAGATGAGTTTTCGTCCGAAACCCTCATACTTCTTATGAGATTGTCCAATTTGTACACGAAGTGCATCCAGTTTTTGCCGTAACCCTCTCAACTCTCTAGAAGTTGCTATGTGGGTGAAATTATGATCTCATGCCAAGTTACAACCTTTTCAGAGTTCATTTGTACTGCTTTTCAAATTCGGGGTCATTTAGCTCAAAATAAATCATTAAATGCATGAAAAATATCAAATGAAGTGAGAAAGGGTTGAAAATTGATGACCTTACTTTGAATGGTGCAGATTGAACATGCAAAAAGTATGGAGTTAAAATAGGTTATTAAAAATGAAATCCCTTTGTAATAGATGAGTTTTCGTCCGAAACCCTCATACTTCTTATGAGATTGTCCAATTTGTACACGAAGTGCATCCAGTTTTTGCCGTAACCCTCTCAACTCTCTAGAAGTTGCTATGTGGGTGAAATTATGATGTCATGCCAAGTTACAACCTTTTCGGAGTTCATTTGTACTGCTTTTCAAATTCAGGGTCATTTAGCTCAAAATAAATCATTAAATGCATGAAAAATATCAAATGAAGTGAGAAAGGGTTGAAAATTGATGACCTTACTTTGAATGGTGCATATTGAACAT
This sequence comes from Hordeum marinum, assembly GCA_022496015.1. Lineage (NCBI taxonomy): Eukaryota > Viridiplantae > Streptophyta > Magnoliopsida > Poales > Poaceae > Hordeum > Hordeum marinum. The sequence goes on from JAAAWK010000688.1 coordinate 19,099, forward strand.
GCAAAAAGTATGGAGTTAAAATGGGTTATTAAAAATGAAATCCCTTTGTAATAGATGAGTTTTCGTCCGAAACCCTCATACTTCTTATGAGATTGTCCAATTTGTACACGAAGTGCATCCAGTTTTTGCCGTAACCCTCTCAACTCTCTAGAAGTTGCTATGTGGGTGAAATTATGATCTCATGCCAAGTTACAACCTTTTCAGAGTTCATTTGTACTGCTTTTCAAATTCGGGGTCATTTAGCTCAAAATAAATCATTAAATGCATGAAAAATATCAAATGAAGTGAGAAAGGGTTGAAAATTGATGACGTGCCTTTGAATGGTACATATTGAACACGCAAAAAGTATGGATTGAAAATAAGTTATTAAAAATGAAATCCCTTTGTAATAGATATGTTTTCGTCCGAAACCCTCATACTTCTTATGAGATTGTCCAATTTGTACACGAAGTGCATCCAGTTTTTGTTGTAACCCTCTCAACTCTCTAGAAGTTGCTATGTGGGTGAAATTATGATGGCATGCCAAGTTTTAACCTTTTGAGAGTTCATTTGTTCTGCTTTTCAAATTCAGGGTCATTTAGCTCAAAATAAATCATTAAATGCATGGAAAATATCAAATGAAGTCAGAAAGGGTTGAAAATTGATGATGTGCCTTTGAATGGTGCATATTGAACACGCAAAAAGTATGGAGTTAAAATAAGTTATTAAAAATGAAATCCCTTTGTAATAGATGAGTTTTCGTCCGAAACCCTCATACATCTTATGAGATAATCCAATTTGTACACGAAGTGCATCCAGTTTTTCCTGTAACCATCTCAACTCTCTAGAAGTTGCTATGTGGGTGAAATTATGATGTCATGCCAAGTTACAACCTTTTCAGAGTTCATTTGTACTGCTTTTCAAATTCAGGGTCATTTAGCTCAAAATAAATCGTTAAATGCATGAAAAATATCAAATGAAGTGAGAAAGGGTTGAAAATTGATGATGTGCCTTTGAATGGTGCATCTTGAACACACAAAAAGTATGGAGTTAAAATAAGCTATTAAAAATGAAATCCCTTTGTAATAGATGAGTTTTCGTCCGAAACCCTGATACTTCTTATGAGATTGTCCAATTTGTACACGAAGTGCATCCAGTTTTTGCCGTAACCGTCTCAACCCTCTAGAAGTTGCTATGTGGGTGAAATTATGATGTCATGCTAAATTACAATCTTTTCATAGTTCATTTGTACTGCTTTTCAAATTCGGGGTCATTTAGCTCAAAATAAATCATTAAATGCATGAAAAATATCAAATGAAGTGAAAAGGGTTGAAAATTGATGACGGGCCTTTGAATGGTGCATGTTGAACACACAAAAATTATGGAGTTACAATAAGTTATTAAAAATGAAGTCCCTTTGTAATAGATGAGTTTTCGTCCGAAACCCTCATACTTCTTATGAGATTGTCCAATTTGTACACGAAGTGCATCCAGTTTTTGCCGTAACCCTCTCAACTCTCTAGAAGTTGGTATGTGGGTGAATTTATGATGTAATGCCAAGTTACAACCTTTTCAGAGTTCATTTGTACTGCTTTTCCAATTCGGGGTCATTTAGCTCAAAATAAATCATTAAATGCATGAAATATATCAAGAAGTGAGAAAGGGTTGAAAATTGATGACGTGCCTTTGAATGGTGCATATTGAACACGCAAAAAGTATGGATTGAAAATAAGTTATTAAAAATGAAATCCCTTTGTAATAGATATGTTTTCGTCCGAAACCCTCATACTTCTTATGAGATTGTCCAATTTGTACACGAAGTGCATCTAGTTTTTGTTGTAACCCTGTCAACTCTCTAGAAGTTGCTATGTGGGTGAAATTATGATGTCATGCCAAGTTACAACCTTTTCAGAGTTCATTTGTACTGCTTTTCAAATTCAGGGTCATTTAGCTCAAAATAAATCATTAAATGCATGAAAAATATCAAATGAAGTGAGAAAGGGTTGAAAATTGATGACGTGCTTTTGAATGGTGCATATTGAACACACAAAAAGTATGGAGTGAAAATAAGTTATTAAAAATGAAGTCCCTTTGTAATACATGAGTTTTCGTCCGAAACCCTGATACTTCTTATGAGATTGTCCAATTTGTACACGAAGTGCATCCAGTTTTTGCCCTAACCCTCTCAGCTCTCTATAAGTTGCTATGTGAGTGAAATTATGATGTCATGCCAAGTTTCAACCTTTTCAGAGTTCATTTGTACTGCTTTTCAAATTCAGGGTCATTTAGCTCAAAATAAATCATTAAATGCATGAAAAATATCAAATGAAGTGATAAAGGGTTGAAAATTTATGACCTTACTTTGAATGGTGCATATTGAACATGCAAAAAGTATGGAGTTAAAATAGGTTATTAAAAATGAAATCCCTTTGTAATAGATGAGTTTTCGTCCGAAACCCTCATACTTCTTATGAGATTGTTCAATTTGTACACGAAGTGCATCCAGTTTTTGCCGTAACCCTCTCAACTCTCTAGAAGTTGCTATGTGGGTGAAATTATGATGTAATGCCAAGTTACAATCTTTTCAGAGTTCAATTGTACTGCTTTTCAAATTCAGTGTCATTTAGCTCAAAATAAATCATTAAATGGATGAAAAATATCAAATGAAGTGAGAAAGGGTTGAAAATTGATGACGTGCCTTTGAATGATGCATATTGAACACACAAAAAGTATGGAGTGAAAATAAGTTATTAAAAATGAAATCCCTTTGTAATAGATATGTTTTCGTCCGAAACCCTGATACTTCTTATGAGATTGTCCAATTTGTACACGAAGTGCATCCAGTTTTTGCCGTAACCCTCTCAACTCTCTAGAAGTTGCTATGTGGGTTAAATTATGATGTCATGCCAAGTTACAACCTTTTCAGAGTTCATTTGTACTGCTTTTCAAATTCAAGGTCATTTAGCTCAAAATAAATCATTAAATGCATGAAAAATATCAAATGAAGTGAGAAAGGGTTGAAAATTGATGACGGGCCTTTGAATGGTGCATGTTGAACACACAAAAATTATGGAGTTAAAATAAGTTATTAAAAATGAAGTCCCTTTGTAATAGATGAGTTTTCGTCCGAAACCCTCATACTTCTTCTGAGATTGTCCAATTTGTACACGAAGTGCATCCAGTTTTTGCCGTAACCCTCTCAACTCTCTAGAAGTTGGTATGTGGGTGAAATTATGATGTAATGCCAAGTTACAACCTTTTCAGAGTTCATTTGTACTGCTTTTCAAATTCAGGGTCATTTAGCTCAAAATAAATCATTAAATGCATGAAAAATATCAAATGAAGTGAGAAAGGGTTGAAAATTGATGACGTGCCTTTGAATGGTGCATATTGAACACGCAAAAAGTATGGATTGAAAATAAGTTATTAAAAATGAAATCCCTTTGTAATAGATATGTTTTCGTCCGAAACCCTCATACTTCTTATGAGATTGTCCAATTTGTACACGAAGTGCATCCAGTTTTTGCCGTAACCCTCTCAACTCTCTAGAAGTTGCTATGTGGGTGAAATTATGATGTCATGCCAAGTTACAATCTTTTCAGAGTTCATTTGTACTGCTTTTCAAATTCAGGGTCATTTAGCTCAAAATAAATCATTAAATGGATGAAAAATATCAAATGAAGTGAGAAAGGGTTGAAAATTGATGACGTGCTTTTCAATGGTGCATATTGAACACACAAAAAGTATGGAGTGAAAATAAGTTATTAAAAATGAAGTCCCTTTGTAATACATGAGTTTTCGTCCGAAACCCTGATACTTCTTATGAGATTGTCCAATTTGTACACGTAGTGCATCGAGTTTTTGCCGTAACCCTCTCAACTCTCTAGAAGTTGCTATGTGGGTGAAATTATGATGTCATGCCAAGTTACAACCTTTTCAGAGTTCATTTGTACTGCTTTTCAAATTCAAGGTCATTTAGCTCAAAATAAATCATTAAATGCATGAAAAATATCAAATGAAGTGAGAAAGGGTTGAAAATTGATGACGGGCCTTTGAATGGTGCATGTTGAACACACAAAAATTATGGAGTTAAAATAAGTTATTAAAAATGAAGTCCCTTTGTAATAGCTGAGTTTTCGTCCGAAACCCTCATACTTCTTATGAGATTGTCCAATTTGTACACGAAGTGCATCCAGTTTTTGCCGTAACCCTCTCAACTCTTTAGAAGTTGGTATGTGGGTGAAATTATGATGTAATGCCAAGTTACAACCTTTCAGAGTTCATTTGTACTGCTTTTCAAATTCAGGGTCATTTAGCTCAAAATAAATCATTAAATGCATGAAAAATATCAAATGAAGTGAGAAAGGGTTGAAAATTGATGACGTGCCTTTGAATGGTGCATATTGAACACGCAAAAAGTATGGATTGAAAATAAGTTATTAAAAATGAAATCCCTTTGTAATAGATATGTTTTCGTCCGAAACCCTCATACTTCTTATGAGATTGTCCAATTTGTACACGAAGTGCATCCAGTTTTTCCCGTAACCCTCTCAACTCTCTAGAAGTTGCTATGTGGGTGAAATTATGATGTCATGCCAAGTTACAATCTTTTCAGAGTTCATTTGTACTGCTTTTCAAATGCAGGGTCATTTAGATCAAAATAAATCATTAAATGCATGAAAAATATCAAATGAAGTGAGAAAGGGTTGAAAATTGATGACGTGCTTTTGAATGGTGCATATTGAACACACAAAAAGTATGGAGTGAAAATAAGTTATTAAAAATGAAGTCCCTTTGTAATACATGAGTTTTCGTCCGAAACCCTGATACTTCTTATGAGATTGTCCAATTTGTACACGAAGTGCATCCAGTTTTTGCCGTAACCCTCTCAACTCTCTAGAAGTTGCTATGTGGGTGAAATTATGATGTCATGCCAAGTTACAACCTTTTCAGAGTTCATTTGTACTGCTTTTCAAATTCAAGGTCATTTAGCTCAAAATAAATCATTAAATGCATGAAAAATATCAAATGAAGTGAGAAAGGGTTGAAAATTGATGACGGGCCTTTGAATGGTGCATGTTGAACACACAAAAATTATGGAGTTAAAATAAGTTATTAAAAATGAAGTCCCTTTGTAATAGATGAGTTTTCGTCCGAAACCCTCATACTTCTTATGAGATTGTCCAATTTGTACACGAAGTGCATCCAGTTTTTGCCGTAACCCTCTCAACTCTTTAGAAGTTGGTATGTGGGTGAAATTATGATGTAATGCCAAGTTACAACCTTTTCAGAGTTCATTTGTACTGCTTTTCAAATTCAGGGTCATTTAGCTCAAAATAAATCATTAAATGCATGAAAAATATCAAATGAAGTGAGAAAGGGTTGAAAATTGATGACGTGCCTTTGAATGGTGCATATTGAACACGCAAAAAGTATGGATTGAAAATAAGTTATTAAAAATGAAATCCCTTTGTAATAGATATGTTTTCGTCCGAAACCCTCATACTTCTTATGAGATTGTCCAATTTGTACACGAAGTGCATCCAGTTTTTCCCGTAACCCTCTCAACTCTCTAGAAGTTGCTATGTGGGTGAAATTATGATGTCATGCCAAGTTACAATCTTTTCAGAGTTCATTTGTACTGCTTTTCAAATTCAGGGTCATTTAGCTCAAAATAAATCATTAAATGCATGAAAAATATCAAATGAAGTGAGAAAGGGTTGAAAATTGATGACGTGCTTTTGAATGGTGCATATTGAACACACAAAAAGTATGGAGTAAAAATAAGTTATTAAAAATGAAATCCCTTTGTAATACATGAGTTTTCGTCCAAAACCCTCACACTTCTTATGAGATTGTCCAATTTGTACACGAAGTGCATCCAGTTTTTGCCGTAACCCTCTCAACTCTCTATAAGTTGCTATGTGGGTGAAATTATGATGTCATGCCAAGTGTTAACCTTTTCAGAGTTCATTTGTTCTGCTTTTCAAATTCAGGGTCATTTACCTCAAAATAAATCATTAAATGCATGGAAAATATCAAATGAAGTCAGAAAGGGTTGAAAATTGATGATGTGCCTTTGAATGGTGCATATTGAACACGCAAAAAGTATGGAGTTAAAATAAGTTATTAAAAATGAAATCCCTTTGTAATAGATGAGTTTTCGTCCGAAACCCTCATTCATCTTATGAGATAATCCAATTTGTACACGAAGTGCATCCAGTTTTTCCCGTAACCATCTCAACTCTCTAGAAGTTGCTATGTGGGTGAAATTATGATGTCATGCCAAGTTACAATCTTTTCAGAGTTCATTTGTACTGCTTTTCAAATTCAGGGTCATTTAGCTCAAAATAAATCATTAAATGCATGAAAAATATCAAATGAAGTGAGAAAGGGTTGAAAATTGATGACGGGCCTTTGAATGGTGCATGTTGAACACACAAAAATTATGGAGTTAAAATAAGTTATTAAAAATGAAGTCCCTTTGTAATAGATGAGTTTTCGTCCGAAACCCTCATACTTCTTATGAGATTGTCCAATTTGTACACGAAGGGCATCCAGTTTTTGTCGTAACCCTCTCAACTCTCTAAAAGTTGCTATGTGGGTGAAATTATGATGTCATGCCAAGTTTCAACCTTTTCAGAGTTCATTTGTACTGCTTTTCAAATTCAGAGTCATTTAGCTCAAAAAAATCATTAAATGCATGAAAAATATCAAATGAAGTGAGAAAGGGTTGAAAATTGATGATGTGCCATCAAATGGTGGATATTGAACACACAAAAAGTATGGAGTTGAAATAACTTATTAAAAATGAAATCCCTTCGTAATACATGAGTTTTCGTTCGAAACCCTCATACTTCTTATGAGATTGTCCAATTTGTACACGAAGTGCGTCCAGTTTTTGCCGTAACCCTCTCAACTCTCTAGAAGTTGCTATGTGGTTTAAATTATGGTGTCATGCCAAGTTACAACCTTTTCAGAGTTCATTTCTACTGCTTTTCAAATTCAGGGTCATTTAGCTCAAAATAAATCATTAAATGCATGAAAAATATCAAATGAAGTGAGAAAGGGTTGAAAATTGATGACCTTTATTTGAATGGTGCATATTGAACACGCAAAAAGTATGGAGTTAAAATAAGCTATTAAAAATGAAATCCCTTTGTAATGGATGAGTTTTCGTCCGAAACCCTCATACTTCTTATGAGATTGTCCAATTTGTACACGAAGTGCATCCAGTTTTTGCCGTAACCCTCTCAACTCTCTAGAAGTTGCTATGTGGGTGAAATTATGATGTCATGCCAAGTTACAACCTTTTTAGAGTTCATTTGTACTGCTTTTCAAATTCGGGGTCATTTAGCTCAAAATAAATCATTAAATGCATGAAAAATATCAAATGAAGTGAGAAAGGGTTGAAATTTGATGACGGGCCTTTGAATGGTGCATATTGAACACACAAAAAGTATGGAGTTAAAATAAGTTATTAAAAATGAAGTCCCTTTGTAATAGATGAGTTTTCGTCCGAAACCCTCATACTTCTTATGAGATTGTCCAATTTGTACACGAAGTGCATCCAGTTTTTGCCGTAACCCTCTCAACTCTCTAGAAGTTGCTAGGTGGGTGAAATTATGATGTCATGCCAAGTTTCAACCTTTTCAGAGTTCATTTGTACTGCTTTTCAAATTACGGGTCATTTAGCACAAAATAAATCATTAAATGCATGAAAAATATCAAATGAAGTGAGAAAGGGTTGAAAATTGATGATGTGCCATCAAATGGTGCATATTGAACACACAAAAAGTATGGAGTTGAAATAACTTATTAAAAATGAAATCCCTTCGTAATACATGAGTTTTCGTTCGAAACCCTCATACTTCTTATGAGATTGTCCAATTTGTACACGAAGTGCGTCCAGTTTTTGCCGTAACCCTCTCAACTCTCTAGAAGTTGCTATGTGGGTTAAATTATGGTGTCATGCCAAGTTACAACCTTTTCAGAGTTCATTTCTACTGCTTTTCAAATTCAGGGTCATTTAGCTCAAAATAAATCATTAAATGCATGAAAAATATCAAATGAATTGATAAAGGGTTGAAAATTGATGACCTTTCTTTGAATGGTGCATATTGAACACGCAAAAAGTATGGAGTTAAAATAAGCTATTAAAAATGAAATCCCTTTGTAATGGATGAGTTTTCGTCCGAAACCCTCATACTTATTATGAGATTGTCCAATTTGTACACGAAGTGCATCCAGTTTTTGCCGTGTGAAATTATGATGTCATGCCAAGTTACAACCTTTTCAGAGTTCATTTGTACTGCTTTTCAAATTCGGGGTCATTTAGCTCAAAATAAATCATTAAATGCATGAAAAATATCAAATGAAGTGAGAAAGGGTTGAAATTTGATGACGGGCCTTTGAATGGTGCATATTGAACACACAAAAAGTATGGAGTTAAAATAAGTTATTAAAAATGAAGTCCCTTTGTAATAGATGAGTTTTCGTCCGAAACCCTCATACTTCTTATGAGATTGTCCAATTTGTACACGAAGTGCATCCAGTTTTTGCCGTAACCCTCTCAACTCTCTAGAAGTTGCTAGGTGGGTGAAATTATGATGTCATGCCAAGTTTCAACCTTTTCAGAGTTCATTTGTACTGCTTTTCAAATTACGGGTCATTTAGCTCAAAATAAATCATTAAATGCATGAAAAATATCAAATGAAGTGAGAAAGGGTTGAAAATTGATGATGTGCCATCAAATGGTGCATATTGAACACACAAAAAGTATGGAGTTGAAATAACTTATTAAAAATGAAATCCCTTTGTAATACATGAGTTTTCGTTCGAAACCCTCATACTTCTTATGAGATTGTCCAATTTGTACACGAAGTGCATCCAGTTTTTGCCGTAACCCTCTCAACTCTCTAGAAGTTGCTATGTGGGTGAAATTATGATGTCATGCCAAGTTACAATCTTTTCAGAGTTCATTTGTACTGCTTTTAAAATTTAGGGTCATTTAGCTCAAAATAAATCATTAAATGCATGAAAAATATTAAATGAAGTGAGAAAGGGTTGAAAATTGATGATGTGCCATCAAATGGTGCATATTGAACACACAAAAAGTATGGAGGTGAAATAACTTATTAAAAATGAAATCCCTTTGTAATTCATGAGTTTTCGTCCGAAACCCTCATACTTCTTATGAGATTGACCAATTTGTGCACGAAGTGCATCCAGTTTTTGCCGTAACCCTCTCAACTCTCTAGAAGTTGCTATGTGGGTCAAATTATGATGTCATGCCAAGTTTCAACCTTTTCAGAGTTCATTTGTACTGCTTTTCAAATTCAGGGTCATTTAGCTCAAAATAAATCATTAAATGCATGAAAAATATCAAATGAAGTGAGAAAGGGTTGAAAATTGATGACGTGCCTTTGAATGGTGCATATTGAACACGCAAAAAGTATGGAGGTGAAATAAGTTATTAAAAATGAAATCCCTTTGTAATACATGAGTTTTCGTCCGAAACCCTCATACTTCTTATGAGATTGTCCAATTTGTACACGAAGTGCATCCAGTTTTTGCCATAACCCTCTCAACTCTCTAGAAGTTGCCATGTGGGTGAAATTATGATCTCATGCCAAGTTACAACCTTTTCAGAGTTCATTTGTACTGCTTTTCAAATTCGCGGTCATTTAGCTCAAAATAAATCATTAAATGCATGAAAAATATCAAATGAAGTGAGAAAGGGTTGCAAATTGTTGATGTGCCTTTGAATGGTGCATCTTGAACACACAAAAAGTATGGAGTTAAAATAAGCTATTAAAAATGAAATCCCTTTGTAATACATGAGTTTTCGTCCGAAACCCTAATACTTCTTATGAGATTGTCCAATTTGTACACGAAGTGCATCCAGTTTTTGCCGTAACCCTCTCAACTCTCTAGAAGATGCTATGTGGGTTAAATTATGATGTCATGCCAAGTTACAACCTTTTCAGAGTTCATTTGTACTGCTTTTCAAATTCAGGGTCATTTAGCTCAAAATAAATCATTAAATGCATGAAAAATATCAAATGAAGTGAGAAAGGGTTGAAAATTGATGACGTGCCTTTGAATGGTGCATATTGAACACGCAAAAAGTATGGAGGTGAAATAAGTTATTAATAATGAAATCCCTTTGTAATACATGAGTTTTCGTCCGAAACCCTCATACTTCTTATGAGATTGTCCAATTTGTACACGAAGTGCATCCAGTTTTTGCCATAACCCTCTCAACTCTCTAGAAGTTGCTATGTGGGTGAAATTATGATCTCATGCCAAGTTACAACCTTTTCAGAGTTCATTTGTACTGCTTTTCAAATTCGCGGTCATTTAGCTCAAAATAAATCATTAAATGCATGAAAAATATCAAATGAAGTGAGAAAGGGTTGCAAATTGATGATGTGCCTTTGAATGGTGCATCTTGAACACACAAAAAGTATGGAGTTAAAATAAGCTATTAAAAATGAAATCCCTTTGTAATAGATGAGTTTTCGTCCGAAACCCTAATACTTCTTATGAGATTGTCCAATTTGTACACGAAGTGCATCCAGTTTTTGCCGTAACCCTCTCAACTCTCTAGAAGTTACTATGTGGGTGAAATTATGATGTCATGCCAAGTTACAACCTTTTCAGAGTTCATTTGTACTGCTTTTCAAATTCGGGGTCATTTAGCTCAAAATAAATCATTAAATGCATGAAAAATATCAAATGAAGTGAGAAAGGGTTGAAATTTGATGACGGGCCTTTGAATGGTGCATATTGAACACACAAAAAGTATGGAGTTAAAATAAGTTATTAAAAATGAAGTCCCTTTGTAATAGATGAGTTTTCGTCCGAAACCCTCATACTTCTTATGAGATTGTCCAATTTGTACACGAAGTGCATCCAGTTTTTGCCGTAACCCTCTCAACTCTCTATAAGTTGCTATGTGGGTGAAATTATGATGTCATGACAAGTTTCAACCTTTTCAGAGTTCATTTGTACTGCTTTTCAAATTCAGGGTCATTTAGCTCAAAATAAATCATTAAATGCATGAAAAATATCAAATGAAGTGATAAAGGGTTGAAAATTGATGACCTTACTTTGAATGGTGCATATTGAACACGCAAAAAGTATGCAGTTAAAATAGGTTATTAAAAATGAAATCCCTTTGTAATAGATGAGTTTTCGTCCGAAACCCTCATACTTCTTATGAGATTGTCCAATTTGTACACGAAGTGCATCCAGTTTTTGCCGTAACCCTCTCAACTCTCTAGAAGTTGCTATGTGGGTGAAATTATGATGTCATGCCAAGTTACAACCTTTTCAGAGCTCATTTGTACTGCTTTTCAAATTCGGGTCATTTAGCTCAAAATAAATCATTAAATGCATGAAAAATATCAAATGAAGTGAGAAAGGGTTGAAATTTGATGACGGGCCTTTGAATGGTGCATATTGAACACACAAAAAGTATGGAGTTAAAATAAGTTATTAAAAATGAAGTCCCTTTGTAATAGATGAGTTTTCGTCCGAAACCCTCATACTTCTTATGAGATTGTCCAATTTGTACACGAAGTGCATCCAGTTTTTGCCGTAACCCTCTCAACTCTCTAGAAGTTGCTATGTGGGTGAAATTATGATGTCATGCCAAGTTACAATCTTTTCAGAGTTCATTTGTACTGCTTTTAAAATTTAGGGTCATTTAGCTCAAAATAAATCATTAAATGCATGAAAAATATTAAATGAAGTGAGAAAGGGTTGAAAATTGATGATGTGCCATCAAATGGTGCATATTGAACACACAAAAAGTATGGAGGTGAAATAACTTATTAAAAATGAAATCCCTTTGTAATTCATGAGTTTTCGTCCGAAACCCTCATACTTCTTATGAGATTGACCAATTTGTACACGAAGTGCATCCAGTTTTTGCCGTAACCCTCTCAACTCTCTAGAAGTTGCTATGTGGGTCAAATTATGATGTCATGCCAAGTTTCAACCTTTTTAGAGTTCATTTGTACTGCTTTTCAAATTCAGGGTCATTTAGCTCAAAATAAATCATTAAATGCATGAAAAATATCAAATGAAGTGAGAAAGGGTTGAAAATTGATGACGTGCCTTTGAATGGTGCATATTGAACACGCAAAAAGTATGGAGGTGAAATAAGTTATTAAAAATGAAATCCCTTTGTAATACATGAGTTTTCGTCCGAAACCCTCATACTTCTTATGAGATTGTCCAATTTGTACACGAAGTGCATCCAGTTTTTGCCATAACCCTCTCAACTCTCTAGAAGTTGCTATGTGGGTGAAATTATGATCTCATGCCAAGTTACAACCTTTTCAGAGTTCATTTGTACTGCTTTTCAAATTCGCGGTCATTTAGCTCAAAATAAATCATTAAATGCATGAAAAATATCAAATGAAGTGAGAAAGGGTTGCAAATTGATGATGTGCCTTTTAACGGTGCATCTTGAACACACAAAAAGTATGGAGTTAAAATAAGCTATTAAAAATGAAATCCCTTTGTAATAGATGAGTTTCGTCCGAAACCCTAATACTTCTTATGAGATTGTCCAATTTGTACACGAAGTGCATCCAGTTTTTGCCGTAACCCTCTCAACTCTCTAGAAGATGCTATGTGGGTTAAATTATGATGTCATGCCAAGTTACAACCTTTTCAGAGTTCATTTGTACTGCTTTTCAAATTCAGGGTCATTTAGCTCAAAATAAATCATTAAATGCATGAAAAATATCAAATGAAGTGATAAAGGGTTGAAAATTGATGACCTTACTTTGAATTGTGCATATTGAACGCGCAAAAAGTATGGAGTTAAAATAAGCTATTAAAAATGAAATCCCTTTGTAATAGATGAGTTTTCGTCCGAAACCCTCATACTTCTTATGAGATTGTCCAATTTGTACACGAAGTGTATCCAGTTTTTGCTGTAACCCTATCAACTCTCTAGACGTTGCTATGTGGGTGAAATTATGATGTCATGCCAAGTTACAACCTTTTCAGAGTTCATTTGTACTGATTTTCAAATTCAGGGTCATTTAGCTCAAAATAAATCATTAAATGCATCAAAAATATCAAATCAAGTGAGAAAGGGTTGAAAATTGATGATGTGCCTTTGAATGGTGCATATTGAACACGCAAAAAGTATGGAGTTAAAATAAGTTATTAAAAATGAAATCCCTTTTTAATAGATGAGTTTTCGTCCGAAACCCTCATGCTTCTTATGAGATTATCCAATTTGTACACGAAGTGCGTCCAGTTTTTCCCGTAACCATCTCAACTCTCTAGAAGTTGCTATGTGGGTGAAATTATGATGTCATGCCAAGTTACAACCTTTCAGAGTTCATTTGTACTACTTTTAAAATTCAGGGTCATTTAGCTCAAAATAAATCGTTAAATGCATGAAAAATATCAAATGAAGTGAGAAAGGGTTGAACATTGATGATGTGACTTTGAATGGTGCATCTTGAACACACAAAAAGTATGGAGTTAAAATAAGATATTAAAAATGAAATCCCTTTGTAATAGATGAGTTTTCGTCCGAAACCCTCATACTTCTTATGAGATTGTCCAATTTGTACACGAAGTGCATCCAGTTTTTGCCGTAACCCTCTCAACTCTCTAGAAGTTGCTATGTGGGTGAAATTATGATGTCATGCCAAGTTACAACCTTTTCAGAGTTCATTTGTACTGCTTTTCAAATTCGGGGTCATTTAGCTCAAAATAAATCATTAAATGCATGAAAAATATGAAATGAAGTGAGAAAGGGTTGAAATTTGATGACGTGCCTTTGAATGGTGCATATTGAACACACAAAAAGTATGGAGTTAAAATAAATTATTAAAAATGAAGTCCCTTTGTAATAGATAAGTTTTCGTCCGAAACCCTCATACTTCTTATGAGATTGTCCAATTTGTACACGAAGTGCATCCAGTTTTTGCCATAACCCTCTCAACTCTCTAGAAGTTGCTATGTGGGCGAAATTATGATGTCATGCCAAGTTTCAACCTTTTCAGAGTTCCGTTGTACTGCTTTTCAAATTTAGGGTCATTTAGCTCAAAATAAATCATTAAATGCATGAAAAATATCAAATGAAGTGAGAAAGGGTTGAAAATTGATGATGTGCCATCAAATGGTGCATATTGAACAAACAAAAAGTATGGAGGTGAAATAACTTATTAAAAATGAAATCCCTTTGTAATACATGAGTTTTCGTCCGAAACCCTCATACTTCTTATGAGATTGTCCAATTTGTACACGTAGTGCATCCAGTTTTTGCCATAACCCTCTCAACTCTCTAGAAGTTGCTATGTGGGTGAAATTATGATCTCATGCCAAGTTACAACCTTTTCAGAGTTCATTTGTACTGCTTTTCAAATTTGGGGTAATTTAGCTCAAAATAAATCATTAAATGCATGAAAAATATCAAATGAAGTGAGAAAGGGTTGAAAATTGATGATGTGCCTTTGAATGGTGCATCTTGAACACACAAAAAGTATGGAGTTAAAATAAGCTATTAAAAATGAAATCCCTTTGTAATAGATGAGTTTTCGTCCGAAACCCTCATACTTCTTATGAGATTGTCCAATTTGTACACGAAGTGCATCCAGTTTTTGCCATAACCCTCTCAACTCTCTAGAAGTTGCTATGTGGGTGAAATTATGATCTCATGCCAAGTTACAACCTTTTCAGAGTTCATTTGTACTGCTTTTCAAATTCGGGGTCATTTAGCTCAAAATAAATCATTAAATGCATGAAAAATATCAAATGAAGTGAGAAAGGGTTGAAAATTGATGATGTGCCTTTGAATGGTGCATCTTGAACACACAAAAAGTATGAAGTTAAAATAAGCTATTAAAAATGAAATCCCTTTGTAATAGATGAGTTTTCGTCCGAAACCCTAATACTTCTTATGAGATTGTCCAATTTGTACACGAAGTGCATCCAGTTTTTGCCGTAACCCTCTCAACTCTCTAGAAGATTCTATGTGGGTTAAATTATGATGTCATGCCAAGTTACAACCTTTTCAGAGTTCATTTGTACTGCTTTTCAAATTCAGGGTCATTTAGCTCAAAATAAATAATTCAATGCATGAAAAATATCAAATGAAGTGATAAAGGGTTGAAAATTGATGACCTTACTTTGAATTGTGCATATTGAACATGCAAAAAGTATGGAGTTAAAATAAGCTATTAAAAATGAAATCCCTTTGTAATAGATGAGTTTTCGTCCGAAACCCTCATACTTCTTATGAGATTGTCCAATTTGTACACGAAGTGCATCCAGTTTTTGCTGTAACCCTCTCAACTCTCTAGAAGTTGCTATGTGGGTGAAATTATGATGTCATGCCAAGTTACAACCTTTTCAGAGTTCATTTGTACTGCTTTTCGAATTCGGGGTCATTTAGCTCAAAATAAATCATTAAATGCATGAAAAATATCAAATGAAGTGAGAAAGGGTTGAAATTTGATGACGGGCCTTTGAATGGTGCATATTGAACACACAAAAAGTATGGAGTTAAAATAAGTTATTAAAAATGAAGTCCCTTTGTAATAGATGAGTTTTCGTCCGAAACCCTCATACTTCTTATGAGATTGTCCAATTTGTACACGAAGTGCATCCAGTTTTTGCCGTAACCCTCTCAACTCTCTACAAGTTTCTATGTGGGTGAAATTATGATGTCATGCCAAGTTTCAACCTTTTCAGAGTTCATTTGTACTGCTTTTCAAATTCAGGGTCATTTAGCTCAAAATAAATCATTAAATGCATGAAAAATATCAAATGAAGTGAGAAAGGGTTGAAATTTGATGACGGGCCTTTGAATGGTGCATATTGAACACACAAAAAGTATGGAGTTAAAATAAGTTATTAAAAATGAAGTCCCTTTGTAATAGATGAGTTTTCGTCCGAAACCCTCATACTTCTTATGAGATTGTCCAATTTGTACACGAAGTGCATCCAGTTTTTGCCGTAACCCTCTCAACTCTCTACAAGTTTCTATGTGGGTGAAATTATGATGTCATGCCAAGTTTCAACCTTTTCAGAGTTCATTTGTACTGCTTTTCAAATTCAGGGTCATTTAGCTCAAAATAAATCATTAAATGCATGAAAAATATCAAATGAAGTGAGAAAGGGTTGAAAATTGATGATGTGCCATCAAATGGTGCATATTGAACACACAAAAAGTATGGAGGTGAAATAACTTATTAAAAATGAAATCCCTTTGTAATACATGAGTTTTCGTTCGAAACCCTCATACTTCTTATGAGATTGTCCAATTTGTACACGAAGTGCATCCAGTTTTTGTCGTAACCCTCTCAACTCTCTAGAAGTTGCTATGTGGGTTAAATTATGATGTCATGCCAAGTTACAACCTTTTCAGAGTTCATTTGTACTGCTTTTCAAATTCAGGGTCATTTAGCTCAAAATAAATCGTTAAATGCATGAAAAATATCAAATGAAGTGAGAAAGGGTTGAAAATTGATGATGTGCCTTTGAATGGTGCATCTTGAACACACAAAAAGTATGGAGTTAAAATAAGATATTAAAAATGAAATCCCTTTGTAATAGATGAGTTTTCGTCCGAAACCCTCATACTTCTTATGAGATTGTCCAATTTGTACACGAAGTGCATCCAGTTTTTGCCGTAACCCTCTCAACTCTCTAGAAGTTGCTATGTGGGTGAAATTATGATCTGATGCCAAGTTACAACCTTTTCAGAGTTCATTTGTACTTCTTTTCAAATTCAGGGTCATTTAGCTCAAAATAAATCATTAAATGCATGAAAAATATCAAATGAAGTGAGAAAGGGTTGAAAATTGATGATGTGCCTTTGAATGGTGCATATTGAACACGCAAAAAGTATGGAGTTAAAATAAGTTATTAAAAATGAAATCCCTTTGTAATACATGAGTTTTTGTCCGAAACCCTCATGCTTCTTATGAGATTATCCAATTTGTACACGAAGTGCGTCCAGTTTTTCCCGTAACCATCTCAACTCTCTAGAAGTTGCTATGTGGGTGAAATTATGATGTCATGCCCAGTTACAACCTTTTCGGAGTTCATTTGTACTGCTTTTCAAATTCAGGGTCATTTAGCTCAAAATAAATCGTTAAATGCATGAAAAATATCAAATGAAGTGAGAAAGGGTTGAAAATTGATGATGTGCCTTTGAATGGTGCATCTTGAACACACAAAAAGTATGGAGTTAAAATAAGATATTAAAAATGAAATCCCTTTGTAATAGATGAATTTTCGTCCGAAACCCTCATACTTCTTATGAGATTGTCCAATTTGTACACGAAGTGCATCCAGTTTTTGCCGTAACCCTCTCAACTCTCTAGAAGTTGCTATGTGGGTGAAATTATGATCTCATGCCAAGTTACGACCTTTTCAGAGTTCATTTGTACTTCTTTTCAAATTCGGGGTCATTTAGCTCAAAATAAATCATTAAATGCATGAAAAATATCAAATGAAGTGAGAAAGGGTTGAAATTTGATGACGTGCCTTTGAATGGTGCATATTGAACACACAAAAAGTATCGAGTTAAAATAAATTATTAAAAATGAAGTCCCTTTGTAATAGATAAGTTTTCGTCCGAAACCCTCATACTTCTTATGAGATTGTCCAATTTGTACACGAAGTGCATCCAGTTTTTGCCGTAACCCTCTCAACTCTCTAGAAGTTGATATGTGGGTGAAATTATGATGTCATGCCAAGTTTCAACCTTTTCAGAGCTCATTTGTACTGCTTTTCAAATTTAGGGTCATTTAGCTCAAAATAAATCATTAAATGCATGAAAAATATCAAATGAAGTGAGAAAGGGTTGAAAATTGATGATGTGCCATCAAATGGTGCATATTGAACACACAAAAAGTATGGAGGTGAAATAACTTATTAAAAATGAAATCCCTTTGTAATACATGAGGTTTCGTCCGAAACCCTCATACTTCTTATGAGATTGTCCAATTTGTACACGAAGTGCATCCAGTTTTTGCCATAACCCTCTCAACTCTCTAGAAGTTTCTATGTGGGTGAAATTATGATCTCATGCCAAGTTACAACCTTTTCAGAGTTCATTTGTACAGCTTTTCAAATTCGGGGTCATTTAGCTCAAAATAAATCATTAAATGCATGAAAACTATCAAATGAAGTGAGAAAGGGTTGAAAATTGATGATGTGCCTTTGAATTGTGCATATTGAACACGCAAAAAGTATGCAGTTAAAATAAGCTATTAAAAATGAAATCCCTTTGTAATAGATGAGTTTTCTTCCAAAACCCTCATACTTCTTATGAGATTGTCCAATTTGTACACGAAGTGCATCCAGTTTTTGCCATAACCCTCTCAACCTTCTATAAGTTGCCATGTGGGTGAAATTATGATGTCATGCCAAGTTACAACCTTTTCAGAGTTCATTTGTACTGCTTTTCAAATTCGGGGTCATTTAGCTCAAAATAAATCATTAAATGCATGAAAACTATCAAATGAAGTGAGAAAGGGTTGAAAATTGATGATGTGCCTTTGAATTGTGCATATTGAACACGCAAAAAGTATGCAGTTAAAATAAGCTATTAAAAATGAAATCCCTTTGTAATAGATGAGTTTTCTTCCGAAACCCTCATACTTCTTATGAGATTGTCCAATTTGTACACGAAGTGCATCCAGTTTTTGCCGTAACCCTCTCAACTCTCTACAAGTTTCTATGTGGGTGAAATTATGATGTCATGCCAAGTTTCAACCTTTTCAGAGTTCATTTGTACTGCTTTTCAAATTCAGGGTCATTTAGCTCAAAATAAATCATTAAATGCATGAAAAATATCAAATGAAGTGAGAAAGGGTTGAAATTTGATGACGGGCCTTTGAATGGTGCATATTGAACACACAAAAAGTATGGAGTTAAAATAAGTTATTAAAAATGAAGTCCCTTTGTAATAGATGAGTTTTCGTCCGAAACCCTCATACTTCTTATGAGATTGTCCAATTTGTACACGAAGTGCATCCAGTTTTTGCCGTAACCCTCTCAACTCTCTACAAGTTTCTATGTGGGTGAAATTATGATGTCATGCCAAGTTTCAACCTTTTCAGAGTTCATTTGTACTGCTTTTCAAATTCAGGGTCATTTAGCTCAAAATAAATCATTAAATGCATGAAAAATATCAAATGAAGTGAGAAAGGGTTGAAAATTGATGATGTGCCATCAAATGGTGCATATTGAACACACAAAAAGTATGGAGGTGAAATAACTTATTAAAAATGAAATCCCTTTGTAATACATGAGTTTTCGTTCGAAACCCTCATACTTCTTATGAGATTGTCCAATTTGTACACGAAGTGCATCCAGTTTTTGCCGTAACCCTCTCAACTCTCTAGAAGTTGATATGTGGGTGAAATTATGATGTCATGCCAAGTTTCAACCTTTTCAGAGCTCATTTGTACTGCTTTTCAAATTTAGGGTCATTTAGCTCAAAATAAATCATTAAATGCATGAAAAATATCAAATGAAGTGAGAAAGGGTTGAAAATTGATGATGTGCCATCAAATGGTGCATATTGAACACACAAAAAGTATGGAGGTGAAATAACTTATTAAAAATGAAATCCCTTTGTAATACATGAGGTTTCGTCCGAAACCCTCATACTTCTTATGAGATTGTCCAATTTGTACACGAAGTGCATCCAGTTTTTGCCATAACCCTCTCAACTCTCTAGAAGTTTCTATGTGGGTGAAATTATGATCTCATGCCAAGTTACAACCTTTTCAGAGTTCATTTGTACAGCTTTTCAAATTCGGGGTCATTTAGCTCAAAATAAATCATTAAATGCATGAAAACTATCAAATGAAGTGAGAAAGGGTTGAAAATTGATGATGTGCCTTTGAATTGTGCATATTGAACACGCAAAAAGTATGCAGTTAAAATAAGCTATTAAAAATGAAATCCCTTTGTAATAGATGAGTTTTCTTCCGAAACCCTCATACTTCTTATGAGATTGTCCAATTTGTACACGAAGTGCATCCAGTTTTTGCCATAACCCTCTCAACCTTCTATAAGTTGCCATGTGGGTGAAATTATGATGTCATGCCAAGTTACAACCTTTTCAGAGTTCATTTGTACTGCTTTTCAAATTCGGGGTCATTTAGCTCAAAATAAATCATTAAATGCATGAAAACTATCAAATGAAGTGAGAAAGGGTTGAAAATTGATGATGTGCCTTTGAATTGTGCATATTGAACACGCAAAAAGTATGCAGTTAAAATAAGCTATTAAAAATGAAATCCCTTTGTAATAGATGAGTTTTCTTCCGAAACCCTCATACTTCTTATGAGATTGTCCAATTTGTACACGAAGTGCATCCAGTTTTTGCCGTAACCCTCTCAACTCTCTACAAGTTTCTATGTGGGTGAAATTATGATGTCATGCCAAGTTTCAACCTTTTCAGAGTTCATTTGTACTGCTTTTCAAATTCAGGGTCATTTAGCTCAAAATAAATCATTAAATGCATGAAAAATATCAAATGAAGTGAGAAAGGGTTGAAATTTGATGACGGGCCTTTGAATGGTGCATATTGAACACACAAAAAGTATGGAGTTAAAATAAGTTATTAAAAATGAAGTCCCTTTGTAATAGATGAGTTTTCGTCCGAAACCCTCATACTTCTTATGAGATTGTCCAATTTGTACACGAAGTGCATCCAGTTTTTGCCGTAACCCTCTCAACTCTCTACAAGTTTCTATGTGGGTGAAATTATGATGTCATGCCAAGTTTCAACCTTTTCAGAGTTCATTTGTACTGCTTTTCAAATTCAGGGTCATTTAGCTCAAAATAAATCATTAAATGCATGAAAAATATCAAATGAAGTGAGAAAGGGTTGAAAATTGATGATGTGCCATCAAATGGTGCATATTGAACACACAAAAAGTATGGAGGTGAAATAACTTATTAAAAATGAAATCCCTTTGTAATACATGAGTTTTCGTTCGAAACCCTCATACTTCTTATGAGATTGTCCAATTTGTACACGAAGTGCATCCAGTTTTTGCCGTAACCCTCTCAACTCTCTAGAAGTTGATATGTGGGTGAAATTATGATGTCATGCCAAGTTTCAACCTTTTCAGAGCTCATTTGTACTGCTTTTCAAATTTAGGGTCATTTAGCTCAAAATAAATCATTAAATGCATGAAAAATATCAAATGAAGTGAGAAAGGGTTGAAAATTGATGATGTGCCATCAAATGGTGCATATTGAACACACAAAAAGTATGGAGGTGAAATAACTTATTAAAAATGAAATCCCTTTGTAATACATGAGGTTTCGTCCGAAACCCTCATACTTCTTATGAGATTGTCCAATTTGTACACGAAGTGCATCCAGTTTTTGCCATAACCCTCTCAACTCTCTAGAAGTTTCTATGTGGGTGAAATTATGATCTCATGCCAAGTTACAACCTTTTCAGAGTTCATTTGTACAGCTTTTCAAATTCGGGGTCATTTAGCTCAAAATAAATCATTAAATGCATGAAAACTATCAAATGAAGTGAGAAAGGGTTGAAAATTGATGATGTGCCTTTGAATTGTGCATATTGAACACGCAAAAAGTATGCAGTTAAAATAAGCTATTAAAAATGAAATCCCTTTGTAATAGATGAGTTTTCTTCCGAAACCCTCATACTTCTTATGAGATTGTCCAATTTGTACACGAAGTGCATCCAGTTTTTGCCATAACCCTCTCAACCTTCTATAAGTTGCCATGTGGGTGAAATTATGATGTCATGCCAAGTTACAACCTTTTCAGAGTTCATTTGTACTGCTTTTCAAATTCGGGGTCATTTAGCTCAAAATAAATCATTAAATGCATGAAAACTATCAAATGAAGTGAGAAAGGGTTGAAAATTAATGATGTGCCTTTGAATTGTGCATATTGAACACGCAAAAAGTATGCAGTTAAAATAAGCTATTAAAAATGAAATCCCTTTGTAATAGATGAGTTTTCTTCCGAAACCCTCATACTTCTTATGAGATTGTCCAATTTGTACACGAAGTGCATCCAGTTTTTGCCGTAACCCTCTCAACTCTCTACAAGTTTCTATGTGGGTGAAATTATGATGTCATGCCAAGTTTCAACCTTTTCAGAGTTCATTTGTACTGCTTTTCAAATTCAGGGTCATTTAGCTCAAAATAAATCATTAAATGCATGAAAAATATCAAATGAAGTGAGAAAGGGTTGAAAATTGATGATGTGCCATCAAATGGTGCATATTGAACACACAAAAAGTATGGAGGTGAAATAACTTATTAAAAATGAAATCCCTTTGTAATACATGAGTTTTCGTTCGACACCCTCATACTTCTTATGAGATTGTCCAATTTGTACACGAAGTGCATCCAGTTTTTGTCGTAACCCTCTCAACTCTCTAGAAGTTGCTATGTGGGTTAAATTAAGATGTCATGCCAAGTTACAACCTTTTCAGAGTTCATTTGTACTGCTTTTCAAATTCAGGGTCATTTAGCTCAAAATAAATCGTTAAATGCATGAAAAATATCAAATGAAGTGAGAAAGGGTTGAAAATTGATGATGTGCCTTTGAATGGTGCATCTTGAACACACAAAAAGTATGGAGTTAAAATAAGATATTAAAAATGAAATCCCTTTGTAATAGATGAGTTTTCGTCCGAAACCCTCATACTTCTTATGAGATTGTCCAATTTGTACACGAAGTGCATCCAGTTTTTGCCGTAACCCTCTCAACTCTCTAGAAGTTGCTATGTGGGTGAAATTATGATCTGATGCCAAGTTACAACCTTTTCAGAGTTCATTTGTACTTCTTTTCAAATTCAGGGTCATTTAGCTCAAAATAAATCATTAAATGCATGAAAAATATCAAATGAAGTGAGAAAGGGTTGAAAATTGATGATGTGCCTTTGAATGGTGCATATTGAACACGCAAAAAGTATGGAGTTAAAATAAGTTATTAAAAATGAAATCCCTTTGTAATACATGAGTTTTTGTCCGAAACCCTCATGCTTCTTATGAGATTATCCAATTTGTACACGAAGTGCGTCCAGTTTTTCCCGTAACCATCTCAACTCTCTAGAAGTTGCTATGTGGGTGAAATTATGATGTCATGCCAAGTTACAACCTTTTCAGAGTTCATTTGTACTGCTTTTCAAATTCAGGGTCATTTAGCTCAAAATAAATCGTTAAATGCATGAAAAATATCAAATGAAGTGAGAAAGGGTTGAAAATTGATGATGTGCCTTTGAATGGTGCATCTTGAACACACAAAAAGTATGGAGTTAAAATAAGATATTAAAAATGAAATCCCTTTGTAATAGATGAATTTTCGTCCGAAACCCTCATACTTCTTATGAGATTGTCCAATTTGTACACGAAGTGCATCCAGTTTTTGCCGTAACCCTCTCAACTCTCTAGAAGTTGCTATGTGGGTGAAATTATGATCTCATGCCAAGTTACGACCTTTTCAGAGTTCATTTGTACTTCTTTTCAAATTCGGGGTCATTTAGCTCAAAATAAATCATTAAATGCATGAAAAATATCAAATGAAGTGAGAAAGGGTTGAAATTTGATGACGTGCCTTTGAATGGTGCATATTGAACACACAAAAAGTATCGAGTTAAAATAAATTATTAAAAATGAAGTCCCTTTGTAATAGATAAGTTTTCGTCCGAAACCCTCATACTTCTTATGAGATTGTCCAATTTGTACACGAAGTGCATCCAGTTTTTGCCGTAACCCTCTCAACTCTCTAGAAGTTGATATGTGGGTGAAATTATGATGTCATGCCAAGTTTCAACCTTTTCAGAGCTCATTTGTACTGCTTTTCAAATTTAGGGTCATTTAGCTCAAAATAAATCATTAAATGCATGAAAAATATCAAATGAAGTGAGAAAGGGTTGAAAATTGATGATGTGCCATCAAATGGTGCATATTGAACACACAAAAAGTATGGAGGTGAAATAACTTATTAAAAATGAAATCCCTTTGTAATACATGAGGTTTCGTCCGAAACCCTCATACTTCTTATGAGATTGTCCAATTTGTACACGAAGTGCATCCAGTTTTTGCCATAACCCTCTCAACTCTCTAGAAGTTTCTATGTGGGTGAAATTATGATCTCATGCCAAGTTACAACCTTTTCAGAGTTCATTTGTACAGCTTTTCAAATTCGGGGTCATTTAGCTCAAAATAAATCATTAAATGCATGAAAACTATCAAATGAAGTGAGAAAGGGTTGAAAATTGATGATGTGCCTTTGAATTGTGCATATTGAACACGCAAAAAGTATGCAGTTAAAATAAGCTATTAAAAATGAAATCCCTTTGTAATAGATGAGTTTTCTTCCGAAACCCTCATACTTCTTATGAGATTGTCCAATTTGTACACGAAGTGCATCCAGTTTTTGCCGTAACCCTCTCAACCTTCTATAAGTTGCCATGTGGGTGAAATTATGATGTCATGCCAAGTTACAACCTTTTCAGAGTTCATTTGTACTGCTTTTCAAATTCGGGGTCATTTAGCTCAAAATAAATCATTAAATGCATGAAAAATATCAAATGAAGTGAGAAAGGGTTGAAATTTGACGACGGGCCTTTGAATGGTGCATATTGAACATACAAAAAGTATGGAGTTAAAATAAGTTATTAAAAATGAAGTCCCTTTGTAATAGATGAGTTTTCGTCCGAAACCCTCATACTTCTTATGGTATTGTCCAATTTGTACACGAAGTGCATCCAGTTTTTGCCGTAACCCTCTGAACTCTCTAGAAGTTGCTATGTGGGTCAAATTATGATGTCATGCCAAGTTTCAACCTTTTCAGAGTTCATTTGTACTTCTTTTCAAATTCAGGGTCATTTAGCTCAAAATAAATCATTAAATGCATGAAAAATATCAAATGAAGTGAGAAAGGGTTGAAAATTGATGATGTGCCATCAAATGGTGCATATTGAACACACAAAAAGTATGGAGTTGAAATAACTTATTAAAAATGAAATCCCTTTGTAATACAAGAGTTTTCGTCCGAAACCCTCATACTTCTTATGAGATTGTCCAATTTGTACACGAAGTGCATCCAGTTTTTGCCATAACCCTCTCAACTCTCTAGAAGTTGCTATGTGGGAGAAATTATGATCTCATGCCAAGTTACAACCTTTTCAGAGTTCATTTGTACTGCTTTTCAAATTCAGGGTCATTTAGCTCAAAATAAATCATTAAATGCATGAAAAATATCAAATGAAGTGAGAAAGGGTTGAAAATTGATGATGTGCCATCAAATGGTGCATATTGAACACACAAAAAGTATGGAGTTGAAATAACTTATTAAAAATGAAATCCCTTTGTAATACAAGAGTTTTCGTTCGAAACCCTCATACTTCTTATGAGATTGTCCAATTTGTACACGAAGTGCATCCAGTTTTTGCCGTAACCATCTCAACTCTCTAGAAGTTGCTATGTGGGTTAAATTATGATGTCATGCCAAGTTACAACCTTTTCAGAGTTCATTTGTACTGCTTTTCAAATTCAGGGTCATTTAGCTCAAAATAAATCATTAAATGCATGAAAAATATCAAATGAAGTGATAAAGGGTTGAAAATTGATGACCTTACTTTGAATGGTGCATATTGAACACGCAAAAATTATGGAGTTAAAATAAGCTATTAAAAATGAAATCCCTTTGTAATAGATGAGTTTTCGTCCGAAACCCTCATACTTCTTATTAGATTGTCCAATTTGTACACGAAGTGCATCCAGTTTTTGCCGTAACCCTCTCAACTCTCTAGAAGTTGCTGTGTGGGTGAAATTATGATGTCATGCCAAGTTTCAACCTTTTCAGAGTTCATTTGTACTGCTTTTCAAATTCAGGGTCATTTAGCTCAAAATAAATCATTAAATGCATGAAAAATATCAAATGAAGTGATAAAGGGTTGAAAATTGATGACCTTACTTTGAATGGTGCATATTGAACACGCAAAAAGTATGGAGTTAAAATAGGTTATTAAAAATGAAATCCCTTTGTAATAGATGAGTTTTCGTCCGAAACCCTCATACTTCTTATGAGATTGTCCAATTTGTACACGAAGTGCATCCAGTTTTTGCCATAACCCTCTCAACTCTCTAGAAGTTGCTATGCGGGTGAAATTATGATGTCATGCCAAGTTACAACCTTTTCAGAGTTCATTTGTACTGCTTTTCAAATTCGGGGTCATTTAGCTCAAAATAAATCATTAAATGCATGAAAAATATCAAATGAAGTGAGAAAGGGTTGAAAATTGATGATGTGCCTTTGAATGGTGCATCTTGAACACACAAAAAGTATGGAGTTAAAATAAGCTATTAAAAATGAAATCCCTTTGTAATAGATGAGTTTTCGTCCGAAACCCTAATACTTCTTATGAGATTGTCCAATTTGTACACGAAGTGCATCCAGTTTTTGCCGTAACCCTCTCAACTCTCTAGAAGATTCTATGTGGGTTAAATTATGATGTCATGCCAAGTTACAACCTTTTCAGAGTTCATTTGTACTGCTTTTCAAATTCAGGGTCATTTAGCTCAAAATAAATCATTAAATGCATGAAAAATATCAAATGAAGTGATAAAGGGTTGAAAATTGATGACCTTACTTTGAATTGTGCATATTGAACATGCAAAAAGTATGGAGTTAAAATAAGCTATTAAAAATTAAATCCCTTTGTAATAGATGAGTTTTCGTCCGAAACCCTAATACTTCTTATGAGATTGTCCAATTTGTACACGACGTGCATCCAGTTTTTGCTGTAACCCTCTCAACTCTCTAGAAGTTGCTATGTGGGTGAAATTATGATGTCATGCCAAGTTACAACCTTTTCAGAGTTCATTTGTACTGCTTTTCAAATTCGGGGTCATTTAGCTAAAAATAAATCATTAAATGCATGAAAAATATCAAATGAAGTGAGAAAGGGTTGAAATTTGATGACGGGCCTTTGAATGGTGCATATTGAACACACAAAAAGTATGGAGTTAAAATAAGTTATTAAAAATGAAGTCCCTTTGTAATAGATGAGTTTTCGTCCGAAACCCTCATACTTCTTATGAGATTGTCCAATTTGTACACGAAGTGCATCCAGTTTTTGCCGTAACCCTCTCAACTCTCTAGAAGTTTCTATGTGGGTGAAATTATTATGTCATGCCAAGTTTCAACCTTTTCAGAGTTCATTTGTACTGCTTTTCAAATTCAGGGTCATTTAGCTCAAAATAAATCATTAAATGCATGAAAAATATCAAATGAAGTGAGAAAGGGTTGAAAATTGATGATGTATCAAATGGTGCATATTGAACACACAAAAAGTATGGAGGTGAAATAACTTATTAAAAAGGAAATCCCATTGTAATACATGAGTTTTCGTTCGAAACCCTCATACTTCTTATGAGATTGTCCAATTTGTACACGAAGTGCATCTAGTTTTTGTCGTAACCCTCTCAACTCTCTAGAAGTTGCTATGTGGGTTAAATTATGACGTCATGCCAAGTTACAACCTTTTCAGAGTTCATTTGTACTGCTTTTCAAATTCAGGGTCATTTAGCTCAAAATAAATCGTTAAATGCATGAAAAATATCAAATGAAGTGAGAAAGGGTTGAAAATTGATGATGTGCCTTTGAATGGTGCATCTTGAACACACAAAAAGTATGGACTTAAAATAAGATATTAAAAATGAAATCCCTTTGTAATAGATGAGTTTTCGTCCGAAACCCTCATACTTCTTATGAGATTGTCCAATTTGTACACGAAGTGCATCCAGTTTTTGCCGTAACCCTCTCAACTCTCTAGAAGTTGCTATGTGGGTCAAATTATGATGTCATGCCAAGTTTCAACCTTTTCAGAATTCATTTGTACTGCTTTTCAAATTCAGGGTCATTTAGCTCAAAATAAATCATTAAATGCATGAAAAATATGAAATGAAGTGAGAAAGGGTTGAAAATTGATTATGTGCCTTTGAATGGTGCATATTGAACACGCAAAAAGTATGGAGTTAAAATAAGTTATTAAAAATGAAATCCCTTTGTAATAGATGAGTTTTTGTCTGAAACCCTCATGCTTCTTATCAGATTATCCAATTTGTACACGAAGTGCGTCCAGTTTTTCCCGTAACCATCTCAACTCTCTAGAAGTTGCTATGTGGGTGAAATTATGATGTCATGCCAAGTTACAACCTTTTCAGAGTTCATTTGTACTGCTTTTCAAATTCAGGGTCATTTAGCTCAAAATAAATCGTTAAATGCATGAAAAATATCAAATGAAGTGAGAAAGGGTTGAAAATTGATGATGTGCCTTTGAATGGTGCATCTTGAACACACAAAAAGTATGGAGTTAAAATAAGATATTAAAAATGAAATCCCTTTGTAATATATGAGTTTTCGTCCGAAACCCTCATACTTCTTATGAGATTGTCCAATTTGTACACGAAGTGCATCCAGTTTTTGCCGTAACCCTCTCAACTCTCTAGAAGTTGCTATGTGGGTGAAATTATGATCTCATGCCAAGTTACGACCTTTTCAGAGTTCATTTGTACTGCTTTTCAAATTCGGGGTCATTTAGCTCAAAATAAATCATTAAATGCATGAAAAATATCAAATGAAGTGAGAAAGGGTTGAAATTTGATGACGTGCCTTTGAATGGTGCATATTGAACACACAAAAAGTATCGAGTTAAAATAAATTATTAAAAATGAAGTCCCTTTGTAATAGATAAGTTTTCGTCGGGAACCCTCATACTTCTTATGAGATTGTCCAATTTGTACACGAAGTGCATCCAGTTTTTGCCGTAACCCTCTCAACTCTCTAGAAGTTGCTATGTGGGTGAAATTATGATGTCATGCCAAGTTTCAACCTTTTCAGAGCTCATTTGTACTGCTTTTCAAATTTAGGGTCATTTAGCTCAAAATAAATCATTAAATGCATGAAAAATATCAAATGAAGTGAGAAAGGGTTGAAAATTGATGATGTGCCATCAAATGGTGCATATCGAACACACAAAAAGTATGGAGGTGAAATAACTTATTAAAAATGAAATCCCTTTGTAATACATGAGTTTTCGTCCGAAACCCTCATACTTCTTATGAGATTGTCCAATTTGTACACGAAGTGCATCCAGTTTTTGCCGTAACCCTCTCAACTCTCTAGAAGTTACTATGTGGGTGAAATTATGATCTCATGCCAAGTTACAACCTTTTCAGAGTTCATTTGTACTACTTTTCAAATTCGGGGTCATTTAGCTCAAAATAAATCATTAAATGCATGAAAAATATCAAATGAAGTGAGAAAGGGTTGAAAATTGATGATGTGCCTTTGAATGGTGCATATTGAACACGCAAAAAGTATGCAGTTAAAATAAGCTATTAAAAATGAAATCCCTTTGTAATAGATGAGTTTTCGTCCGAAACCCTCATACTTCTTATGAGATTGTCCAATTTGTACACGAAGTGCATCCAGTTTTTGCCGTAACCCTCTCAACCTTCTATAAGTTGCCATGTGGGTGAAATTGTGATGTCATGCCAAGTTACAACCTTTTCAGAGTTCATTTGTACTGCTTTTCAAATTCGGGGTCATTTAGCTCAAAATAAATCATTAAATGCATGAAAAATATCAAATGAAGTGAGAAAGGGTTGAAATTTGATGACGGGCCTTTGAATGGTGCATATTGAACACACAAAAAGTATGGAGTTAAAATAAGTTATTAAAAATGAAGTCCCTTTGTAATAGATGAGTTTTCGTCCGAAACCCTCATACTTCTTATGATATTGTCCAATTTGTACACGAAGTGCATCCAGTTTTTGCCATAACCCTCTGAACTCTCTAGAAGTTGCTATGTGGGTCAAATTATGATGTCATGCCAAGTTTCAACCTTTTCAGAGTTCATTTGTACTGCTTTTCAAATTCAGGGTCATTTAGCTCAAAATAAATCATTAAATGCATGAAAAATATCAAATGAAGTGAGAAAGGGTTGAAAATTGATGATGTGCCATCAAATGGTGCATATTGAACACACAAAAAGTATGGAGTTGAAATAACTTATTAAAAATGAAATCCCTTTGTAATACAAGAGTTTTCGTTCGAAACCCTCATACTTCTTATGAGATTGTCCAATTTGTACACGAAGTGCATCCAGTTTTTGCCGTAACCATCTCAACTCTCTAGAAGTTGCTATGTGGGTTAAATTATGATGTCATGCCAAGTTACAACCTTTTCAGAGTTCATTTGTACTGCTTTTCAAATTCAGGGTCATTTAGCTCAAAATAAATCATTAAATGCATAAAAAATATCAAATGAAGTGATAAAGGGTTGAAAATTGATGACCTTACTTTGAATGGTGCATATTGAACACGCAAAAATTATGGAGTTAAAATAAGCTATTAAAAATGAAATCCCTTTGTAATAGATGAGTTTTCGTCCGAAACCCTCATACTTCTTATGAGATTGTCCAATTTGTACACGAAGTGCATCCAGTTTTTGCCATAACCCTCTCAACTCTCTAGAAGTTCCTATGTGGGTGAAATTATGATGTCATGCCAAGTTACAATCTTTTGAGAGTTCATTTGTACTGCTTTTCAAATTCGGGGTCATTTAGCTCAAAATAAATCATTAAATGCATGAAAAATATCAAATGAAGTGAGAAAGGGTTGAAATTTGATGACGGGCCTTTGAATGGTGCATATTGAACACACAAAAAGTATGGAGTTAAAATAAGTTATTAAAAATGAAGTCCCTTTGTAATAGATGAGTTTTTGTCTGAAACCCTCATACTTCTTATGAGATTGTCCAATTTGTACACGAAGTGCATCCAGTTTTTGCCGTAACCCTCTCAACTCTCTAGAAGTTGCTATGTGGGTGAAATTATGATGTCATGCCAAGTTACAACCTTTTCACAGTTCATTTGTACTGCTTTTCAAATTCAGGGTCATTTAGCTCAACATAAATCATTAAATGCATGAAAAATATCAAATGAAGTGAGAAAGGGTTGAAAATTGATGACGTGCTTTTGAATGGTGCATATTGAACACACAAAAAGTATGGAGTTAAAATAAGTTATTAAAAATGAAATCCCTTTGTAATACATGAGTTTTCGTCCGAAACCCTCACACTTCTTATGAGATTGTCCAATTTGTACACGAAGTGCATCCAGTTTTTGCCGTAACCCTCTCAACTCTCTAGAAGTTGCTGTGTGGGTGAAATTATGATGTCATGCCCAGTTATAACCTTTTCAGAGTTCATTTGTTCTGCTTTTGAAATTCAGGGTCATTTAGCTCAAAATAAATCATTAAATGCATGGAAAATATCAAATGAAGTCAGAAAGGGTTGAAAATTGATGATGTGCCTTTGAATGGTGCATATTGAACACGCAAAAAGTATGGAGTTAAAATAAGTTATTAAAAATGAAATCCCTTTGTAATAGATGAGTTTTCGTCCGAAACCCTCATACTTCTTATGAGACTGTCCAATTTGTACACGAAGTGTATCCAGTTTTTGCTGTAACCCTATCACCTCTCTAGAAGTTGCTATGTGGGTGAAATTATGATGTCATGGCAAGTTACAACCTTTTCAGAGTTCATTTGTACTGATTTTCAAATTCAGGGTCATTTAGCTCAAAATAAATCATTAAATGCATCAAAAATATCAAATGAACTCAGAAAGGGTTGAAAATTGATGATGTGCCTTTGAATGGTGCATATTGAACACGCAAAAATTATGGAGTTAAAATAAGTTATTAAAAATGAAATCCCTTTGTAATAGATGAGTTTTCGTCCGAAACCCTCATGCTTCTTATGAGATTATCCAATTTGTACACGAAGTGCGTCTAGTTTTTCCCGTAACCATCTCAACTCTCTAGAAGTTGCTATGTGGGTGAAATTATGATGTCATGCCAAGTTACAACCTTTTCAGAGTTCATTTGTACTGCTTTTCAAATTCAGGGTCATTTAGCTCAAAATAAATCGTTAAATGCATGAAAAATATCAAATGAAGTGAGAAAGGGTTCAAAATTGATGATGTGCCTTTGAATGGTGCATCTTGAACACACAAAAAGTATGGAGTTAAAATAAGATATTAAAAATGAAATCCCTTTGTAATAGATGAGTTTTCGTCCGAAACCCTCATACTTCTTATGAGATTGTCCAATTTGTACACGAAGTGCATCCAGTTTTTGCCGTAACCCTCTCAACTCTCTAGAAGTTCCTATGTGGGTGAAATTATGATGTCATGCCAAGTTACAACCTTTTCAGAGTTCATTTGTACTGCTTTTCAAATTCAGGGTCATTTAGCTCAAAATAAATCATTAAATGCATCAAAAATATCAAACGAAGTGAGAAAGGGTTGAAAATTGATGAGGTGCCTTTGAATGGTGCATATTGAACACGCAAAAAGTATGGAATTAAAATAACTTATTAAAAATGAAATCCCTTTGTAATAGATGAGTTTTCGTCCGAAACCCTCATGCTTCTTATGAGATTATCCAATTTGTACACGAAGTGCGTCCAGTTTTTCTCGTAACCATCTCAACTCTCTAGAAGTTGCTATGTGGGTGAAATTATGATGTCATGCCAAGTTACTACCTTTTCAGAGTTCATTTGTACTGCTTTTCAAATTCAGGGTCATTTAGCTCAAAATAAATCATTAAATGCATGAAAAATATCAAATGAAGTGAGAGAGGGTTGAAATTTGATGACGGGCCTTTGAATGGTGCATATTGAACACGCAAAAAGTATGGAGTTAAAATAAGTTATTAAAAATGAAATCCCTTTGTAATAGATGAGTTTTCGTCCGAAACCCTCATGCTTCTTATGAGATTATCCAATTTGTACACGAAGTGCATCCCGTTTTTGCCGTAACCCTCTCAACTCTCTAGAAGTTGCTATGTGGGTGAAATTATGATGTCATGCCAAGTTACAACCTTTTCAGAGTTCATTTGTACTGCTTTTAAAATTTAGGGTCATTTAGCTCAAAATAAATCATTAAATGCATGAAAAACATTAAATAAAGTGAGAAAGGGTTGAAAATTGATGATGTGCCATCAAATGGTGCATATTGAACACACAAAAAGTATGGAGGTGAAATAACTTATTAAAAATGAAATCCCTTTGTAATTCATGAGTTTTCGTCCGAAACCCTCATACTTCTTATGAGATTGACCAATTTGTACACGAAGTGTATCCAGTTTTTTCCGTAACCCTCTCAACTCTCTAGAAGTTGCTATGTGGTTCAAATTGTGATGTCATGCCAAGTTTCAACCTTTTCAGAGTTCATTTGTACTGCTTTTCAAATTCAGGGTCATTTAGCTCAAAATAAATCATTAAATGCATGAAAAATATCAAATGAAGTGAGAAAGGGTTGAAATTTGATGACGTGCCTTTGAATGGTGCATATTGAACACGCAAAAAGTATGGAGTTAAAAAAAGTTATTACAAATGAAATCCCTTTGTAATAGATGAGTTTTCGTTCGAAACCCTCACACTTCTTATGAGATTGTCTAATGTGTACACGAAGTGCAGCCAGTTTTTGCCGTAACCCTCTCAACTCTCTACAAGTTGCTATGTGGGTGAAATTATGCTGTCATGCCAAGATAAAACTTTTCAGAGTTCATTTGTTGTGCTTTTCAAATTCAGGGTCATTTAGCTCAAAATAAATCATTAGATGCATGGAAAATTGATGATGTGCCTTTGAATGGTGCATATTGAACACGCAAAAAGTATGGAGTTAAAATAAGTTATTAAAAATGAAATCCCTTTGTAATAGATGAGTTTTCGTCCGAAACCCTCATACTTCTTACGAGATTGTCCAATTTGTACACGAAGTGTATCCAGTTTTTGCTGTAACCCTATAACCTCTCTAGAAGTTGCTATGTGGGTGAAATTATGATGTCATGCCAAGTTACAACCTTTTCAGAGTTCATTTGTACTGATTTTCAAATTCAGGGTCATTTAGCTCAAAATAAATCATTAAATGGATCAAAAACATCAAATGAAGTGAGAAAGGGTTGAAAATTGATGATGTGCCTTTGAATGGTGCATATTGAACACGCAAAAAGTATGGAGTTAAAATAAGTTATTAAAAATGAAATCCCTTTGTAATAGATGAGTTTTCGTCCGAAACCCTCATGCTTCTTATGAGATTATCCAATTTGTACACGAAGTGCGTCCAGTTTTTCCCGTAACCATCTCAACTCTCTAGAAGTTGCTATGTGGGTGAAATTATGATCTCATGCCAAGTTACAACCTTTTCAAAGTTCATTTGTACTGCTTTTCAAATTCAGGGTCATTTAGCTCAAAATAAATCATTAAATGCATGAAAAATATCGAATGAAGTGAGAAAGGATTGAAATTTGATGACGTGCCTTTGAATGGTGCATATTGAACACACAAAAAGTATGGAGTTAAAATAAAGTATTAAAAATGAAGTCCCTTTGTAATAGATAAGTTTTCGTCCGAAACCCTCATACTTCTTATGAGATTGTCCAATTTGTACACGAAGTGCATCCAGTTTTTGCCGTAACCCTCTCAACTCTCTAGAAGTTGATATGTGGGTGAAATTATGATGTCATGCCAAGTTTCAACGTCATTTAGCTCAAAATAAATCATTAAATGCATGAAAAATATCAAATGAAGTGAGAAAGGGTTGAAAATTGATGATGTGCCATCAAATGGTGCATATTGAACACACAAAAAGTATGGAGGTGAAATAACTTATTGAAAATGAAATCCCTTTGTAATACATGAGTTTTCGTCCGAAACCCTCATACTTCTTATGAGATTGTCCAATTTGTACACGAAGTGCATCCAGTTTTTGCCGTAACCCTCTCAACTCTCTAGAAGTTGCTATGTGGGTGAAATTATGATGTCATGCCAAGTTTCAACCTTTTCAGAGTTCATTTGTACTGCTTTTCAAATTTAGGGTCATTTAGCTAAAAATAAATCATTAAATGGATGAAAAATATCAAATGAAGTGAGAAAGGGTTGAAAATTGATGACGTGTTTTTGACTGGTGCATATTGAACACACAAAAAGTATGGAGGTGAAACAACTTATTGAATATGAAATCCCTTTGTAATACATGAGTTTTCGTCCGAAACCCTCAAACTTCTTATGAGATTGTCCAATTTGTACACGAAGTGCATCCAGTTTTTGCCGTAACCCTCTCAACTCTCTAGAAGTTGCTATGTGGGTGAAATTATGATGTCATGCCAAGTTTCATACTTTTCAGAGTTCATTTGTACTGCTTTTCAAATTTAGGGTCATTTAGCTCAAAATAAATCATTAAATGCGTGAAAAATATCAAATGAAGTGAGAAAGGGTTGAAAATTGATGATGTGCCATCAAATGGTGCATATTGAACACACA
The DNA here is from genome assembly GCA_022496015.1 of Hordeum marinum. Taxonomy (NCBI): domain Eukaryota; kingdom Viridiplantae; phylum Streptophyta; class Magnoliopsida; order Poales; family Poaceae; genus Hordeum; species Hordeum marinum. The sequence continues at coordinate 54,480 of JAAAWK010000688.1, forward strand.
AAAAGTATGTAGGTGAAATAACTTATTGAAAATGAAATCCCTTTGTAATACATGAGTTTTCGTCCGAAACCCTCATACTTCTTATGAGATTGTCCAATTTGTACACGAAGTGCATCCAGTTTTTGCCGTAACCCTCTCAACTCTCTAGAAGTTGCTATGTGGGTGAAATTATGATGTCATGCCAAGTTTCAACCTTTTCACAGTTCATTTGTACTGCTTTTAAAATTTAGGGTCATTTAGCTCAAAATAAATCATTAAATGCATGAAAAATATTAAATGAAGTGAGAAAGGGTTGAAAATTGATGATGTGCCATCAAATGGTGCATATTGAACACACAAAAAGTATGGAGGTAAAATAACTTATTAAAAATGAAATCCCTTTGTAATACATGAGTTTTCGTCCGAAACCCTCATACTTCTTATGAGATTGTCGAATTTGTACACGAAGTGCATCCAGTTTTTGCCGTAACCCTGTCAACTCTCTAGAAGTTGCTATGTGGGTGAAATTATGATGTCATGCCAAGTTACAACCTTTTCAGAGTTCATTTGTACTGCTTTTCAAGTTCAGGGTCATTTAGCTCAAAATAAATCATTAAATGCATGAAAAATATCAAATGAAGTGAGAAAGGGTTGAAAATTGATGACGTGCTTTTGAATGGTGCATATTGAACACACAAAAATGACGGAGTTAAAATAAGTTATTAAAATGAAATCCCTTTGTAATTCATGAGTTTTCGTCCGAAACCCTCACACTTCTTATGAGATTGTCCAATTTGTACACGTAGTGCACCCAGTTTTTGCCGTAACCCTCTCAACTCTCTAGAAGTTGCTATGTGGGTGAAATTATGATGTCATGCCAAGTTATAACCTTTTCAGAGTTCATTTGTACTGCTTTTCAAATTTAGGGTCATTTAGCTCAAAATAAATCATTAAATGCATGGAAAATATCAAATGAAGTCAGAAAGGGTTGAAAATTGATGATGTGCCTTTGAATGGTGCATATTGAACACACAAAAATTATGGAGCTGAAATAAGTTATTAAAAATGAAATCCCTTTGTAATACATGAGTTTTCGTCCGAAACCCTCATACTTCTTATGAGATTGTCCAATTTGTACACGAAGTGCATCCAGTTTTTGCCGTAACCCTCTCAACTCTCTAGAAGTTTCTATGTGGGTGAAATTATGATGTCATGCCAAGTTACAACCTTTTCAGAGTTCATTTGTACTGCTTTTCAAATTCAGGGTCATTTAGCTCAGAATAAATCGTTAAATGCATGAAAAATATCAAATGAAGTGAGAAAGGGTTGAAAATTGATGACCTTACTTTGAATGGTGCATATTGAACACGCAAAAAGTATGGAGTTAAAATAAGTTATTAAAAATGAAAATCCCTTTGTAATAGATGAGTTTTCGTCCGAAACCCTCATACTTCTTATGAGATTGTTCAATTTGTACACGAAGTGCATCCAGTTTTTGCCATAACCCTCTCAACTCTCTAGAAGTTGCTATGTGGGTGAAATTATGATGTCATGCCAAGTTACAACCTTTTCAGAGTTTATTTGTACTTCTTTTCAAATTCAGGGTCATTTAGCTCAAAATAAATTATTAAATATATCAAAAATATCAAATGAAGTGAGAAAGGGTTGAAAATTGATGATGTGCCTTTGAATGGTGCATATTGAACACGCAAAAAGTATGGAGTTGGGATAAGTTATTAAAAATGAAATCCCTTTGTAATACATGAGTTTTCGTCCGAAACCCTCATACTTCTTATGAGATTGTCCAATTTGTACACGAAGTGCATCCAGTTTTTGCCGTAACCCTCTCAACTCTCTAGAAGTTGCTATGTGGGTGAAATTATGATGTCATGCCAAGTTTCAACCTTTTCAGAGTTCATTTGTACTGCTTTTCAAATTTAGGGTCATTTAGCTCAAAATAAATCATTAAATGCATGAAAAATATCAAATGAAGTGAGAAAGGGTTGAAAATTGATGATGTGCCATCAAATGGTGCATATTGAACACACAAAAAGTATGGAGGTGAAATAACTTATTAAAAATGAAATCCCTTTGTAATACATGAGTTTTCGTCCGAAACCCTCATACTTCTTATGAGATTGTCCAATTTGTACACGAAGTGCATCCAGTTTTTGCCGTAACCCTCTCAACTCTCTAGAAGTTGCTATGTGGGTCAAATTATGATGTCATGCCAAGTTTCAACCTTTTCAGAGTTCATTTGTACTGCTTTTCAAATTCAGGGTCATTTAGCTCAAAATAAATCATTAAATGCATGAAAAATATCAAATGAAGTGAGAAAGGGTTGAAAATTGATGACCTTACTTTGAATGGTGCATATTGAACACGCAAAAAGTATGGAGATAAAATAAGTTATTAAAAATGAAATCCCTTTGTAATAGATGAGTTTTCGTCCGAAACCCTCATACATCTTATGAGATTGTCCAATTTGTACACGAAGTGCATCCAGTTTTTGTCGTAACCCTCTCACCTCTCTAGAAGTTGCTATGTGGGTGAAATTATGATGTCATGCCAAGTTTCAACCTTTTCAGAGTTCATTTGTACTGCTTTTCAAATTCAGGGTCATTTAGCTCAAAATAAATCATTAAATGCATGAAAAATATCAAATGAAGTAAGAAAGGGTTGAAAATTGATGACCTTACTTTGAATGGTGCATATTCAACACGCACAAAGTATGGAGTTGAAATAAGTTATTAAAAATGAAATCCCTTTGTAATATATGAGTTTTCGTCCGAAACCCTCATACTTCTTATGAGATTGTCGAATTTGTACACGAAGTGCATCCAGTTTTTGCCGTAACCCTGTCAACTCTCTACAAGTTGCTATGTGGGTGAAATTATGATGTCATGCCAAGTTACAACCTTCTCAGAGTTCATTTGTACTGCTTTTCAAATTCAGGGTCATTTAGCTCAAAATAAATCATTAAATGCATGAAAAATATCAAATGAAGTGAGAAAGGGTTGAAAATTGATGACGTGCTTTTGAATGGTGCATATTGAACACACTAAAATTATGGAGTTAAAATAAGTTATTAAAATGAAATCCCTTTGTAATTCATGAGTTTTCGTCCGAAACCCTCACACTTCTTATGAGATTGTCCAATTTGTACACGTAGTGCATCCAGTTTTTGCCGTAACCCTCTCAACTCTCTAGAATTTGCTATGTGGGTGAAATTATGATGTCATGCCAAGTTATAACCTTTTCAGAGTTCATTTGTACTGCTTTTCAAATTTAGGGTCATTTAGCTCAAAATAAATCATTAAATGCATGGAAAATTTCAAATGAAGTCAGAAAGGGTTGAAAATTGATGATGTGCCTTTGAATGGTGCATATTGAACACACAAAAAGTATGGAGATGAAATAAGTTATTAAAAATGAAATCCCTTTGTAATACATGAGTTTTCGTCCGAAACCCTCATACTTCTTATGAGATTGTCGAATTTGTACACGAAGTGCATCCAGTTTTTGCCGTAACCCTGTCAACTCTCTAGAAGTTGCTATGTGGGTGAAATTATGATGTCATGCCAAGTTACAACCTTTTCAGAGTTCATTTGTACTGCTTTTCAAGTTCAGGGTCATTCAGCTCAAAATAAATCATTAAATGCATGAAAAATATCAAATGAAGTGAGAAAGGGTTGAAAATTGATGACGTGCTTTTGAATGGTGCATATTGAACACACAAAAATTATGGAGTTAAAATAAGTTATTAAAATGAAATCCCTTTGTAATTCATGAGTTTTCGTCCGAAACCCTCACACTTCTTATGAGATTGTCCAATTTGTACACGTAGTGCATCCAGTTTTTGCCGTAACCCTCTCAACTCTCTAGAAGTTGCTATGTGGGTGAAATTATGATGTCATGCCAAGTTATAACCTTTTCAGAGTTCATTTGTACTGCTTTTCAAATTTAGGGTCATTTAGCTCAAAATAAATCATTAAATGCATGGAAAATATCAAATGAAGTCAGAAAGGGTTGAAAATTGATGATGTGCCTTTGAATGGTGCATATTGAACACACAAAAATTATGGAGCTGAAATAAGTTATTAAAAATGAAATCCCTTTGTAATACATGAGTTTTCGTCCGAAACCCTCATACTTCTTATGAGATTGTCCAATTTGTACACGAAATGCATCCAGTTTTTGCCGTAACCCTCTCAACTCTCTAGAAGTTTCTATGTGGGTGAAATTATGATGTCATGCCAAGTTACAACCTTTTCAGAGTTCATTTGTACTGCTTTTCAAATTCAGGGTCATTTAGCTCAGAATAAATCGTTAAATGCATGAAAAATATCAAATGAAGTGAGAAAGGGTTGAAAATTGATGACCTTACTTTGAATGGTGCATATTGAACACGCAAAAAGTATGGAGTTAAAATAAGTTATTAAAAATGAAAATCCCTTTGTAATAGATGAGTCTTCGTCCGAAACCCTCATACTTCTTATGAGATTGTTCAATTTGTACACGAAGTGCATCCAGTTTTTGCCATAACCCTCTCAACTCTCTAGAAGTTGCTATGTGGGTGAAATTATGATGTCATGCCAAGTTACAACCTTTTCAGAGTTTATTTGTACTGCTTTTCAAATTCAGGGTCATTTAGCTCAAAATAAATTATTAAATATATCAAAAATATCAAATGAAGTGAGAAAGGGTTGAAAATTGATGATGTGCCTTTGAATGGTGCATATTGAACACGCAAAAAGTATGGAGTTGGGATAAGTTATTAAAAATGAAATCCCTTTGTAATACATGAGTTTTCGTCCGAAACCCTCATACTTCTTATGAGATTGTCCAATTTGTACACGAAGTGCATCCAGTTTTTGCCGTAACCCTCTCAACTCTCTAGAAGTTGCTATGTGGGTGAAATTATGATGTCATGCCAAGTTTCAACCTTTTCAGAGTTCATTTGTACTGCTTTTCAAATTTAGGGTCATTTAGCTCAAAATAAATCATTAAATGCATGAAAAATATCAAATGAAGTGAGAAAGGGTTGAAAATTGATGATGTGCCATCAAATGGTGCATATTGAACACACAAAAAGTATGGAGGTGAAATAACTTATTAAAAATGAAATCCCTTTGTAATACATGAGTTTTCGTCCGAAACCCTCATACTTCTTATGAGATTGTCCAATTTGTACACGAAGTGCATCCAGTTTTTGCCGTAACCCTCTCAACTCTCTAGAAGTTGCTATGTGGGTCAAATTATGATGTCATGCCAAGTTTCAACATTTTCAGAGTTCATTTCTACTGCTTTTCAAATTCAGGGTCATTTAGCTCAAAATAAATCATTAAATGCATGAAAAATATCAAATGAAGTGAGAAAGGGTTGAAAATTGATGACCTTACTTTGAATGGTGCATATTGAACACGCAAAAAGTATGGAGATAAAATAAGTTATTAAAAATGAAATCCCTTTGTAATAGATGAGTTTTCGTCCGAAACCCTCATACATTCTTATGAGATTGTCCAATTTGTACACGAAGTGCATCCAGTTTTTGTCGTAACCCTCTCACCTCTCTAGAAGTTGCTATGTGGGTGAAATTATGATGTCATGCCAAGTTTCAACCTTTTCAGAGTTCATTTGTACTGCTTTTCAAATTTAGGGTCATTTAGCTCAAAATAAATCATTAAATGCATGAAAAATATCAAATGAAGTGAGAAAGGGTTGAAAATTGATGATGTGCCATCAAATGGTGCATATTGAACACACAAAAAGTATGGAGGTGAAATAACTTATTAAAATGAAATCCCTTTGTAATACATGAGTTTTCGTCCGAAACCCTCATACTTCTTATGAGATTGTCCAATTTGTACACGAAGTGCATCCAGTTTTTGCCGTAACCCTCTCAACTCTCTAGAAGTTGCTATGTGGGTCAAATTATGATGTCATGCCAAGTTTCAACATTTTCAGAGTTCATTTCTACTGCTTTTCAAATTCAGGGTCATTTAGCTCAAAATAAATCATTAAATGCATGAAAAATATCAAATGAAGTGAGAAAGGGTTGAAAATTGATGACCTTACTTTGAATGGTGCATATTGAACACGCAAAAAGTATGGAGATAAAATAAGTTATTAAAAATGAAATCCCTTTGTAATAGATGAGTTTTCGTCCGAAACCCTCATACATCTTATGAGATTGTCCAATTTGTACACGAAGTGCATCCAGTTTTTGTCGTAACCCTCTCACCTCTCTAGAAGTTGCTATGTGGGTGAAATTATGATGTCATGCCAAGTTTCAACCTTTTCAGAGTTCATTTGTACTGCTTTTCAAATTTAGGGTCATTTAGCTCAAAATAAATCATTAAATGCATGAAAAATATCAAATGAAGTGAGAAAGGGTTGAAAATTGATGATGTGCCATCAAATGGTGCATATTGAACACACAAAAAGTATGGAGGTGAAATAACTTATTAAAAATGAAATCCCTTTGTAATACATGAGTTTTCGTCCGAAACCCTCATACTTCTTATGAGATTGTCCAATTTGTACACGAAGTGCATCCAGTTTTTGCCGTAACCCTCTCAACTCTCTAGAAGTTGCTATGTGGGTCAAATTATGATGTCATGCCAAGTTTCAACATTTTCAGAGTTCATTTCTACTGCTTTTCAAATTCAGGGTCATTTAGCTCAAAATAAATCATTAAATGCATGAAAAATATCAAATGAAGTGAGAAAGGGTTGAAAATTGATGACCTTACTTTGAATGGTGCATATTGAACACGCAAAAAGTATGGAGATAAAATAAGTTATTAAAAATGAAATCCCTTTGTAATAGATGAGTTTTCGTCCGAAACCCTCATACATCTTATGAGATTGTCCAATTTGTACACGAAGTGCATCCAGTTTTTGTCGTAACCCTCTCACCTCTCTAGAAGTTGCTATGTGGGTGAAATTATGATGTCATGCCAAGTTTCAACCTTTTCAGAGTTCATTTGTACTGCTTTTCAAATTCAGGGTCATTTAGCTCAAAATAAATCATTAAATGCATGAAAAATATCAAATGAAGTAAGAAAGGGTTGAAAATTGATGACCTTACTTTGAATGGTGCATATTCAACACGCACAAAGTATGGAGTTGAAATAAGTTATTAAAAATGAAATCCCTTTGTAATATATGAGTTTTCGTCCGAAACCCTCATACTTCTTATGAGATTGTCGAATTTGTACACGAAGTGCATCCAGTTTTTGCCGTAACCCTGTCAACTCTCTAGAAGTTGCTATGTGGGTGAAATTATGATGTCATGCCAAGTTACAACCTTCTCAGAGTTCATTTGTACTGCTTTTCAAATTCAGGGTCATTTAGCTCAAAATAAATCATTAAATGCATGAAAAATATCAAATGAAGTGAGAAAGGGTTGAAAATTGATGACGTGCTTTTGAATGGTGCATATTGAACACACAAAAATTATGGAGTTAAAATAAGTTATTAAAATGAAATCCCTTTGTAATTCATGAGTTTTCGTCCGAAACCCTCACACTTCTTATGAGATTGTCCAATTTGTACACGTAGTGCATCCAGTTTTTGCCGTAACCCTCTCAACTCTCTAGAATTTGCTATGTGGGTGAAATTATGATGTCATGCCAAGTTATAACCTTTTCAGAGTTCATTTGTACTGCTTTTCAAATTTAGGGTCATCTAGCTCAAAATAAATCATTAAATGCATGGAAAATATCAAATGAAGTCAGAAAGGGTTGAAAATTGATGATGTGCCTTTGAATGGTGCATATTGAACACACAAAAAGTATGGAGATGAAATAAGTTATTAAAAATGAAATCCCTTTGTAATACATGAGTTTTCGTCCGAAACCCTCATACTTCTTATGAGATTGTCCAATTTGTACACGAAGTGCATCCAGTTTTTGCCGTAACCCTCTCAACTCTCTAGAAGTTTCTATGTGGGTGAAATTATGATGTCATGCCAAGTTACAACCTTTTCATAGTTCATTTGTACTGCTTTTCAAATTCAGGGTCATTTAGCTCAGAATGAATCATTAAATGGATGAAAAATATCAAATGATGTGAGAAAGGGTTGAAAATTGATGACCTTACTTTGAATGGTGCATATTGAACATGCAAAAAGTATGGAGCTAAAATAAGTTATTAAAAATGAAAATCCCTTTATAATAGATGAGTTTTCGTCCGAAACCCTCATACTTCTTATGAGATTGTCCAATTTGTACACGAAGTGCATCCAGTTTTTGCCGTAACCCTCTCAACTCTCTAGAAGTTGCTATGTGGGTGAAATTATGATGTCATGCCAAGTTACAACCTTTTCAAAGTTTATTTGTACTGCTTTTCAAATTCAGGGTCATTTAGATCAAAATAAATTATTAAATGTATCAAAAATATCAAATAAAGTGAGAAAGGGTTGAAAATTGATGATGTGCCTTTGAATGGTGCATATTGAACACGCAAAAAGTATGGAGTTAGGATAAGTTATTAAAAATGAAATCCCTTTGTAATAGATGAGTTTTCGTCCGAAACCCTCATACTTCTTATGAGATTGTCCAATTTGTACACGAAGTGCATCCAGTTTTTGCCGTAACCCTCTCAACTCTCTAGAAGTTGCTATGTGGGTGAAATTATGATGTCATGCCAACTTACAACCTTTTCAGAGTTCATTTGTACTGCTTTTCAAATTCAGGGTCATTTAGCTCAAAATAAATCATTAAATGCATGAAAAATATCAAATGAAGTGAGAAAGGGTTGAAAATTGATGTCGTGCTTTTGATGGTGCGTATTGAACACACAAAAAGTATGGAGTTAAAATAAGTTATTAAAATGAAATCCCTTTGTAATAGATGAGTTTTCGTCCGAAACCCTCATACTTCTTATGAGATTGTCCAATTTGTACACGAAGTGCATCCAGTTTTTGCCGTAACCCTCTCAACTCTCTAGAAGTTGCTATGTGGGTGAAATTATGATGTCATGCCAAGTTTCAACCTTTTCAGAGTTCATTTGTACTGCTTTTCAAATTAGGGTCATTTAGCTCAAAATAAATCATTAAATGCATGAAAAATATCAAATGAAGTGAGAAAGGGTTGAAAATTGATGATGTGCCATCAAATGGTGCATATTGAACACACAAAAAGTATGGAGGTGAAATAACTTATTAAAAATGAAATCCCTTTGTAATACATGACTTTTCGTCCGAAACCCTCATACTTCTTATGAGATTGTCCAATTTATACACGAAGTGCATCCAGTTTTTGCCGTAACCCTCTCAACTCTCTAGAAGATGCTATGTGGGTTAAATTATGATGTCATGCCAAGTTACAACCTTTTCAGAGTTCATTTGTACTGCTTTTCAAATTCAGGGTCATTTAGCTCAAAATAAATCATTAAATGCATGAAAAATATCAAATGAAGTGAGAAAGGGTTGAATATTGATGACGTGCTTTTGAATGGTGCATATTGAACACACAAAAATTATGGAGTTAAAATAAGGTATTAAAATGAAATCCCTTTGTAATTCATGAGTTTTCATCCGAAACCCTCACACTTCTTATGAGATTGTCCAATTTGTACGCGTAGTGCATCCAGTTTTTGCCGTAACCCTCTCAACTCTCTAGAAGTTGCTATGTGGGTGAAATTATGATGTCATGCCAAGTTATAACCTTTTCAGAGTTCATTTGTACTGCTTTTCAAATTTAGGGTCATTTAGCTCAAAATAAATCATTAAATGCATGGAAAATATCAAATGAAGTCAGAAAGGGTTGAAAATTGATGATGTGCCTTTGAATGGTGCATATTGAACACACAAAAAGTATGGAGCTGAAATAAGTTATTAAAAATGAAATCCCTTTGTAATACATGAGTTTTCGTCCGAAACCCTCATACTTCTTATGAGATTGTCCAATTTGTACACGAAGTGCATCTAGTTTTTGCCGTAACCCTCTCAACTCTCTAGAAGTTTCTATGTGGGTGAAATTATGATGTCATGCCATGTTACAACCTTTTCAGCGTTCATTTGTACTGCTTTTCAAATTCAGGGTCATTTAGCTCAGAATAAATCATTAAATGGATGAAAAATATCAAATGAAGTGAGAAAGGGTTGAAAATTGATGACCTTACTTTGAATGGTGCATATTGAACACGCAAAAAGTATGGAGTTAAAATAAGTTATTAAAAATGAAAATCCCTTTGTAATAGATGAGTTTTCGTCCGAAACCCTCATACTTCTTATGAGATTGTCCAATTTGTACACGAAGTGCATCCAGTTTTTGCCGTAACCCTCTCAACTCTCTAGAAGTTGCTATGTGGGTGAAATTATGATGTCATGCCAAGTTTCAACCTTTTCAGAGTTCATTTGTACTGCTTTTCAAATTCAGGGTCATTTAGCTCAAAATAAATCATTAAATGCATGAAAAATATCAAATGAAGTGAGAAAGGGTTGAAAATTGATGATGTGCCATCAAATGGTGCATATTGAACACACAAAAAGTATGGAGGTAAAATAACTTATTAAAAATGACATCCCTTTGTAATTCATGAGTTTTCGTCCGAAACCCTCATACTTCTTATGAGATTGACCAATTTGTACACGAAGTGCATCCAGTTTTTGCCGTAACCCTCTCAACTCTCTAGAAGTTGCTATGTGGGTGAAATTATGATGTCATGCCAAGTTTCAACCTTTTCAGAGTTCATTTGTACTGCTTTTCAAATTTAGGGTCATTTAGCTCAAAATAAATCATTAAATGCATGAAAAATATCAAATGAAGTGAGAAAGGGTTGAAAATTGATGATGTGCCATGAAATGGTGCATATTGAACACATAAAAAGTATGGAGGTGAAATAACTTATTGAAAATGAAATCCCTTTGTAATACATGAGTTTTCGTCCGAAACCCTCATACTTCTTATGAGATTGTCCAATTTGTACACGAAGTGCATCCAGTTTTTGCCGTAACCCTCTCAACTCTCTAGAAGTTGCTATGTGGGTGAAATTATGATGTCATGCCAAGTTACAACCTTTTCACAGTTCATTTGTACTGCTTTTAAAATTTAGGGTCATTTAGCTCAAAATAAATCATTAAATGCATGAAAAATATTAAATGAAGTGAGAAAGGGTTGAAAATTGATGATGTGCCATCAAATGGTGCATATTGAACACACAAAAAGTATGGAGGTAAAATAACTTATTAAAAATTAAATCCCTTTGGAATTCATGAGTTTTCGTCCGAAACCCTCATACTTCTTATGAGATTGACCAATTTGTACACGAAGTGCATCCAGTTTTTGCCGTAACCCTCTCAACTCTGTAGAAGTTGCTATGTGGGTCAAATTATGATGTCATGCCAAGTTTCAACCTTTTCAGAGTTCATTTGTACTGCTTTTCAAATTCAGGGTCATTTAGCTCAAAATAAATCATTAAATGCATGAAAAATATCAAATGAAGTCAGAAAGGGTTGAAAATTGATGACCTTACTTTGAATGGTGCATATTGAACACGCAAAAAGTATGGAGATAAAATAAGTTATTAAAAATGAAATCCCTTTGTAATAGATGAGTTTTCGGCCGAAACCCTCATACTTCTTATGAGATTGTCCAATTTGTACACGAAGTGCATCCAGTTTTTGTCGTAACCCTCTCAACTCTCTAGAAGTTGCTATGTGGGTGAAATTATGATGTCATGCCAAGTTACAACCTTTTTCAGAGTTCATTTGTACTCCTTTTCAAGTTCAGGGTCATTTAGCTCAAAATAAATCATTAAATGCATGAAAAATATCAAATGAAGTGAGAAAGGGTTGAAAATTGATGACGTGCTTTTGAATGGTGCATATTGAACACACATAAAGTATGGAGCTGAAATAAGTTATTAAAAATGAAATCCCTTTGTAATACATGAGTTTTCGTCGAAACCCTCATACTTCTTATGAGATTGTCCAATTTATACATGAAGTGCATCCAGTTTTTGCCGTAACCCTCTCAACTCTCTAGAAGTTGCTATGTGCGTGAAATTATGATGTCATGCCAAGTTTCAACCTTTTCAGAGTTCATTTGTCCTGCTTTTCAAATTCAGGGTCATTTAGCTCAAAATAAATCATTAAATGCATGAAAAATATTAAATTAAGTGAGAAAGGGTTGAAAATTGATGATGTGCCATCAAATGGTGCATATTGAACACACAAAAAGTATGGAGTTAAAATAACTTATTAAAAATGAAATCCCTTTGTAATAGATGAGTTTTCGTCCGAAACCCTCATACTTCTTATGAGATTGTCCAATTTGTACACGAAGTGCATCCAGTTTTTGCCGTAACCCTCTCAACTCTCTAGAAGTTGCTATGTGGGTGAAATTATGATGTCATGCCAAGTTTCAACCTTTTCAGAGTTCATTTGTACTGCTTTTCAAATTGAGGGTCATTTAGCTCAAAATAAATCATTAAATACATGAAAAATATCAAATGAAGTAAGAAAGGGTTGAAAATTGATGACCTCACTTTGAATGGTGCATATTGAACACGCAAAAAGTATGGAGTTGAAATAAGTTATTAAAAATGAAATCCCTTTGTAATATATGAGTTTTCGTCCGAAACCCTCATACTTCTTATGAGATTGTCGAATTTGTACACGAAGTGCATCCAGTTTTTGCCGTAACCCTGTCAACTCTCTAGAAGTTGCTATGTGGGTGAAATTATGATGTCATGCCAAGTTACAACCTTTTCAGAGTTCATTTGTACTGCTTTTCAAATTCAGGGTCATTTAGCTCAAAATAAATCATTAAATGCATGAAAAATATCAAATGAAGTGAGAAAGGTTTGAAAATTGATGATGTGCCTTTGAATGGTGCGTATTGAACACACAAAAAGTATGGAGCTGAAATAAGTTATTAAAAATGAAATCCCTTTGTAATACATGAGTTTTCGTCCGAAACCCTCATACTTCTTATGAGATTGTCCAATTTGTACACAAAGTGCATCCAGTTTTTACCGTAACCCTCTCAACTCTCTAGAAGTTTCTATGTGGGTGAAATTATGATGTCATGCCAAGTTTCAACCTTTTCAGAGTTCATTTGTACTGCTTTTCAAATTTAGGGTCATTTAGCTCAAAATAAATCATTAAATGCATGAAAAATATCAAATGAAGTGAGAAAGGGTTGAAAATTGATGATGTGCCATCAAATGGTGCATATTGAACACATAAAAAGTATGGAGGTGAAATAACTTATAGAAAATGAAATCCCTTTGTAATACATGAGTTTTCGTCCGAAACCCTCATACTTCTTATGAGATTGTCCAATTTGTACACGAAGTGCATCCAGTTTTTGCCGTAACCCTCTCAACTCTCTAGAAGTTGCTATGTGGGTGAAATTATGATGTCATGCCAAGTTACAACCTTTTCAGAGTTCATTTGTACTGCTTTTAAAATTTAGGGTCATTTAGCTCAAAATAAATCATTAAATGCATGAAAAATATCAAATGAAGTGAGAAAGGGTTGAAAATTGATGATGTGCCGTCAAATGGTGCATATTGAACACACAAAAAGTATGGAGGTAAATAACTTATTAAAAATGAAATCCCTTTGTAATACATGAGTTTTCGTCCGAAACCCTCATACTTCTTATGAGATTGTCCAATTTGTACACGAAGTGCATCCAGTTTTTTCCGTAACCCTCTCAACTCTCTAGAAGTTGCTATGTGGGTGCAAATTATGATGTCATGCCAAGTTTCAACCTTTTCAGAGTTCATTTGTACTGCTTTTCAAATTCAGGGTCATTTAGCTCAAAATAAATCATTAAATGCATGAAAAATATCAAATGAAGTGAGAAAGGGTTGAAAATTGATGACCTTACTTTGAATGGTGCATATTGAACACGCAAAAAGTATGGAGATAAATAAGTTATTAAAAATGAAATCCCTTTGTAATAGATGAGTTTTCGTCCGAAACCCTCATACTTCTTATGAGATTGTCCAATTTGTACACGAAGTGCATCCAGTTTTTGTCGTAACCCTCTCAACTCTCTAGAAGTTGCTATGTGGGTGAAATTATGATGTCATGCCAAGTTACAACCTTTTCAGAGTTCATTTGTACTGCTTTTCAAAGTTCAGGGTCATTTAGCTCAAAATAAATCATTAAATGCATGAAAAATATCAAATGAAGTGAGAAAGGGTTGAAAATTGATGACGTGCTTTGAATGGTGCATATTGAACACACAAAAAGTATGGAGCTGAAATAAGTTATTAAAAATGAAATCCCTTTGTAATACATGAGTTTTCGTCCGAAACCCTCATACTTCTTATGAGATTGTCCAATTTGTACACGAAGTGCATCCAGTTTTTGCCGTAACCCTCTCAACTCTCTAGAAGTTGCTATGTGGGTGAAATTATGATGTCATGCCAAGTTACAACCTTTTCAGAGTTCATTTGTACTGCTTTTCAAATTCAAGGTCATTTAGCTCAAAATAAATCATTAAATGCATGAAAAATATCAAATGAAGTGAGAAAGGGTTGAAAATTGATGACTGTGCCATTCAATGGTGCATATTGAACACACGAAAAGTATGGAGTTGAAATAAGTTATTAAAAATGAAAATCCCTTTGTAATAGATGAGTTTTCGTCCGAAACCCTCATACTTCTTATGAGATTGTCCAATTGGTACACGAAGTGCATCCAGTTTTTGGCGTAACCCTCTCAACTCTCTAGAAGTTGCTATGTGGGTGAAATTATGATGTCATGCCAAGTTACAACCTTTTCAGAGTTCATTTGTACTGCTTTTCAAATTCAGGGTCATTTAGCTCAAAATAAATCATTAAATGCATGAAAAATATCAAATGAAGTAAGAAAGGGTTGAAAATTGATGACCTTACTTTGAATGGTGCATATTAAACAGCAAAAAGTATGGAGTTAGGATAAGTTATTAAAAATGAAATCCCTTTGTAATAGATGAGTTTTCGTCCAAAACCCTCATACTTCTTATGAGATTGTCCAATTTGTACACGAAGTGCATCCAGTTTTTGCCGTAACCCTCTCAACTCTCTAGAAGTTGCTATGTGGGTGAAATTATGATTTCATGCCAATTTACAACCTTTTCAGAGTTCATTTGTACTGCTTTTCAAATTCAGGGTCATTTATCTCAAAATAAATCATTAAATGCATGAAAAATATCAAATGATGTGAGAAAGGGTTGAAAATTGATGACGTGCTTTTGAATGGTGCATATTGAACACACAAAAATTATGGATTTAAAATAAGTTATTAAAATGAAATCCCTTTGTAATTCATGAGTTTTCGTCCGAAACCCTCACACTTCTTATGAGATTGTCCAATTTGTACACGAAGTGCATCTAGTTTTTGCCGTAACCCTCTCACCTCTCTAGAAGTTGCCATGTGGGTGAAATTATGATGTCATGCCAAGTTTCAACCTTTTCAGAGTTCATTTGTACTGCTTTTCAAATTCAGGGTCATTTAGCTCAAAATAAATCATTAAATGCATGAAAAATATCAAATGAAGTAAGAAAGGGTTGAAAATTGATGACCTTACTTTGAATGGTGCATATTGAACAGCAAAAAGTATGGAGTTGAAATAAGTTATTAAAAATGAAATCCCTTTGTAATATATGAGTTTTCGTCCGAAACCCTCATACTTCTTATGAAATTGTCGAATTTGTACACGAAGTGGATCCAGTTTTTGCCGTAACCCTCTCAACTCTCTAGAAGTTGCTATGTGGGTGAAATTATGATGTCATGCCAAGTTACAACCTTTTCAGAGTTCATTTGTACTGCTTTTCAAATTCAGGGTCATTTAGCTCAAAATAAATCATTAAATGCATGAAAAATATCAAATGAAGTGAGAAAGGGTTGAAAATTGATGACGTGCTTTTGAATGGTGCATATTGAACACACAAAAAGTATGGAGTTAAAATAAGTTATTAAAATGAAATCCCTTTGTAATACATGAGTTTTCGTCCGAAACCCTCATACTTCTTATGAGATTGTCCAATTTGTACACGAAGTGCATCCAGTTTTTGCCGTAACCCTCTCAACTCTCTAGAAGTTGCTATGTGGGTGAAATTATGATGTCATGCCAAGTTATAACCTTTTCAGAGTTCATTTGTACTGCTTTTCAAATTTAGGGTCATTTAGCTCAAAATAAATCATTAAATGCATGAAAAATATCAAATGAAGTGAGAAAGGGTTGAAAATTGATGATGTGCCTTTGAATGGTGCATATTGAACACACAAAAAGTATGGAGCTGAAATAAGTTATTAAAAATGAAATCCCTTTGTAATTCATGAGTTTTCGTCCGAAACCCTCATACTTCTTATGAGATTGACCAATTTGTACACGAAGTGCATCCAGTTTTTTCCGTAACCCTCTCAACTCTCTAGAAGTTGCTATGTGGGTCAAATTATGATGTCATGCCAAGTTTCAACCTTTTCAGAGTTCATTTGTACTGCTTTTCAAATTCAGGGTCATTTAGCTCAAAATAAATCATTAAATGCATGAAAAATATCAAATGAAGTGAGAAAGGGTTGAAAATTGATGACCTTACTTTGAATGGTGCATATTGAACACGCAAAAAGTATGGAGTTAAAATAAGTTATTAAAAATGAAATAGCTTTCTAATAGATGAGTTTTCGTCCGAAACCCTCATACTTCTTATGAGATTGTCCAATTTGTACACGAAGTGCATCCAGTTTTTGTCCGTAACCCTCTCAACTCTCTAGAAGTTGCTATGTGGGTGAAATTATGATGTCATGCCAAGTTACAACCTTTTCAGAGTTCATTTGTACTGCTTTTCAAATTCAGGGTCATTTAGCTCAAAATAAATCATTAAATGCATGAAAAATATCAAATGAAGTGAGAAAGGGTTGAAAATTGATGACGTGCTTTGAATGGTGCATATTGAACACACAAAAAGTATGGAGCTTGAAATAAGTTATTAAAAATGAAATCCCTTTGTAATACATGAGTTTTCGTCCGAAACCCTCATACTTCTTATGAGATTGTCCAATTTGTACACGAAGTGCATCCAGTTTTTGCCGTAACCCTCTCAACTCTCTAGAAGTTGCTATGTGGGTGAAATTATGATGTCATGCCAAGTTACAACCTTTTCAGAGTTCATTTGTACTGCTTTTCAAATTCAGGGTCATTTAGCTCAAAATAAATCATTAAATGCATGAAAAATATCAAATGAAGTGAGAAAGGGTTGAAAATTGATGATGTGCCATTCAATGGTGCATATTGAACACACGAAAAAGTATGGAGTTGAAATAAGTTATTAAAAATGAAATCCCTTTGTAATAGATGAGTTTTCGTCCGAAACCCTCATACTTCTTATGAGATTGTCCAATTTGTACACGAAGTGCATCCAGTTTTTGCCGTAACCCTCTCAACTCTCTAGAAGTTGCTATGTGGGTGAAATTATGATGTCATGCCAAGTTACAACCTTTTCAGAGTTCATTTGTACTGCTTTTCAAATTCAGGGTCATTTAGCTCAAAATAAATCATTAAATGCATGAAAAATATCAAATGAAGTGAGAAAGGGTTGAAAATTGATGACCTTACTTTGAATGGTGCATATTGAACACAGCAAAAAGTATGGAGTTAGAATAAGTTATTAAAAATGAAATCCCTTTGTAATAGATGAGTTTTCGTCCGAAACCCTCATACTTCTTATGAGATTGTCCAATTTGTACACGAAGTGCATCCAGTTTTTGCCGTAACCCTCTCAACTCTCTAGAAGTTGCTATGTGGGTGAAATTATGATTTCATGCCAATTTACAACCTTTTCAGAGTTCATTTGTACTGCTTTTCAAATTCAGGGTCATTTATCTCAAAATAAATCATTAAATGCATGAAAAATATTAAATGAAGTGAGAAAGGGTTGAAAATTGATGATGTGCCGTCAAATGGTGCATATTGAACACACAAAAAGTATGGAGGTAAAATAACTTATTAAAAATGAAATCCCTTTGTAATTCATGAGTTTTCGTCCGAAACCCTCATACTTCTTATGAGATTGACCAATTTGTACACGAAGTGCATCCAGTTTTTTCCGTAACCCTCTCAACTCTCTAGAAGTTGCTATGTGGGTCAAATTATGATGTCATGCCAAGTTTCAACCTTTTCAGAGTTCATTTGTACTGCTTTTCAAATTCAGGGTCATTTAGCTCAAAATAAATCATTAAATGCATGAAAAATATCAAATGAAGTGAGAAAGGGTTGAAAATTGATGACCTTACTTTGAATGGTGCATATTGAACACGCAAAAAGTATGGAGATAAAATAAGTTATTAAAAATGAAATCCCTTTGTAATAGATGAGTTTTCGTCCGAAACCCTCATACTTCTTATGAGATTGTCCAATTTGTACACGAAGTGCATCCAGTTTTTGTCGTAACCCTCTCAACTCTCTAGAAGTTGCTATGTGGGTGAAATTATGATGTCATGCCAAGTTACAACCTTTTCAGAGTTCATTTGTACTGCTTTTCAAATTCAGGGTCATTTAGCTCAAAATAAATCATTAAATGCATGAAAAATATCAAATGAAGTGAGAAAGGGTTGAAAATTGATGACGTGCTTTTGAATGGTGCATATTGAACACACAAAAAGTATGGAGCTGAAATAAGTTATTAAAAATGAAATCCCTTTGTAATACATGAGTTTTCGTCCGAAACCCTCATACTTCTTATGAGATTGTCCAATTTGTACACGAAGTGCATCCAGTTTTTGCCGTAACCCTCTCAACTCTCTAGAAGTTTCTATGTGGGTGAAATTATGATGTCATGCCAAGTTACAACCTTTTCAGAGTTCATTTGTACTGCTTTTCAAATTCAGGGTCATTTAGCTCAAAATAAATCATTAAATGCATGAAAAATATCAAATGAAGTGAGAAAGGGTTGAAAATTGATGATGTGCCATCAAATGGTGCATATTGAACACACGAAAAGTATGGAGTTGAAATAAGTTATTAAAAATGAAAATCCCTTTGTAATAGATGAGTTTTCGTCCGAAACCCTCATACTTCTTATGAGATTGTCCAATTGGTACACGAAGTGCATCCAGTTTTTGGCGTAACCCTCTCAACTCTCTAGAAGTTGCTATGTGGGTGAAATTATGATGTCATGCCAAGTTACAACCTTTTCAGAGTTCATTTGTACTGCTTTTCAAATTCAGGGTCATTTAGCTCAAAATAAATCATTAAATGCATGAAAAATATCAAATGAAGTGAGAAAGGGTTGAAAATTGATGACCTTACTTTGAATGGTGCATATTAAACAGCAAAAAGTATGGAGTTAGGATAAGTTATTAAAAATGAAATCCCTTTGTAATAGATGAGTTTTCGTCCGAAACCCTCATACTTCTTATGAGATTGTCCAATTTGTACACGAAGTGCATCCAGTTTTTGCCGTAACCCTCTCAACTCTCTAGAAGTTTCTATGTGGGTGAAATTATGATGTCATGCCAAGTTACAACCTTTTCAGAGTTCATTTGTACTGCTTTTCAAATTCAGGGTCATTTAGCTCAAAATAAATCATTAAATGCATGAAAAATATCAAATGAAGTGAGAAAGGGTTGAAAATTGATGACGTGCTTTTGAATGGTGCATATTGAACACACAAAAAGTATGGAGTTAAATAAGTTATTAAAATGAAATCCCTTTGTAATACATGAGTTTTCGTCCGAAACCCTCATACTTCTTATGAGATTGTCCAATTTGTACACGAAGTGCATCTAGTTTTTGCCGTAACCCTCTCACCTCTCTAGAAGTTGCTATGTGGGTGAAATTATGATGTCATGCCAAGTTTCAACCTTTTCAGAGTTCATTTGTACTGCTTTTCAAATTCAGGGTCATTTAGCTCAAAATAAATCATTAAATGCATGAAAAATATCAAATGAAGTAAGAAAGGGTTGAAAATTGATGACCTTACTTTGAATGGTGCATATTGAACACGCAAAAAGTATGGAGTTGAAATAAGTTATTAAAAATGAAATCCCTTTGTAATATATGAGTTTTCGTCCGAAACCCTCATACTTCTTATGAGATTGTCGAATTTGTACACGAAGTGCATCCAGTTTTTGCCGTAACCCTGTCAACTCTCTAGAAGTTGCTATGTGGGTGAAATTATGATGTCATGCCAAGTTACAACCTTTTCAGAGTTCATTTGTACTGCTTTTCAAATTCAGGGTCATTTAGCTCAAAATAAATCATTAAATGCATGAAAAATATCAAATGAAGTGAGAAAGGGTTGAAAATTGATGACGTGCTTTTGAATGGTGCATATTGAACACACAAAAATTATGGAGTTAAAATAAGTTATTAAAATGAAATCCCTTTGTAATTCATGAGTTTTCGTCCGAAACCCTCATACTTCTTATGAGATTGTCCAATTTGTACACGAAGTGCATCCAGTTTTTGCCGTAACCCTCTCAACTCTCTAGAAGTTGCTATGTGGGTGAAATTATGATGTCATGCCAAGTTATCAACCTTTTCAGAGTTCATTTGTACTGCTTTTCAAATTTAGGGTCATTTAGCTCAAAATAAATCATTAAATGCATGGAAAATATCAAATGAAGTCAGAAAGGGTTGAAAATTGATGATGTGCCTTTGAATGGTGCATATTGAACACACAAAAAGTATGGAGCTGAAATAAGTTATTAAAAATGAAATCCCTTTGTAATACATGAGTTTTCGTCCGAAACCCTCATACTTCTTATGAGATTGTCCAATTTGTACACGAAGTGCATCCAGTTTTTGCCGTAACCCTCTCAACTCTCTAGAAGTTTCTATGTGGGTGAAATTATGATGTCATGCCAAGTTACAACCTTTTCAGAGTTCATTTGTACTGCTTTTCAAATTCAGGGTCATTTAGCTCAGAATAAATCATTAAATGCATGAAAAATATCAAATGAAGTGAGAAAGGGTTGAAAATTGATGACCTTACTTTGAATGGTGCATATTGAACACGCAAAAAGTATGGAGTTAAAATAAGTTATTAAAAATGAAATCCCTTTGTAATAGATGAGTTTTCGTCCGAAACCCTCATACTTCTTATGAGATTGTCCAATTTGTACACGAAGTGCATCCAGTTTTTGCCGTAACCCTCTCAACTCTCTAGAAGTTGCTATGTGGGTGAAATTATGATGTCATGCCAAGTTACAACCTTTTCAGAGTTCATTTGTACTGCTTTTCAAATTCAGGGTCATTTAGCTCAAAATAAATCATTAAATGTATCAAAAATATCAAATGAAGTGAGAAAGGGTTGAAAATTGATGATGTGCCTTTGAATGGTGCATATTGAACACGCAAAAAGTATGGAGTTAGAATAAGTTATTAAAAATGAAATCCCTTTGTAATAGATGAGTTTTCGTCCGAAACCCTCATACTTCTTATGAGATTGTCCAATTTGTACACGAAGTGCATCCAGTTTTTGCCGTAACCCTCTCAACTCTCTAGAAGTTGCTATGTGGGTGAAATTATGATGTCATGCCAAGTTACAACCTTTTCAGAGTTCATTTGTACTGCTTTTCAAATTCAGGGTCATTTAGCTCAAAATAAATCATTAAATGCATGAAAAATATCAAATGAAGTGAGAAAGGGTTGAAAATTGATGACGTGCTTTTGATGGTGCGTATTGAACACGCAAAAAGTATGGAGTTAAAATAAGTTATTAAAAATGAAATCCCTTTGTAATACATGAGTTTTCGTCCGAAACCCTCATACTTCTTATGAGATTGTCCAATTTGTACACGAAGTGCATCCAGTTTTTGCCGTAACCCTCTCAACTCTCTAGAAGTTGCTATGTGGGTGAAATTATGATGTCATGCCAAGTTACAACCTTTTCAGAGTTCATTTGTACTGCTTTTCAAATTTAGGGTCATTTAGCTCAAAATAAATCATTAAATGCATGAAAAATATCAAATGAAGTGAGAAAGGGTTGAAAATTGATGATGTGCCATCAAATGGTGCATATTGAACACACAAAAAGTATGGAGGTGAAATAACTTATTAAAAATGAAATCCCTTTGTAATACATGAGTTTTCGTCCGAAACCCTCATACTTCTTATGAGATTGTCCAATTTGTACACGAAGTGCATCTAGTTTTTGCCGTAACCCTCTCACCTCTCTAGAAGTTGCTATGTGGGTGAAATTATGATGTCATGCCAAGTTTCAACCTTTTCAGAGTTCATTTGTACTGCTTTTCAAATTCAGGGTCATTTAGCTCAAAATAAATCATTAAATGCATGAAAAATATCAAATGAAGTAAGAAAGGGTTGAAAATTGATGACCTTACTTTGAATGGTGCATATTGAACACGCAAAAAGTATGGAGTTGAAATAAGTTATTAAAAATGAAATCCCTTTGTAATATATGAGTTTTCGTCCGAAACCCTCATACTTCTTATGAGATTGTCGAATTTGTACACGAAGTGCATCCAGTTTTTGCCGTAACCCTGTCAACTCTCTAGAAGTTGCTATGTGGGTGAAATTATGATGTCATGCCAAGTTACAACCTTTTCAGAGTTCATTTGTACTGCTTTTCAAATTCAGGGTCATTTAGCTCAAAATAAATCATTAAATGCATGAAAAATATCAAATGAAGTGAGAAAGGGTTGAAAATTGATGACGTGCTTTTGAATGGTGCATATTGAACACACAAAAAGTATGGAGCTGAAATAAGTTATTAAAAATGAAATCCCTTTGTAATACATGAGTTTTCGTCCGAAACCCTCATACTTCTTATGAGATTGTCCAATTTGTACACGAAGTGCATCCAGTTTTTGCCGTAACCCTCTCAACTCTCTAGAAGTTGCTATGTGGGTGAAATTATGATGTCATGCCAAGTTACAACCTTTTCAGAGTTCATTTGTACTGCTTTTCAAATTCAGGGTCATTTAGCTCAAAATAAATCATTAAATGCATGAAAAATATCAAATGAAGTGAGAAAGGGTTGAAAATTGATGACGTGCTTTTGATGGTGCGTATTGAACACACAAAAAGTATGGAGTTAAAATAAGTTATTAAAATGAAATCCCTTTGTAATACATGAGTTTTCGTCCGAAACCCTCATACTTCTTATGAGATTGTCCAATTTGTACACGAAGTGCATCCAGTTTTTGCCGTAACCCTCTCAACTCTCTAGAAGTTGCTATGTGGGTGAAATTATGATGTCATGCCAAGTTTCAACCTTTTCAGAGTTCATTTGTACTGCTTTTCAAATTTAGGGTCATTTAGCTCAAAATAAATCATTAAATGCATGAAAAATATCAAATGAAGTGAGAAAGGGTTGAAAATTGATGATGTGCCATCAAATGGTGCATATTGAACACACAAAAAGTATGGAGGTGAAATAACTTATTAAAAATGAAATCCCTTTGTAATACATGAGTTTTCGTCCGAAACCCTCATACTTCTTATGAGATTGTCCAATTTGTACACGAAGTGCATCCAGTTTTTGCCGTAACCCTCTCAACTCTCTAGAAGTTGCTATGTGGGTGAAATTATGATGTCATGCCAAGTTTCAACCTTTTCAGAGTTCATTTGTACTGCTTTTCAAATTCAGGGTCATTTAGCTCAAAATAAATCATTAAATGCATGAAAAATATCAAATGAAGTGAGAAAGGGTTGAAAATTGATGACCTTACTTTGAATGGTGCATATTGAACACACAAAAAGTATGGAGTTAAATAAGTTATTAAAAATGAAATCCCTTTGTAATACATGAGTTTTCGTCCGAAACCCTCATACTTCTTATGAGATTGTCCAATTTGTACACGAAGTGCATCCAGTTTTTGCCGTAACCCTCTCAACTCTCTAGAAGTTGCTATGTGGGTGAAATTATGATGTCATGCCAAGTTACAACCTTTTCAGAGTTCATTTGTACTGCTTTTCAAATTCAGGGTCATTTAGCTCAAAATAAATCATTAAATGCATGAAAAATATCAAATGAAGTGAGAAAGGGTTGAAAATTGATGACGTGCTTTTGAATGGTGCATATTGAACACACAAAAAGTATGGAGCTGAAATAAGTTATTAAAAATGAAATCCCTTTGTAATACATGAGTTTTCGTCGAAACCCTCATACTTCTTATGAGATTGTCCAATTTGTACACGAAGTGCATCCAGTTTTTGCCGTAACCCTCTCAACTCTCTAGAAGTTTCTATGTGGGTGAAATTATGATGTCATGCCAAGTTACAACCTTTTCAGAGTTCATTTGTACTGCTTTTCAAATTCAAGGTCATTTAGCTCAAAATAAATCATTAAATGCATGAAAAATATCAAATGAAGTGAGAAAGGGTTGAAAATTGATGATGTGCCATCAAATGGTGCATATTGAACACACAAAAAGTATGGAGTTGAAATAACTTATTAAAAATGAAATCCCTTTGTAATACATGAGTTTTCGTCCGAAACCCTCATACTTCTTATGAGATTGTCCAATTTGTACACGAAGTGCATCTAGTTTTTCCGTAACCCTCTCACCTCTCTAGAAGTTGCTATGTGGGTGAAATTATGATGTCATGCCAAGTTATAACCTTTTCAGAGTTCATTTGTACTGCTTTTCAAATTCAGGGTCATTTAGCTCAAAATAAATCATTAAATGCATGAAAAATATCAAATGAAGTGAGAAAGGGTTGAAAATTGATGATGTGCCATTCAAATGGTGCATATTGAACACACAAAAAGTATGGAGTTGAAATAACTTATTAAAAATGAAATCCCTTTGTAATACATGAGTTTTCGTCCGAAACCCTCATACTTCTTATGAGATTGTCCAATTTGTACACGAAGTGCATCCAGTTTTTGCCGTAACCCTCTCAACTCTCTAGAAGTTGCTATGTGGGTGAAATTATGATGTCATGCCAAGTTTACAACCTTTTCAGAGTTCATTTGTACTGCTTTTAAAATTCAGGGTCATTTAGCTCAAAATAAATCATTAAATGCATGAAAAATATCAAATGAAGTGAGAAAGGGTTGAAAATTGATGACGTGACTTTGAATGGTGCATATTGAACACACAAAAAGTATGGAGATTAAAATAAGTTATTAAAAATGAAATCCCTTTGTAATACATGAGTTTTCGTCCGAAACCCTCATACTTCTTATGAGATTGTCCAATTTGTACACGAAGTGCATCCAGTTTTTGCCGTAACCCTCTCAACTCTCTAGAAGTTGCTATGTGGGTGAAATTATGATGTCATGCCAAGTTACAACCTTTTCAGAGTTCATTTGTACTGCTTTTCAAATTCAGGGTCATTTAGCTCAAAATAAATCATTAAATGCATGAAAAATATCAAATGAAGTGAGAAAGGGTTGAAAATTGATGACGTGCTTTTGAATGGTGCATATTGAACACACAAAAAGTATGGAGCTGAAATAAGTTATTAAAATGAAATCCCTTTGTAATACATGAGTTTTCGTCCGAAACCCTCATACTTCTTATGAGATTGTCCAATTTGTACACGAAGTGCATCCAGTTTTTGCCGTAACCCTCTCAACTCTCTAGAAGTTGCTATGTGGGTGAAATTATGATGTCATGCCAAGTTACAACCTTTTCAGAGTTCATTTGTACTGCTTTTCAAATTCAGGGTCATTTAGCTCAAAATAAATCATTAAATGCATGAAAAATATCAAATGAAGTGAGAAAGGGTTGAAAATTGATGATGTGCCATCAATGGTGCATATTGAACACACAAAAAGTATGGAGTTGAAATAACTTATTAAAAATGAAATCCCTTTGTAATACATGAGTTTTCGTCCGAAACCCTCATACTTCTTATGAGATTGTCCAATTTGTACACGAAGTGCATCTAGTTTTTGCCGTAACCCTCTCAACTCTCTAGAAGTTGCTATGTGGGTGAAATTATGATGTCATGCCAAGTTATCAACCTTTTCAGAGTTCATTTGTACTGCTTTTCAAATTCAGGGTCATTTAGCTCAAAATAAATCATTAAATGCATGAAAAATATCAAATGAAGTGAGAAAGGGTTGAAAATTGATGACTGTGCCATTGCAATGGTGCATATTGAACACACAAAAAGTATGGAGTTGAAATAAGTTATTAAAAATGAAATCCCTTTGTAATACATGAGTTTTCGTCCGAAACCCTCATACTTCTTATGAGATTGTCCAATTTGTACACGAAGTGCATCCAGTTTTTGCCGTAACCCTCTCAACTCTCTAGAAGTTGCTATGTGGGTGAAATTATGATGTCATGCCAAGTTTACAACCTTTTCAGAGTTCATTTGTACTGCTTTTCAAATTCAGGGTCATTTAGCTCAAAATAAATCATTAAATGCATGAAAAATATGAAATGAAGTGAGAAAGGGTTGAAAATTGATGATGTGCCTTTGAATGGTGCATATTGAACACACAAAAAGTATGGAGTTAAAATAAGTTATTAAAAATGAAATCCCTTTGTAATACATGAGTTTTCGTCCGAAACCCTCATACTCTTATGAGATTGTCCAATTTGTACACGAAGTGCATCCAGTTTTTGTCCGTAACCCTCTCAACTCTCTAGAAGTTGCTATGTGGGTGAAATTATGATGTCATGCCAAGTTACAACCTTTTCAGAGTTCATTTGTACTGCTTTTCAAATTCAGGGTCATTTAGCTCAAAATAAATCATTAAATGCATGAAAAATATCAAATGAAGTGAGAAAGGGTTGAAAATTGATGACGTGCTTTTGAATGGTGCATATTGAACACACAAAAGTATGGAGTTGAAATAAGTTATTAAAATGAAATCCCTTTGTAATACATGAGTTTTCGTCCGAAACCCTCATACTTCTTATGAGATTGTCCAATTTGTACACGAAGTGCATCCAGTTTTTGCCGTAACCCTCTCAACTCTCTAGAAGTTGCTATGTGGGTGAAATTATGATGTCATGCCAAGTTTACAACCTTTTCAGAGTTCATTTGTACTGCTTTTCAAATTCAGGGTCATTTAGCTCAAAATAAATCATTAAATGCATGAAAAATATCAAATGAAGTGAGAAAGGGTTGAAAATTGATGATGTGCCATCAAATGGTGCATATTGAACACACAAAAAGTATGGAGTTGAAATAACTTATTAAAAATGAAATCCCTTTGTAATACATGAGTTTTCGTCCGAAACCCTCATACTTCTTATGAGATTGTCCAATTTGTACACGAAGTGCATCCAGTTTTTGCCGTAACCCTCTCAACTCTCTAGAAGTTGCTATGTGGGTGAAATTATGATGTCATGCCAAGTTACAACCTTTTCAGAGTTCATTTGTACTGCTTTTCAAATTCAGGGTCATTTAGCTCAAAATAAATCATTAAATGCATGAAAAATATCAAATGAAGTAAGAAAGGGTTGAAAATTGATGACCTTACTTTGAATGGTGCATATTGAACACGCAAAAAGTATGGAGTTGAAATAAGTTATTAAAAATGAAATCCCTTTGTAATATATGAGTTTTCGTCCGAAACCCTCATACTTCTTATGAGATTGTCGAATTTGTACACGAAGTGCATCCAGTTTTTGCCGTAACCCTGTCAACTCTCTAGAAGTTGCTATGTGGGTGAAATTATGATGTCATGCCAAGTTACAACCTTTTCAGAGTTCATTTGTACTGCTTTTCAAATTCAGGGTCATTTAGCTCAAAATAAATCATTAAATGCATGAAAAATATCAAATGAAGTGAGAAAGGGTTGAAAATTGATGACGTGCTTTTGAATGGTGCATATTGAACACACAAAAAGTATGGAGCTTGAAATAAGTTATTAAAAATGAAATCCCTTTGTAATACATGAGTTTTCGTCCGAAACCCTCATATTTCTTATGAGATTGTCCAATTTGTACACGAAGTGCATCCAGTTTTTGCCGTAACCCTCTCAACTCTCTAGAAGTTGCTATGTGGGTGAAATTATGATGTCAGGCCAAGTTACAACCTTTTCAGAGTTCATTTGTACTGCTTTTCAAATTCAGGGTCATTTAGCTCAAAATAAATCATTAAATGCATGAAAAATATCAAATGAAGTGATAAAGGGTTGAAAATTGATGACGTGCCTTTGAATGGTGCGTATTGAACACACAAAAAGTATGGAGTTAAATAAGTTATTAAAATGAAATCCCTTTGTAATACATGAGTTTTCGTCCGAAACCCTCATACTTCTTATGAGATTGTCCAATTTGTACACGAAGTGCATCCAGTTTTTGCCGTAACCCTCTCAACTCTCTAGAAGTTGCTATGTGGGTGAAATTATGATGTCATGCCAAGTTTCAACCTTTTCAGAGTTCATTTGTACTGCTTTTCAAATTCAGGGTCATTTAGCTCAAAATAAATCATTAAATGCATGAAAAATATCAAATGAAGTGAGAAAGGGTTTGAAAATTGATGATGTGCCTTCGAAATGGTGCATATTGAACACACAAAAAGTATGGAGTTGAAATAAGCTTATTAAAAATGAAATCCCTTTGTAATACATGAGTTTTCGTCCGAAACCCTCATACTTCTTATGAGATTGTCCAATTTGTACACGAAGTGCATCCAGTTTTTGCCGTAACCCTCTCAACTCTCTAGAAGTTGCTATGTGGGTGAAATTATGATGTCATGCCAAGTTTACAACCTTTTCAGAGTTCATTTGTACTGCTTTTCAAATTCAGGGTCATTTAGCTCAAAATAAATCATTAAATGCATGAAAAATATCAAATGAAGTGAGAAAGGGTTGAAAATTGATGATGTGCCTTTGAATGGTGCATATTGAACACGCAAAATGTATGGAGTTAAAATAAGTTTTTAAAAATGAAATCCCTTTGTAATACATGAGTTTTCGTCCGAAACCCTCATACTTCTTATGAGATTGTCCAATTTGTACACGAAGTGCATCCAGTTTTTGCCGTAACCCTCTCAACTCTCTAGAAGTTGCTATGTGGGTGAAATTATGATGTCATGCCAAGTTACAACCTTTTCAGAGTTCATTTGTACTGCTTTTCAAATTCAGGGTCATTTAGCTCAAAATAAATAATTAAATGCATGAAAAATATCAAATGAAGTGAGAAAGGGTTGAAAATTGATGACTGTGCCTTTTAATGGTGCATATTGAACACACAAAAAGTATGGAGTTGAAATAACTTATTAAAAAATGAAATCCCTTTGTAATACATGAGTTTTCGTCCGAAACCCTCATACTTCTTATGAGATTGTCCAATTTGTACACGAAGTGCATCCAGTTTTTGCCGTAACCCTCTCAACTCTCTAGAAGTGTCTATGTGGGTGAAATTATGATGTCATGCCAAGTTACAACCTTTTCAGAGTTCATTTGTACTGCTTTTAAATTCAGGGTCATTTAGCTCAAAATAAATCATTAAATGCATGAAAAATATCAAATGAAGTGAGAAGGGTTGAAATTGATGACGTGCTTTTGAATGGTGCGTATTGAACACACAAAAAGTAATGGAGTTAAAATAAGTTATTAAAATAAATCCCTTTGTAATACATGAGTTTTCGTCCGAAACCCTCATACTTCTTATGAAGATTGTCCAATTTGTACACGAAGTGCATCCAGTTTTTGCCGTAACCCTCTCAACTCTCTAGAAGTTGCTATGTGGGTGAAATTATGATGTCATGCCAAGTTTCAACCTTTTCAGAGTTCATTTGTACTGCTTTTCAAATTCAGGGTCATTTAGCTCAAAATAAATCATTAAATGCATGAAAATATCAAATGAAGTGAGAAAGGGTTGAAAATTGATGATGTGCCTTTGAATGGTGCATATTGAACACACAAAAAAGTATGGAGTTAAAATAAGTTATTAAAATGAAATCCCTTTGTAATACATGAGTTTCGTCCGAAACCCTCATACTTCTTATGAGATTGTCCAATTTGTACACGAAGTGCATCCAGTTTTTGCCGTAACCCTCTCAACTCTCTAGAAGTTGCTATGTGGGGAAATTATGATGTCATGGCAAGTTTCAAACCTTTTCAGAGTTCATTTGTACTGCTTTTC
>JAAAWK010000689.1:0-15483 GCA_022496015.1 Hordeum marinum
TGATTCATCCACAGCTTATGAACTGAGATGCCCTCTTCATTTCAAGTTGTAGTATTTTCTTTGGGACAAGAAAATCTTTAAGCTTGGGGGAGTTGATGAGTCCAAATTATGAGACCTTTATACCATTATTTTTGTGCTTACTTTGTAGGCTTTGAGGAATTTTACCGCGTTCGCGTACTTACTTTTATTTATAATCCGTCGGGTAACGACTTCTAGAGCAATATTCATTCAATGGAGAGGAAAAACCCAGATAGCAGTGAAATCATGTATTAAAGGTGATAAACACTTTCCATAAAAAATCAAGCATGAAGGCTAAAGAAACAGCCCTGGTTGCGCTTCCAGAGTGAACGATGGTGTTCCATACGATCGCACACGCCCATATGAGCAATCGTTTGGCGTGCTGCCACCTCGGAGATCAATTATTTTCACCCCGTTAAAGAATTGTGAATCAGACGCGTAGAGCACCTAGAAACCCATCCAGATGACAAAATCCTAGCCTCCGGAACCCATCTGGGGAGGATCAACCACGAGCAAGCGGGGATACCTCTCATCATAAGCGGAACAAAGTCATCATCACCACCGTCATCATCATCATCAGTATACACATCCTTATCCTTTGTAACATCAAGAACCCTATTGGATCCTTAGGTGTATCAGTTAATTCATACGTCCATGTATTCTTTTGCCTTTACAATGATGATTGTTGTCCCGACATGTGAGTAGACCCATTGTTCTCGGAGTATGAAACTATGGATGAACCCTAGTATGTAATAGGTTCTTTGGTATTAGGATTTAATATCATGTTTACATAATTATGTTGATAATCTTCTTGGCGTTGGGTGAAGTCGGCCATTCAACGTATGCCAACTTTAGATGGAAGGTTATTACTGTTGGCTAATTGTGTGTTTGTGCAGTTGGGTGACGTGATAGGCCCCTTCTCCCTTCATAGCGGATAGTTGCAACATGGGGTAAATAGAGTCACTTTGGATGCGTCCATGGGGACCTATTTCTCCTTCATTATCGTATGATAACCGTCGGGAATGAACGATGGTGGTGTATGGGATACGGAGATATCACAAGTATGCACATATCTATACCTCCGTCCATAAAGAGACACATGTAAAGTGGCATAGGAATCCGAAGTAGCATTGTGTTTAGGCACCACCTTGGATGCACACTAGTGAGGATTCCGGACACCTGTGAACTATTTTAATGATTTGTCTCAAGTCTAGTTACTTCACTTGATTTATTCACCTTTACACTTGCAACCTTATTATAATTACTATTACTATTCTGGATCACTTGCAATTCCTAGGCACATTATTTGCACCCTACAAAGGACCAAAGATTGATTCCTATGCTTTCTATGGGATCGATACTCTTACTTGAAAAGGCTACAACTGAACTCTGTGCACTTCCAGGTGTCGATGTCAAAACCGGCGGATCTCGGGTAAGGGGTCCCGAGTTGTGGGACTAGAATCAATGGTAATAGGAGACGAGGGAGACGATTTTTACCCAGGTTCGGGCCCTCGTATGGAGGTAATACCCTACGTCGTGCTTGATTGTATTAATGATATGTAGGTGACAGAGTCGATCTACCTCGAGATCAAATAGCTAAACCCTAGATGAGTTGTCCTCTGTCTACAACCTAAAACCCTCCAGCTTATATAGACGTCCAGGGTACCTAGGGTTTACACATAGTCGGTTACATGTCGAAGGGATAAACATGCCTATTCACTACTCCAATCGTGGAGGACACACCACGATTCCCGAAGCTTCCTTCTTGGAGACAGGGTCTCCGATCGGTCCAATGGTCGGCAAGCATCCCATACAGTCTGACCCATAAGAAACAGGTCGGCCTCTCGAGGACCCCTTAAACCAGGACTCCCTTAGTAGGCCCCGAACTTTCCTCCAACGCCAAGGGTCTTAGCTCCAGCTGCATTGTATAATCAAATTCTGCGGCTTGCGAAGCGAGTTCATCCCTCGAGTTTAGTTCGGCCTCCGATGACATGTAGTTTTCTGATTAGAGGCTCGTTCGAACACCGTCAATAACTTAGCCCTGAAGGCCAAGCGCCAAGGAGCAAACAGAGTTCCCTCACAACTTTTCTGACGAAAGGTCGCGGCCCACCACGACCGTCAGACCAGCTGCAAAAACTTGAACCACAGTTTGAGGCCGTTTTCATCAGCATGATCCATCAATGCACAGATCATGCTCCGTTTCACACGGGATATGTGTAATCATGTGCGCATAACGACATGCACATCTTGGGATGTAGAGTGATACACGGCGCAGCAAAGGGAGGCCGAACGTCGATAAGCCTCATAAAAGGGAAAGAAAACCCCAAGTCTGAAACACGCTTCTCATTCGGACCTTTTGCTTCCCCAATCTCCTGAGCTTTCAGAGCACAGATCTAGGTTTTCCACAACTCCCCCCTCCGAGCTCATCCATGGTTGATTTTGACTCTAACGGCAAGTGGGAGGCTTCCACGGTCACCGACCAGGACGTCTGGGACCTCAAGGACACCGGCTACCTCCCCAACAACATCGGCCACCGCATGTCGAAGAAGGGCCAGGTGATCCCCACCCCCAAGCCAGGCGAGAGGTGGTCTTCATCCCCCACTTCATTTGGGGACTGATCTTCCTGCTCCATCCCTTCGTTAGGGGGATAATGTTCTTCTACGACCTCGACTTCCACGACCTCCCGCCGAACTCCTTCATGCACATATCGACCTTCATCATCGTGTGCGAGGCCTTCTTGTGAGTTGAGCCACACTTCAGACTTTGGCTCAAGGTATTTAATATCAAGCAAAGGTGTGTCGCAGGCGAACACGCAGACTACGACGGGGGTGTCATCGGAAAACTCCCCCATGCCGGATGGCCATCCAGCACCTTCATTGACACCATCAAAATATGGCAGAAAGAGTGGTTTTACATCACCGAGCCAACGGAGGAAGGCCGAGCTGCTCCAGCCGAATTCAGATCCGATCCCCCCATCATATTGACCTCATGGCTCCGAAAGGGCCTCAACTAGGGGTCAGACAAGGAGGTGGACAATCTGCAGAAACACATCGCGTCCATGATCAGAAACGATATCGCGTTGGCCAATGTGGTCCAGATTATGCTCCAGCGGCGCATCCTCCCCAGCCAGCGCCGGAGCTCTCCCATATGGGCTTATCGGCTCAACGACAAGCCTACTATTCGTCAGCTCTTCCGAACTACTCGAGAGAAGCTATGGAAGGCGTTTTTCAAGGCGCGGAAGGACTAGCCGACCGAGGAGGAGGATCAGGGTCTACACGCTGATAAGCCTCCTACCGAGGTATAACATAGTTTTGTTTCATCAGATTTATTTTTCCTAAATAAAATCTAAGAACCTTGCTGGAAATATGGCCTAGAGGCAATAATAAATGGGTTAGTATCATATTTCCTTGTTCATGATGATCGTTTATTATCCATGCTAGAATTGTATTGATCGGAAACTCAGATACATATGTGGATACATAGACAACACCATGTCCCTTGTATGCCTCTAATAGACTAGCTCGCTGATCAAAGGTGGTTAAGGTTTCCTATCCATTGACATGTGATGTCATTTGATAACGAGATCACATCATTAGGATAATGATGGGATGGACAAGACCCAAACTATAAACATAGCATGTGATCGTGTCAGTTTATTCCTACAGTTTTCTGCATGTCAAGTATATGTTCCTATAACCATGAGATGATGCAAATCATGGACACCGGAGGAATGCCTTGTGTGTATCAAACGTCATAACGTAACTGGGTGACTATAAAGGTACTCTACAGGTATTTCCGAGGGTGTCTGTTGAGTTGGCATGGATCAACACTGGGGTTTGTTACTCCGTGTGACGGAGAAGTATCTCAAGGCCCACTCAATAATACAACATCACAATAAGCCTTGCAAGCAATGTGACTAAGTGTTAGTCACGGGATCTTGTATTAGAGAATGAGTAAAGAGACTTTCCGATAATGAGGTTGAACTAGGTATGGAGATACCGACGCTCGAATCTCGGGCAAGTAACATACCGAAGAACAAAGGGAACATCATACGTGATTAAGTGAATCCTTGACATAGAGGTTCGACCGATAAAGATCTTCGTAGAATATGTAGGAACCAATATGGGCATCCAGGTCCCGCTATTGGTTATTGACCATAGCGGTGTCTCGGTCATGTCTACATAGTTCTCGAACCCGCAGGGTCTGCACACTTAAGGTTTGGTGACGTTTCGGTAGTATAGAGTTATATATGATGGTGACCGAAGGTTGTTCGGAGTCCCGGATGAGATCCGGATGTCACGAGGAGCTCCGAAATGGTCCGGAGGTAAAGATTGATATATAAGAAGTCCTGTTTTGGTCGTAGGAAAAGTTTCGGGCTCATCGATAGTGTACCAAGAGTGCCGGGAGGGAACCGGGTGACCATCGGGAGGTGTATTTCGACCCGAGAGGCTACATGGGTTGTGGGAGGATAAACACCAGCCCTTAGTGGGATGGCAAAAGTCCTTCACAAGGCCCATGCGGCTGGGAAGAAATTCCAAAGTGGAAAAGGTGGCAAAAAGGCAAAAAGGTGGAAATAAGGAAGGAGTCCTAATCCTACTAGGAGTGGAGGAGGAGGACTCCTCCTCTCAACTTCGGCCGAACCAAAGAGGGGATGGCCCTTGCGCCAAGCCTCCTCCTCCTCTCCTCCTATATATACTAGAGGTTTTAGGGTTTTTGCACTAGATTTTCAACCACGTGAAACCCTACCCTCTAGTCCGTAGTTTCTCCTCTAGATCGGTTTCAGTTGTGCTTTGGCGAAGCCCTGCTAAGATTACTCCACCACCATCGCCGCAACGCTGTCACGCTGCCAGAGTCTACTCGCTCTCTCTGCTCCCTCTTGCTGGATCAAGAAGGTGGAGATCGTCATCAAGCCGTACGTGTTCTGAACGCGGAGGTGCCGTTCGTTTGGTGCTAGATCGGGACGGATCGTGATTGGATCGCGGGACGCACGGCGATTTGGATCGCAAACACTTTTGACTACATCAACCGCGTTTCTCAACGCTTCCCACTTAGCGATCTACAAGGGTACGTAGATCCACTCTCCCTCTCGTAGATGCTCATCACCATGGATAGATCTTGCATGTGCGTAGGCAATTTTGTTTTTCCCATGCAACGTTCCCCAAAATGTACATGACTATATATGTTCGGAATGTTCTAACAACCCTTAAGAGGACCGGACATTGGATCCTATTGATTGCAGTTCACAAGTTTTGAACCCATCTAACCTGATAGGGATTTGTTATTTACAGGCTTCATCGTCAGCGGCGGCTATGAATGCCGCCAAGCTAGATGAGCTGAATCGGAAGCTCAAAAACTCCGAAGACGAACTTGATGCTCTGAACAAGAGATTCTACAAGACGCAAGGTAAGCCTAATTCAATATCCGAAAAATTTTTGCCATCGTAATGTCCATGCAGTATTCATATTTTGACGCTTATATAGCCTCGGTAAAGGAAATAGAGCTCAAGGCCGAGCTGCAGCGTGCGAAGGAGGAGGCCACGGTTGAGAGGGCGGCGGCCAAGCAAGCGGCTACTGCGCTTTCCGTCTTAAGAGCCACCAGTGACAAGCATGATGCTCGGGTTGAGGAGATCCAACAGGAGCTGATAGATGCCCGCCAAAAGTGCAAGGACCTCGAGGTGAAAAGCAAGGAGCACGTTGCCGAACTATCCACCCTAAAACCAATCTCCAAAAGGAGCGGGTGGATAGGTGGTTCTTTGAGGAGCAAGTTCGCCAAGCGAAGGTTATCACAGATGGTAAGCCGTACTTATTGCAGTGTGTCTTAGGGGATAGAAAGTTTGAGTTGGTTACCTAGGTGTGGCGTTCCTCAGGTGCCTACTCCGACCTTTAGAAGAGTGCAGCGGACGCGAATCATTTCTATGCTTCGCGGGGAGAAGGAGATAAAGCTGCGAGTCGTTGTTTTTAATGTTTTTAATGTTTTGCATTCCTTTGTAACTCCCGTCCATTTAAACTGAAAGCTGCGAGTCGTTGGCTTCATCACCCATGTAGATACTAAGTGGGGTGTCTCTAGTTACGCACTATGACCCTTAGTCGAGCTATCGGTACCCGAAGGCGGCAATGTGCGGCAAACCAGGCAATCATACCATAATGCTTTATTGCTTTCGCTTAGCCATAGGGGCGTGAAAAGGACTGCGAGGGGCTGATGACTAGCCCTCGGTGACTTGAGATGTTCAGAATGAACTGTGACTAAAGACAATATCACATGGTTTGTATGAATACCAAACCCATCATATGACACGGAATGACCTCTAGCGAGGTCTTTAGTATAACACTTAAGCTCGGATTCGCAGATCGGTTCTCGGATACCATGGCAGTCAGTTTTCCGCTTTATCCTCTAACGTGTTTGACCAGGCTAGCTAGAAACACAATCGCAGAGGTTCTCCCTTTGGCCTTTTAGCCGAACGAGCGGAATGTAAAGGGACAAGCACAGGAGCCGGGCAACCCAACTATTGACCCAAGACATAGTTCGGAAACAATGCATATAAAGCAAATTCCAAGACGCCGAATGCATAATTAATTGTGCATAAGACGGGGTTTTTTAAAATCGAGCTCCCGGTCTATTAGCCGGTTGCGTCGCAATATACCGAACAGTTTCGCGAGAAGAGGGAGAAAATATAATACGTGCCAAAAGAGGACAACGAGACAACCATGTATAATGATTTTTTATTTTTCTCAACGACTCTTATTGATCGAATTGCCGAAGCAACTGTTTACAAGTATTTGAAAAAAAAAATTTTACAGGAGTGGTTGTACCAGGGTCTTGAATTGGTGACCTTACGTCCTCGATGTGCCCTGTCGCTTGTCTACTCCTATGCCTCCTAGGGAGTGGTGCACCTTAATGGGTGGTATTGTTCATGGAACGGATCTTGGAAACAAGGTATTGAGAAGTCTCGAAGTGTGGATGAGCTTTACGCATTTAGCAGGCCCTTGATGGTACCTGCAATGTGTACGAAGACATTTGATAGTAGTCGTTTGGTCCAGCCGAACACTTACAATTTTTCCCCACCGTCGCCCACAAAATTTTAAG
Source organism: Hordeum marinum (assembly GCA_022496015.1). Taxonomy (NCBI): domain Eukaryota; kingdom Viridiplantae; phylum Streptophyta; class Magnoliopsida; order Poales; family Poaceae; genus Hordeum; species Hordeum marinum. Next base: position 7,102 of record JAAAWK010000689.1, read on the forward strand.
CGCGAAGTTGTGCCTCCTTGGCACGTACTTCGCTGGTCCTAGGTCTGTGCGATGGGGGGCGAGTCCCTATTAACGGGGAGAAGAAGGTTCTGAGAGTTCGGGCTGAAGCTGAGCTCGCTTCCTTTCGTGCCTTGATGGCAGGTGTCGGCGTTTGCCGATCATCATTGTAATGGAATTCGAACGCTAGGGCAAACACATGTTCCTCAGTTTGGAGGGAGCGCTCTGTGTTGTTGTTGACAGTGATTACCCCCTTGGGGCCGGGCATCTTAAGCTTGAGGTATGCATAGCGTGGGACGACGTTAAAGCGAGCGAACGCTAGACGACTGAGCAGGGCGTGATAGCCGCTGCGGAAAGGCACAATGTCGTAGATCAAGTCTTCACTTCGAAAGTTATGGGGCAAGCCGAACACTACTTCCAGGTTTACGGAGCCCGTGCACCGGGCTTCAACGCCTGGGATCACTCCTTTAAAGGTAGTGTTGCTGGTTTTGATCCTTGACAGATCTATACTCATCTTTTTCAATGTATCTGAGTAAATCAGATTTAGGCTACTTCCTCCGTCCATGAGGACTTTAGTGAGGTGATACCCATCTATAATGGGGTCTAGGTCGAGGGCGGCCGAACCTCCATGAGGGACACTGGTCGGGTGGTCATGTCGATCAAAGGTGATCGGGTACGCCGACCATGGGTTATACTTCGGGGCTACGGGCTCTACAGCGTAGACCTCCCGAAGGGCGCTCTTCTTCTCCTTTTGGGGTATATGGGTGGCGTATATCATATTTACTGTTTTCGCCTCCGGAGGCAACTTCTTTTGTCTGCCACCAATCGGACCCCGAGGCTCATCCTCGTCCTCGTTGTGTTGGATCTTGCCTTGGTCCTCGGATGTGAGTTTGCCAACCTATTTGAATACCCAACAATTACGGTTTGTGTGGTTGGCGGGCTTATCTTGAATGTCGTGGATTTGGCAGGGCCTTTCCATGATCTTCTCTAGCGGGGTGGGTCCATCGTGATTGCCTTTAGGAGGCTTCTTCCGCTGCCCGGGTCGGGAATTGCGGAAGCCGGCATTAACGGTCATGTCATCGGCATCACTATTGTTGTGACGACGCTTATTCTTATTGCGCTTTGGTTTCTCGTTTCTGTCCTGGACATCGGAGGTTCCGGGGTCTTCGGGATTGTGGCTTCGTCTTGCGAGCCAGTTATCCTCGCCCGTGCAAAAGCGGGTCATAGGGGATGTAAGGACGGACATTGTCTAAGGTTTACCCTGGCCGAGCTGGCGGGCCAACCGTTCATCCCGAATATTGCTGGAAGGAGGCTATTGCCTTAGCATCCGAGCAGTCAACAATTTAGTTTTTCTTGGTCAACAACTGATTCCAGAATTTTCGCGTGGACTCTCCTGGCTTCTGGATGACGTTACTCAAATCGGAGGAGTCCGGCGGCCGAACATAGGTGCACTGGAAGTTAGATTGAAATGCATCCTCTAGATCTTCCTAGCATCCTATGGAGTTTTTGGGGAGGCTATTCAACTAGTGCCGAGATGCCCCCTTAAGTTTTAGAGGTAGATATTTGATGGCATGGAGGTCATCTCCTCATGCCATGTGGATGTGGAGGAGGAAATCCTTAATCCATACGGTTGGGTCAGTTGTCCCATCGTACTATTCGATGTTTACTCATTTAAACCCCTCCAGGAACTGATGCTACATCACCTCATCCGTGAAGCATAGTGGGTGGGCGGTGCCTTTGACCCGAGCTATGTCGCGCCGGTGATCGACGTCTGTTCTAGCCCAGTTTCGTTCCCGGCCACTATTGTTACGGTCTAACCAAGGCCGGTACCCATCCCCATTGATCGGATGAGTACCCTCTGGATCTTTATATGGATCTTGTGCGACCTGCCCTATTGTCCAGGTTGTGTCGCAGGTCGAACCTGCCATCGGGCTCTACTGTCTCTTTTCCCCGTCTTCGGGGTATCACCGGCCTATAACCGGTGTAGTCAGTCGTCCTGTCGTGCCCTTGAGGGGGCGGTCTGGCTTATCGTATGGGGTATGTTTGGGAGATGGCATATCACTGAGCTTGTCATTGGAGTGTGGCAGGAGCCTTCTGCGTCGATAGATTTTAGGTTGGTCCGACAGACCGGAACCGTATCCTTCCTCGGCTGTGAGGACTCTAGTCCACCAATCATTGAGGTTGTCTTGTTCGGTTTTAAGATGCCATTCTTTTGTTTTCAGGCTGCGGGTTGTGGCTATAAGTTGTTGCCTGAATAGTTCCTGATCTTCATGGTTATCGAGAATGTCGAACTCATTGGCTTCTGGGATGTCCTCCTCGACTGGGGGAGATAATTATCGTCCTCGGAATCATTTAGGTCGGGGTTGCGCTAGTCTTTAGGCCTCTCCTGACCCTCTAATGGGTGTTCAGGGATATCGGGATCGCCGAGGTCTTCCGAGGTATCTCCGTCCCCGGTACCGATGATAGCTTTCCTTCCCTTTTTGCCTTTTGACCGTTTATGCGGTTTCCGGTGCCTTGGCAACGCTTCACCTGACTTGTCGCCATCGTTTTTAGGTGTGTTCTTGCCATTAGCGGCTAGAGTGTCCACCATGTAGACATAGTACGTGGAGGTGGCGGCCCATCGCCTGGTGTTAACGGGGGTGGGAGCGCAATCTTCCTCATCCATGTATTCTGCCTACTTGGAGGCATAGTCCAACATGTCAGTTAAATCTTCGACTGTGGCTATAAAGTGGGTGGTGGGTGGGACGAAAAATTCGTCATGAGACCGATCTAAGCATGGATCCGAGTTGGGTATCGATAATCTTCATCGACAAGATCCGATCAAGGGCCTTGTTGAGTATCGAGAGCTCGATCAGGTCAACCTGCTCGGAGCTTTCGGAGCTGACCTCCATTGTGCCCGCGCTAGGGGAGTGTTCGGAAGGAATAGGTATCCGGTCATCTGGCACTATGGGCAGATTTGGACTGAGAATCAGGTCATTGCCGGGGTAATCCCGTGGACGTGACCGAAAGAGGGGTCCGAGGTTAAAGCCTTGGGGTCATGATACGTCTCCAACGTATCTATAATTTTTTATGATTTCATGCTATTATATTATCCGTTTTGGATGTTTTATATGCATTAATATGCTATTTTATATTATTTTTGGGACTAACCTATTAATCTAGAGCCAAGTGCCATTTTTTGTTTTTTCCTTGTTTTTGAGTTTTGCACATAAGGAATATTTAACGGAGTCCAAAGGGAATAAAACCTTCGGAAGAAATTTTTCGGGGAGGAAACAAGTTGATCAAGCTTGGAGTGCACATCAGGGGAGGTGCCAGAACGCCACAAGCCTGCTAGGCGCGCCCCCTGGTGGCGCCTAGCAGGCTTGTCGCTCCGTGTCAGGTCTCCTAACCCTAATTCTTGGCCTATAAATACCCAAATATTACTGCAACATAAAAAGGGCAACGCAAATACTTTTCCGCCACCGGAAGCCTCCATTCCCGAGATCCAATCTTGGAGCCTTTCCGGTAATCTACCGGAGGTGGTTTTGATCACGGAGGGCATCTACATAAACTCCATTGCCCCCCCCCCCGATGATGCGTGAGTAGTCCACCACAGACCTACGAGTCCATAGATAGTAGTTAGATGGCTTCTTCTCTCTCTTTGATCTTCAATAGCATGTTCGTCATGATCTTCATGGAGATCTATCTGATGTAATAGTCTTTTGTGGTGTGTTTGTCAAGATCCGATGAATTGTGTGTTTATGTTCAGATTATCCATGAATCTTATTTGAATCTCCTTTGAATTCTTATTTGCATGATTTCATATCCTTGCAAGTCTCTTCGAGTTATTGATTTGGTTTTGCCAACTAGATTGGTAATTCTTGCAATATGAGAAGTGCTTGGTTTTGGGTTCAATCTTGCGGTGTCCTCACCCAGTGACATAGTAGGGGTAGCGAGGCATGTATTGTATTGTTGCCATCAAGGGTAACAAGATGGGGTTTTCATCATATTGCTTGAGTTTATCCCTCTACATCATGTCATCTTTCTTAATGTGTTACTGTGTTCTTCATGAACTTAATACTCTAGATGCAAGCAGGAGTCAGACGATGCGTGGAGTAATAGTAGTAGATGTAGAATCATTTCAGTCTACTTGTCACGGACGTGATGCCTATATGCATGATCATTGCCTTGGATAACTACATGATTATTTGCTTTTCTATCAATTGCTCGACAGTAATTTGTTTACCCACCATGATATTTGCCTTTAAGAGAGAAGCCTCTAGTGAAACCTATGGCCCCCTGGTCTATTTTCCATCATATACTTTCAACTCCATAAACTAAAAACAAAAATATCTTGCTGCAATTTATTTACCTTTTACTTTCCGCACTCTTTTACATCTATCTCCTTCAGATCTAATCCTTGCAAGTAACTGCGAAGGGATTGACAACCCCTTTATAGCGTTGGCTGCAACAGTTTGATTGTTTGTGTAGGTGTATCCATTGGTGACTTGCTTGTTCCTCCTACTATATTGATACTTTGGTTCTCAAAAACTGAGGTAAATACGTATCTACTTCGCTGCATCACCCTTTCCTCTTCAAGTGAAAACCAACGCAAGCTCAAGAGGTAGCAAGAAGTATTTCTGGCATCGTTGCCGGGGAGGATACATAGCAAGTCAAGACAAGATCTCTCCCGTCAACTTGCCAATTTCTACTACCGCCATTGTTGGGGAGGATATATAGCAAGTCAAGACAAGAACTTTCCCTTCAACTTGCCATTTTTGGATGTGTTGCTGGGGAGATCTACATCAAGCCTACCAAGTACCCATCATAAACTCATCTCTTGCATTTACTTTATTTGCCATTTGGCTCTTGTTTGCCTATCCCCCACTTCTAAAACGATTTTTAGAAAATTCCAAAAAGATTTGTCTTTTTATCTGCCCTTCTTTCGTTTGCTTGTCTGCTTGATTGCTTGCTTTGTCACGATGTCTGAGAATACCAAGTTGTGTGACTTTTCCAATACTAATAATAATGATCTTATTAGTACTCCTATTTCTCCCGCCAGTAGTGGAGAATCTTATGAAATCAATAATTCCTTGCTAAATCTTGTTATGAAAGAACAATTTTGCGGCCTTCCTAGTAAAGATGTCGCATCCCATCTAAATACTTTCATTGAGTTGTGTGATATGCAAAAGAAGAAACATGTGGATAATGATATTGTTAAATTGAAGCTATTTCCGTTCTTAGTACGAGATTGTGCTAAAACTTGGTTTTCATATTTGCCTAAAAACATTATTGAATCATGGAATAAGTGTAAAGATGCTTTTATTTCCAAGTATTTTCCGCCCGCTAAGATCATCTCCCTTAGGAACGATATAATGAATTTTAAGCAACTTGATCATGAGCATGTTGCACAATCTTGGGAGAGGATGAAATTAATGATTAGGTATTGTCCTACGCATGGTTTGAGTTTATGGATGATTATACAAATTTATATGTGGGCTTGAATTTTGCATCTAGAAATCTTTTAGATTCTGCCGCGGTGGGACTTTTATGGAAATCATGTTAGGATAAACTACTAAACTCCTAGGTAATATCATGTCAAACTATTCTCAATGGCATACCGAAAGATCTCCTACTAGTAAAAAAGTGCACGCTATTGAAGAAATAAATACTTTGAGTCAAAAGATGGATGAATTGATGAAATTGTTTGCTAGTAAGAGTGATCCTATTGATCCTAGTGATATGCCTTTGTCTTCTTTGATTGGAAATAATAATTAATCTATGAATGTGAATTTTGTTGGTAGGAATAATTTTGGTAACAATGCGTATATAGGTAATTTCAACCCTAGGCCGTTTCCTAGTAATTCCTCTAATAATTATGGTAATTCCTACAACAATTATTATGGAAATAATAAGATGCCCTCTGATCTTGAGAATATTTTTAAAGATTTTATTGGTTAGCAAAAAGGTTTTAATGCTTCTATTGAAGAAAAAGTGCTTAAAATTGACGATTTGGTTAGCAGTGTTGATAGAATTTCGTTTGAGGTTGATTCTTTGAAAGTTATATCTACTCCACCCAAGCATGATATTAATGAGTCTTTAAAGCCATGAGAATTTCTATTGATGAAAGTAAGGAAAGAACCGCTAGAATTCGTGCTAAGCATGAATGGCTTGAAAAGGTGTTTTCTCGCGATAATAATGATGAAGATCTTAAAGTGATTGATGTGACTTCTATTGAATCTTTTTTTTGCAATGTAAATCTTGATAATGATAGGACTGGAGATAAATCAACTTTAGTTAAAAGGCATCCCAATGATTCAGAGTCTATAGATCTTAATGCAAAGATTGATAAAACTGGGATTGAAGAGGTCAAAACTTTAAATAGCAATGAACACACTCTTTTGGATTTCAAGGACTTTAATTATAATAGATTCTCTTTGATTGATTTTATTTCCTTTCTTCAATCCATGTTGAATTCTCCTCATGCTTATAGTCAAAATAAGGCGTTTACTAAACATATCGTTGATGCTATGATGAAATCTTTCGAAGAAAAACTTGAGTTAGAAGTTTCTATTCCTAGAAAAATTCACGATGAGTGGGAACCTAGTATTAAGAGTAAAATCAAAGATTATGAGTGTCATGCTTTATGTGATTTGGGTGCTAGTGTTTCCATGATTCTGAAAACTTTATGTGTTGTGCTAGGTTACCATGATCTTGATGATTGCTCTCTAAATTTGCATCTTGCGGATTCCACTATTAAGAAACCTATGCGAAGGATTAATGACGTTATCATTGTTGCAAATAGGAATTATGTGCCCATAGATTTCATTGTTCTTGATATAGATTGCAATCCTACATGTCATATTATTCTTGGTAGACCTTTTCTTAGAAAGATTGGTGCAATTATTGACATGAAAGAAGGAAACATTAGATTCCTATTTCCATTAAGGAAAGGCATGGAACATTTTCCTAGAAAAAATAATATTGCCTTATGAATCTATTATGGGAGCTACTTTTGGATTGCATACCAAAGATGACAATACCTAGATCTATTGCGATTTGCCTAGCTAGGGGTATTAAACAATAGTGCTTGTTGGGAGGCAACCCCATTTTATTTTTGTGTTCTATTTTTTGCTTCTGTTTTTGAGTGTTTCCCACATTATTACTTCTTTAATAATTGTGTTTTGGTGTTTCAATTAGTGTTTGAGCCAAGTAAAACCTTTGGGGTGATCTATGGTAGTTGTTGATTTGATCTTGCTGAAAAACAGAAACTTTTGCGCTCGGTCCAGGAATTTTCCAAATTTTTCGAGAGTCCAATAATTTGTTTACCCATCATGATATTTGCCTTCAAGAGACAAGCCTCTAGTGAAACCTATGCGCCCCGGGTCTATTTTCCATCATATACTTCCAGCTCTATAAACTAAAAAAACCAAAAATATCTTGCTGCAATTTATTTACCTTTTACTTTCCGCACTTGTTTACGTCTATCTCTTCCAGATCTAATCCTTGCAAATAACCGCGAAGGGATTGACAACCCATTTATAGCGTTGGCTGCAAGAGTTTGATTGTTTGTGTAGGTGCATCCATAGGTGACTTGCTTGTTCCTCCTACTGGATTTATACCTTGGTTCTCAAAAACTGAGGGAAAACCAACACAAGCCCAAGAGGTAGCAGGTCTTAGGGCGTGGCAGGCGAGACTGCAAGCCCGGTTAGTGAAAGATCGCCCGGAGAGTCCACGAAGAACTCTAGGTTCCCGAATCTGAGCTCTTGATCAGGGGCGAAGCTCCCGATCCGGCCTAGATGGCCGGTTGGGTCAGTGTGCAGCACAATGCTGCCGAAAGCGAAGATCTGTTCGGGGACAAAGGTGTCCATGTTGCGGACCTCTTTGTTGATGATGACGCGTGCCATCGATTCCTTCGGTGGTCACAGCGGAACTCTCAATGAAAGCACCAATGTCGGAGTCAAAATCAGCGAATCTCGGGTAGGGGGTCCCGAGCTGTGAGACTAGAATCGATGGTAATAGGAGACAAAAGAGACGATGTTTACCCAGGTTCGGGCCCTCCTATGGAGGTAATACCCTACGTCCTGCTTGGTTGTATTGATGATATGTAGGTTACAGAGTTGATCTACCTCGAGATCAAATAGCTAAACCCTAGATGAGTTGTCCTCCGTCTACAACCTAAAACCCTCCGGCTTATATAGACGCCGAGGGTACCTAGGGTTTACACATAGTCGGTTACACGTCGAAGGGATAAACATGCCTATTACTACTCCAATCGTGGAGGACCCGCCACGATTCCCGAAGCATCCTTCTTGGAGACAGGGTCTTCTATCGATCCAATGCTCGACAAGCAGCCCATACAGTCCGGCCCATAAGAAACAGGTCGGCCTCCGAGGACCCCTTAAC
>JAAAWK010000690.1:0-19984 GCA_022496015.1 Hordeum marinum
ATTGTCCGTAACCGTGGACACGGCTAATCGATTAGGTTTAACTCTGCAGAGTGTTGTGTACTTTACCCACAAGATTCTTTCCCTCCTGGTAAGTCCTCGCACTGCCTGGTGTTTGAGAACAGGATGAAAGAAACATGGTCTTTCAGAGTGCTTCCCTGACTGTCCGACAGTGCCCATCCCAATCCTAACATCGACTACATCTCGTAGCACTGCCCAGCAGAGTCACAACAAAGATCAACCAAGCCAGAGCCCATAATGACTTGTGGCTACACAGGTAAGCTTCCGGGCATGAAGTATTCATCCTTCTCTTTGAGTCTGGGTGAAGCTTTCCGCAAGATGTCATGGCGCTTCTCCATGCATCCCGGCCACTCACTGGTTTCTCCAGGGTGCCCAATCAACCATCCTTCACCCAGTAGTGTGTATTGAAAACTTGTTTTCTCTCGAGTCTTGAAGTCTTGAGGTCTTGAAGATGCAAGACTTGAAGATGTCTTCATGAAGTCGTCGTTTTGACGTGGAGTCCTTCTTCACACCACTCACGAAACTCATACCAGACCCTGTCTACTTTAGCATAGCATTGCACTAACTAGCGTTCCCGGGGCTTTAGTAACCATTGGTGGGTTCCTACCTCATGCATTCTACTCAACTACAAGAATTTCAATAACACTACGGGAGGGATCTGTTGAATGGTGTCACTACATGCAATAAAACATAGGTATGAAAAGATGGTCAAAGTGAACTTGCCTGTACTGTTGATGAAGATAAAGATCGCTCTCAGAAATAACTTGATAGACTATTCGTCACTCTCCTGAAAGTCTATATAAACAAGAATTGCATTCATATAAGCAATCATACTAACAATCAGTTCTAACAATCAAAAGTAACACAAAACAAAAGCAACAAGGTTGATGGAAGAAATACTTAAGACGAAGTTGAAACACAAAACTCCAACAATTTCAAAAGTAACACAAAACCCAAAACAAAGTAAAATATAATAAAAGATTTTTGTAAATATTTTTCTAGAAAAAATGAATCACTTTTGAAAGACAACTAGAACTATAAAAACAACCTTCTAAACAATATAAGTGTTTGCCTAATGAACTTAACAACAAGCAAACATAAACTAAGAGAAAACATATTGTAAAACAACTAAGTTAACATAAAATAATTAAATAAAATCTTTATTATAAAGCAGAATTAAATCATCTAAAATTTTCTGAAAAGAGTTTCTATGAAAAACTAAATTGTTTGATAGCACATTACCTAATGAAAAATAATCTACTTTCCTATCATAATAGAGCAAAATTAAATTATTTTTATTAACTAAGCATTTCTTAACAGAAGGTAATAAGTACAAATTTTTATTTGAAGACAGAATCTATTTACTTAAACTTTGTTGGAATAAATTATTACTAACTAGTTTGTTTATCACAATTTAAACCTATTTGAAAAGTATAGTGTTCCTATAACAACATGGTAGTAAACTAAGCAAATTATTTTTATTTTAACAACAAGTAATTCACCTAAAGTTTAACTAACAGAATATACTAAATCAAATATATAATTAACTCAGATTTAAACTAACAAAATAAAACTAATTAAACTATATTAACAAACTAAACAGATTCTGTTTATAGTTAAAACCCTAATCAAATTCACTCTAAAAATTCTCAAGCTCTACCAAATGATAGCTATGGTTACTAGTGACAAGTAGGAAAAAGAATCATTCAAAAATTCATTTTAGAACTCAAGATATTCAGAAAACAAAATTTAAATCAAATCTGTCCAAATTCAAATTTAAATGTTCAAACATAGCCAAATTTGGCATCTACAGAAACTAGAATAAAATTGTGATCTAATGCAAAAGGAACCAAGTTAAAATACTTAAAACATAAAATATAATAAAAAACAAAATCAGAACTATTTCTGTTTTTGAAATCAAAACAGAAAAAGAGAAAACAATTCTAACGGACAGGGGGGTGACGTGGCGCTCTCTGGTTGGCTGTGGCCGTGTGTGTGCGGGCGAATACGAGCGGGTGACCGAACCTTAGAAGAAAATGCTTCGGCGTTATAAATTGCTCTAATCCTATGCGTTAATCTAAGATCGGACGGACGGGGATAGAGGGGGAGCTCACAGGGGAGGTTTGCCGGCGATGGGCGTCTCCGGCGACGGCGACGGCGACCGCGTGATGCAGGCGAGCTCTCTGGTGGGTCTCCGACGACGGCGTTGGCACTGGTCGACGCGGCGATGAGTGGCGTGTCCAGTGGTGGCGTCGGACGAGCTTGGGGACGACGGAGATGAGAGGTACGAGCTCGGGGACGGTTCGGACTCCGGCGAGGTCGACGGTGTGGCGGCTCTGGGGGTCTCCGAGGCTCAGGCAGGGGATGGGGAGGTGCGGGCGAGCGAGGGGAACTCGGTGATGGGCTCGGGAGAGCTCAGGGAGGGCAGGGTGGAGTAGGGGAGCAACAATGGCGTGGCGGCTGTGGGTATCTCCGGCGAGAGATTCCGGTGAGGGTGGTGCACGGGAGAAGGGGAAAACAGGGGGAATGGAGGCGCAGGGGTATGCGGCTTCTTATAGGGGGCTCAGAGGGTCGGGGAATGGAAGGAGGCGAGATCCACGGCGAGTGCTCGCCGGTGGTCGTCGGGCACGTGGGAGGAGGAGGGCGACCGCGGGATTGAGAGGGAGCGGGTGGTGGGTCCGGCTTGTCAGTGGGGAGAGGGAGGGGGCGTTATTAGCGGGCGACCGACCGGTAACGCTCTCGGCTTTAAAGCCGTTGGGCCGGCCCGTTTAATACAGTAACCGTTACCGTTTCTTCTATTTAATGTTTTTCCAGAGCGATAAAACGTGTTCAATGCATTCGAATAAATTCCAAATATAGTCAAATTTTATATCAGAATTAACAGAATAATAAATGCATTTAATGGACATTTTTATTCTGGCATTTGAATACATTAAAAAAATCATTTTTTCAGAAAATGCCTTAATTGGCTTATTTAATTTTGCAAATATTCTTCAAATAACTTTTTGGGTATGATGATTCAAAAAAACTTCACAAAATTACCCCCTGGCTTGGAGTGTCATGTTACTCCTTTCAAATTTTGTCAGGGGTTTGAATACTTTGAAAATTTTGAATAGGGGACCAAATATGAAGGGGATTTTCAAAATAATCCAGAGGTTTTCAAAAGCTTCTTCAATTCCTCTTTTAAACTTCCAACTCATAGTTCTTAAAATTTGAGGAAGTCATATTAGCTCTCTCATGAAAATCATTGAGTTGCATAAAGTTTTCTGAATTTGAAATATTTTCAAAATGGAAATTCAAATCATTTTCAAATCCTTTTCATTTCTTTAAATGGAAGAAGTCATTTCATTTCTTCACTCTATGGTTTGTGATGAAATGAATTTTGAATTCCTGGTGATCAAAATGCAGATTGAAATTTTTTTGGGAAAGTCATTTCATTCCCTCTCATCAAACTTTCAAAATTTTCAAAAGTTTCAAATTGCACTATCTTTCAATCATTCAAGCAAACAAACAATCATTCTATATTTATTATCACATTCCAAAATTTGGGATGTTACATGAGGCATGGTTCACATGTGTCAAGTGATTCAAAATCAAGTGACTCCGAAAGTCCATCAGCATGGAGCTTCCTCATGCGTTTTACACCAATATGACCTAAACGACAGTGCCACAAGAAAGTGGTACTATCATTATCAACTCTACATCTTTTGGCATCAATGTTGTGAACATGTGTGTCATCACTATCAAGATTCAATATGAATAAACCCCTCACATTGGGTGCATGACCATACAAGATATTACTCATATAAATAGAACAACCTTTATTCTCTGATTTAAATGAGTAACCGTCTTGTAATAAACAAGATTCAGATATAATGTTCATGCTTAACACAGGCACTAAATAACAATTATTCAGGTTCATCACTAATCCCGATGGTAATCGAAGAGAGAGCGTGTCGATGGCGATCACATCAACCTTGGAACCATTTCCCACGCGCATCGTCACTTCATCCTTTGCCAGCCTTCGTCTATTCCGTAGTTCCTCTTTTAAGTTGCAAATGTGAGCAACCGAACCGGTATCAAATACCCAGGCACTACAACGAGAGCTAGGTACACATCAATAACATGATATAATATATACCTTGTTTGTCGTTGGCCGCCTTCTTGTTAGTCAGGTACTTGGGGCAGTTCCGCTTCTAGTGACCAGTTCCCTTGCAATGAAAGCACTCATTTTCTGGCTTAGGTCCATGCTTGGGCTTCTTTACAGGAGTAGCAACTGCTTTGCCATCCTTCTTGGTTTTACCCTTCTTGCCCTTGCCCTTGCCATTCTTCTTGAAACTAGTGGTTTTATTGACCATCAACACTTGATGTTCTTTCTAGATTTTAGACTCAGCGACTTTTAGCATTGCAAACAGCTCGGCGACTGACTTGTTCATCCCGTGCATGTTATAGTTCATCACAAAGCTCTTGTAACTAGGTGGCAGTGATTGAAGAGCTCTGTCAGTGATCGCCTCTGGCGGAAGGGCAATTCCCAACTCCGCCAGACGAGTCGAATACTTAGACATTCTGAGTATATGTTCACTGATAGACCCGTTCTCGTCCATCTTGCAAGCATAGAACTTATCGGAGGTCTCATACCTCTCGATTCGGGCATTCTTCTGAAATATAAACTTCAACTCCTAGAACATCTCATATGCTCCATGACGTTCAAAAGGTCTTTGAAGTCCCGGTTCTAAGCCATACAATATTGCACACTGAACTATTGAGTAATCTCCAGAACGTGCCTCCCAAGCGTTCTTAACGTCTTCGGAGGTCATGTCTTCTGGTTGGTCACCAAGCGGTGCATCAAGGACATATGATTTCTGGGAAGCCATGAGGATAATCCTCAGATTATGGGCCCAGTCAACAAAGTTACTTCCATCATCTTTCAACTTAGCTTTCTCTAGGAACGCATTAAAATTCAGGGGTGCTACTACGCGAGCCATTGATCTACAACATAAGTATGCAAAGGTTACTTAGACTATTGTTCAAGATAATGAGTTTAGTTAATCAAATTACTAAAGCTCCCACTAAAATTGACAATCCCTCAAGCCACATCTGAGTGTCACATGATCCAAATTCACCAACTCAAGTCCGATCATCACGTGAGTTGAGGTGGTTTCCAATGGTGAACATCATTATGTTGATCATATCTTACTATGTGACTCATGTTCAACCTTCGGTCTCTTGTGTTCTGAGGCCATGTATGTACATGCTAGGCTCGTCAAAGTTTAACCCCGAGTGTTCTGCATGTGCCACACTGGCTTCCACTCTGTTGTATGTGAACGTAGAGTCTATCACACCCGATCATCACGTGGTGTCTTGACACGACAAACTTTCACAACGGTGCACACTCGGGGAGAACACAATTCATCTTGAAATTTAAGTGAGGGCTCACCTTATAATGCTACCGTCGTCCTAAGCAAAACAAGGTGCACAAAAGGATTAACATCACATGCAAATCATAAGAGACATGATATGGCCATGAACTTGTGCTTTTGATCTCCATCTAGAAAGCACCGGCATGATCTCCATCGTCACCGGCATGACACCATGATCTCCATCATCTTGATCTCCATCAACGTGTCGCCATCGGGGTTGTCGCGCCCAACATGCTTCTACTACTATTGCTACTGTTTAGCGATAAAGTAAAGCATTACATAGCGCTTAATGATTGATATGCAGGTCATACAATAATTAAAGAAAACCCTATGGCTCCTGCCGGTTGCCGTACTCATTGACATGCAAGTCGTGATAATCTATACATCACATGATCATCTCATACATCACATATATCACATCATGTAATTGGACATATCACATCACAACATACCCTGCAAAAACAATTTAGACGTCCTCTAATTGTTGTTGCATGTTTTACGTGGCTGCTACGGGTATCTAGCAAGAACAATTCTCTTCTACACAAAAACCACAACGGTGATACACTAGTTGCTTTTCAAACTTCTCAAGGACCGCCTTTGTTGAATCCGATCCAACTAAAGTGAGAGAAACTGGCTCCCGCAAGCCATCTATGCAACAAGTTGCGGTTGAGGGAACCGGTCTCTCATAATCGTACGAGTAATATTGGTCCAGGCTGCTTCATCTCACAATACCGCTGAACCAAAAAACTACCAAGGGAGGAAGCAATCTAAGCATCAACGCCCACAAACTCTTTGTGTTCTACTCAAGATCTCATCTACACATAGACCTAGCTCATGATGCCACAGTTGGGGAACTTTGCATGGGAAACAAAAATTTTCCTACGTTCACGCAAGACCTATCCATGGTGATGAGCATCTACGAGAGGGAGAGTGGATCTACGCACCCTTGTAGATCGCTAAGCAGGAAGCATTAAGAAACGCGGTTGGTGTAGTCGAACGTCTTCGCGATCCAAATCACCGAGCATCCCGCGATCCAATCACGATCCGTCCCGCGATCCAATCACGATCCGTCCCACGAACTTGATCACGATCCGTCCCGCGAACTCGATCACGATCCTTCCGATCTAGCGCCGAACGGGTGGCACCTCCGCGTTCAGCACACGTTCGGCTTGATGACGATATCCTCCATCTTGATCCAGCAAGAGGGAGCAGAGAGGAATAAGAGTTCTCTGGCAGCGTGACGGCGCTCTGGCAATGGTGGTGGAGCTGTTCCGGCAGGGCTTTGCCTAAGCGCTGCAGAAATCCGATCTAGAGGAGAAACTATGCATTGGAGGAACGAGCAGCATGTGGCTAAAAATTCTGTGCAAAACCCCTAAAACCTCCAGTATATATAAGAGGGAGGGAGGAGAGGACTTAGCGCAAGGGCCAATCCTCCTTGGTTCGGCAGAAGTGGGGAGGAGAGGAGGACTCCTCCTCCAATCCTAGTAGGACTAGGATTCCTCCTTTTGGCCTTTTTTTTCCACCTTTTCCCTTTGGGATTTTCTTCCCTAGCCGCATGGGCCTTGTGTGGGACTTACACCAGCCCACAAAACTATATTTATTCTCTCACATCCCATGAAGCCTCTTGGGTCGAAATAACCCTCCCGGTGGTCTCCCGATACACTACCGGCACTCCCGGTACACTACCGATTAGCCCAAAACTTTTCCGACGACCAAAACAGGACTTCCTATATATGAATCTTTACCTCCGGACCATTCCAGAGCTCCTAGTGACATCCGAGATCTCATCTGGGACTCCGAACAACCTTCGGTCACCACATAACTCTATACTACCGAAACGTCACCAAACCTTAAGTGTGCAGACCCTGCGGGTTCGAGAACTATGTAGACATGACCGAGAGACCTCTACGGTCAATAAGCAATAGCGGGACCTGGATGCCCATATTGGTTCCTACATATTCTACGAAGATCTTTATCGGTCGAACCTCTATGTTAAGGATTCAGTTAATCTCGTATGATGTTCCCTTTGTTCTTCGGTATGTTACTTGCCTGAAATTCGATCGTCGGTATCTCCATACCTAGTTCAACCTCGTTACCAGCAAGTCTCTTTACTCGTTCTGTAATACGAAATCCCATGAGTAACACTTAGTCACATTGCTTGCAAGGCTTATTGTGATGTTGTATTACCGAGTGGGCCCTGAGATACCTCTCCATCACATGGAGTAACAAATCCCAGTCTTGATCCGTGCCAACTCAACAGACACCCTCGGAGATACCTGTAGAGCACCTTTATAGTCACCCAGTTACGTTGCGACGTTTGATGCACACAAGGCACTCCTTCGATGTCTGTGAGTTGCATGATCTCATGGTCATAGGAACATATACTTGACATGCAGAAAATAGTAGCAATAAACTGACACGATCATATGCTACGTTTGTAGTTTGGGTCTTGTCCATCACATCATTCTACCAATGATGTGATCCCGTTATCAAATGACATCACATGTCAATGGCTAGGAAACCTTGACCATCTTTGATCAACGAGCTAGTTCACTAGAGGCATACTAGGGACATAGTGTTGTCTATTTACCCACACATGTAATGTGTTTCCAATCAATACAATTATAGCATGGATAATAAACGATTATCATGAACAAGGAAATATAATAATAAACACTTTATTTATTGCCTCTAGGGCATATTTCCAACACGGACGTCGTGAGCAGCGAGGTCCGCAGGCGCTGGACTAAGTGGCTATATGGAAGACTTCCTCGCAGCCCACAAGCTCGAGCATGTGGTGGAGCCGGCGCCTGGAGGTTGGAGATGTCATCGGGGGCGACGGTGGAGGCGGCGAATGCGGTGAGCAGGCGAAGCCGGCCCCGGCCCCGGCACGGGGGTGCTGTCGAACGGAAGGGACGGTACGAGGTCCGTGATGGTGTTGGGGGCGAGGCAGCGGCCTGCGATGCGAAGACGATTTGGTGCAGGCTGGCCGGCAGAGTTGCAATTGGAGGTGCGAGCGAGTGCGGGCGATGGGCACGCGGACGGAGCAGCCGGTGTCCGCACACAGGGCACACTAGGCCGGTTGTGTGCGAGGGAGGAGCAGACATCCAAAACGGGCAAGGTGGAGCTGCGCAAGGAAGCCGGCCAGGCCATCGGGTAGCTGGCTATGCGCATGCGTATGGCCATGGACGCGGTCAACATGCGGCCCGTGCAGCAACGCCATCATCTAAGCATGGTTTGGGCATTGCCCGTCTTGTATCTGACTAGTGTATGGGGATTATATGGCATATTATCCAACCATTATCTGGGAAGTGTATGGCCATTATCTGTCTTGTGTCTGACTAGAGTATGAGTTATGTCCAATCACTGCACGAGCCGTGTATTGTCTTGTGCGTGGAATCTAAGCGTGCGGGAGCATGGGCGTGCGGACGTAGGCGGGGCAGCAGTAGCGACACGTGGATGAGTGAAGGGGCGCCATGGGCGCACGGCCGGAGCGGAGAAGTAGCGCGGGGATTGGGAGGAGATACCAGGTGCCGCGCGTGCCTCCAGGGCAGACGGCATGGGCGACACATGACAGTGCCCGGCCGCTGGTGGAGTATCAGCCGTAGTGCATGGACACGGGCGATGGGGCGCCATGGGCGCATGACCGGAGTGGCCACGCGGATGCACGGACGGTCACACCGGAGTGAGACGAGGCATGGGGGTGCACGACCCCGGTGGCGAACGCGGGCGGGGGGACGCCGACGAAGCCACGGTGGTGGTGTTGAAGAGGGTCCCGCCAGGACCGCGATTCCAGCAGCAGCGTGCCCCACGGTGGGCACCAACTGTCATCATTTTCTCACGACAAATGCCATGGGTAGGCTTATCGAGAGTGGCTGGGGCCAATGGACGTCGGCAGACTCCGGGAGCGGGATCGGGTACATACGGTGTGGGATACACGATGTACCCAGGTTTGGGGCCCTCCGGGGGAGGTAATATCCCTAGTCCCGCTAGTCTGGTTGATGAACCAACAGGGGCTACAATGGTGCTCCTTGAGCTATATGAGTAGAGGAGGAACAAGGAGCTAGATTGCCTTGATTGGCTCTCTACGTGGGAGTGTGTGTGTGTGGGGATCTGATCGCCCCGTGCATGGGGGAGGGGGCTCCGGGGGGTTTTATAGGCCAACCCCCCGGTTTACAATACTAGTAGAAGGCATCGGGAGGGCCCAGCTGGCAGCCTCTCTAGCCGGCCATGGGGGCCCCAGGTTGAGGGGTCTTGTCGCTGGTACGGCTCGCCGGCTGTCGGGTCCCGTCGGGAGCCGGAGGGGCCCGCGTGGTAGGTCCCTGTGTTGGTCGCATCGCGACACGGGCCGTCCTTCAGGGCGTCATCTTGCGGCAGTCGGCCGCGGTTAGCGGTATGGCCGGTCGCGCTGTAGCCATGCCAGAGCAGGTAATGGAGTGGTTGAGGTGTGTGCCGGCACTATTCCAGCCCCCGGTCGCAGTTGGCCAGAGTCAGAGGCACTGTTGCCTCCATTGTGGCCATGCGGGCGCTGACCCCCAATGGGATGGGGGCCACTATTGCCACGCATACTCTGACTGCGGCATCCGATGCATCGCCGGCTAAGGGTCCAGGGGTCCCCGCCTCTAGCCGACCGGCTCGTCGTAGCCGGCCGCACAGAGCCGGGCTGCAGAGGGAGGCGGCTCGCCCTGTTATTGTTTCGGAAAGTTGGAGTAGAGGCCGGCTCAATCTAGCCCGGGGTTATCTCCCTGTCAGTATTATCATCATGAGAAAGCCGAGCATGAAAGTTTTGAAGAATCATTTCTCTCAAGAGCTCATGATTGGGGCATTTGAGCATCATATACTTAAGCCTCCCCCAAGCTTGAGCGATACTCTCCTTCACGAAGCCAAAAATTAAATATATAATTCCGATCATGATGAATCAAGTGCATATGATAATATTTCTAGTGGAATTGTAGCTTCAATCGGTTCTAGTCCCATGTTTCGGGTTCATCCAATAGCATATACCATGCCAATGCTCTTCATTTCAAAGATAAAGGGAGTAATTTCTCCGTAACTCCAATATTTGATAAACCCTCAAGCTTCAACTGTCCACAAAGTTCATCCATGTAGATTAGGTGCATATCGAGATGTATTGTTCCATCTCCTACATTAGGATTATCATGCAATTTTTCCATAATACGAATAGGGATTTCATAATAGATATCTTAAGTAGGTTGAGGCATGATCCTTACCGCATCCTGTCGAGGTGAATATACCCCTAACAAGTCTCTTAAAGGATTATCTTCCATAATGACAAGTGAAGATAAAATTTAGCACGTAACACAAATATTTCCTTACCAAATTTCTCTGACCAAAAGTGCTTCACTCCCGGGCTATGATGCCTGAAAAGAGTCTTGATGGCCCACAAGTATAGGGCATCAATCGTAATCTTTTCAATAAGTATGATGGCTCGAGAATTTGCGATGTTTTGCGTAGTGATTTCTACTTGGTTTCACTGGTTTTTTGTTATTCTTCGGATATTTCTAATGATAATCCAACAAAAGAGAAAAAAAATCAAATTTGTCCTGTGATTGGCAGGAAATATCATTCTTGGAAGTAAACCAAGGGGGATTGTTGCAAATCAAGCCAAATGACGAAACTTTCCCGAAGACATCAATGTCAACAAGCGCAGCAGAGTGAAAGACGATGTTCCATGCAACCAAAAACGCTCACATGAACGGTCATATGGACTGACAACAAGCCCTCCTTTTCTATACAAGCAACTTTCGTGAAGGGATCATGAGGAGAAGAGAACCCTAGACACCGCCACACCATACATAATAGGAGAAGTGATGATCTGAAGAACTCATGAAGATGATCGTAGTTTTGGTTCTTTCATCTCCATCATCATCATCACCTCCTTCACTATCATAAGAGGGATTGGAATTTGTGAACTCTACTCCATATCATTTGAGATCAAGACTACTTGAGTACTGTTTCATCTCATTGTGGATCCCCCAATTTATTGATATGGTTTTCATGGTTTCTATCTCTGTTGTGATTGATTTCCCTCTTATGACGTGTGAGTAACCCCCCTAGGTGTGGGAGATGTAGGTAAGTGGTAAGATTGATAGGTGCCAATTCTATATGTCATCATTTGAATTCGTAGTAGTATGATCTACCTAGTATGTTGTTATCTATGGTGAACCCTATGCGTGTTGTCCAATTAGAGGGCCTAGGCGACATGATCTCAAAACCTACACAGGTAACACGTTATTTGGGAACTTTGTGACCTTTTACGTGATAGGTTGAGATATCTATGAGAACCGATGATAATATGAGATAACGGTGATCCATTGAACTTAATGCTTGATTCCGTTCTCATGACCTTAATTTTGGAAATGACCACTCTGTGGCAACGAAGAAGCAAGAGCATAGAATGAAATGTAATCCAAGTGGAGGAGTTTCATGAATCTTGGAAGAACCGCCTACAGAACTCTTATATCAAATACTATGAGTACAATACACGATAACTAGTATTATCGTCGCACTAGCACTATTCATGTATTCTTACCATGAACGGAAATCTTCTCCGCACCCTAATCTTTTCATTGCAAGAAACACCAATTTATATTTTAGTTCTTTTTATATTCACTTTTCACTGGTATTTAGTAGACACTTTCAACTCTCTTCATATTAACGTATTTGGTTATCGTTTACCCAAGATAGTAATAGTATTTCTAGAAGCTTAAGCTTGTTACTTTCACCAAGAACTGTGACACCTTGTGTGTGACATAAGTGCCTCCACAAATACTCCCCTCTGCTCTTTGTTGGGATGATTACTCATTATGATAATCTAAAGAAGTGCTACAAATCACTGTTTCTGTCTGCAGGTACCAAAGTAAGAGTGTCAAACTCAACTAGGAGGGATAAGGAATCAATAAGAAATTTTTTAGCAAGGTATTCTCTACAAGTGTTGTAAAGTAATAGTGATAGATATTTTTATAGCAAGATAATCCATAGCAACTAACAAGTAACCAAAGTACAAGGTGCAAAAAGGTAGCCCAATCATTTTATTGCACAGGACAAGAGGAAAGTACTTGTAGTGAGCAAAGTGTTCTCAAGGACCAAGTGAATTATCCTAGTTAACTTCATCATGTTTCGTTGATTCTCATTCATTGCTTTGATAAGTTGTTATGTGGGTGGACCAGTGCTAGGGTACTGTTCTTACTTGAACAACAACACACTTATGATTACCCCCCTCTCGCGAGCGCTCGCAACCACGAAAGAATAATGAAGATAAATCTGACGGATGAAAATATGGATCCAAATTAGCCCCTTATGAAATAGTGCATAAATTAGGGTTTAAGTTTGTATCACTCTCGCAACCCATCATTACTTACTAATCCCACAAAGTCTGATGGGAACATAACATGAAAATAAAAAAAAATCCTACGAAACACCAAGATCTAATCTAAGAGATGAATAGCAACGAGAGGGGAGAGTGTGTCTATGTACCCTCATAGACCACTAAGCGTATATTACGGGGTTGATGTGGTGGTATGTGACGGGGTTATTACCCCTAGGTAGGCCAAAGCAACGGGGTTTTCCTCCTTTCGCTTCAAAGAAAAACTATGCAGCCGGCTACCCGTGGCCGGCTGGAGGGCGTCCGGCACAAGTCGGTGCCGGCTGGCGCCCCGAACGGTTGCACGAGGAGCCGGCTGGACCCTCGGTCGGCTGGGTGTGGCCGGCTCCCTCTGGGCCGGCTCTTCCATTGATCTGGGGGAGGACATGCGACGTCCCGTCCCTCTGCGCGCGAGTACGACGATGCGACGCGACCGGCACGACGGGCGGCCCTGTGGCCACAGTGGCCGCTGACGCACTGCGGCGTGTGGCTACAATCCAATCGTCCCGACCGCTGACCTCGGCGAGCGCGACCGGGCATGGGAACAGTGCCGACACGCCCCTCGCCACTCGATTACCTGCCTCGGCATGGCTATAGTGTAGCCGTCCGTATCGACGACTTCGGCTGGCTGGCGCTAGACGACGCCCACCCGGCGGCCCGTGCCGGTAGGTGGGCAAGGGCTAATCATTGGGCCGGCTGGCGGGTCTAGCAGGAGATGGGACCGCTCAGCCGGTGGCCCCTACAAGCGACAAGATGACACGAATGGAGGGACCCTCTGGCCAGCCGAAGAGACTGCCAGCCGGGTCCCCCCACCTTTGTACTTGGAACATATTGTAAGAGCCGAGGGGTTGGCCTATAAAACCCCCCGAACCCCCAATGCAACGGGGAGGGACAGACAAACACGCACACACGAACGATCATATCCACATACACAACCCCTTCTAGTAGTGGAGGAAGAGGAGCCGGTTGCCCCTTCTTCCTACTCTAGACACAGCTCCAGGAGCACCATTGTATCTATACCCATCCATCTAACTAAACCAAGCAGAAATAGGGGTATTACCTCCCCCGAGGGCCCTGAACCTGGGCACATCATGTGTCATCACCGCTTGTGCCCAATCTCGCAACCGGTGCCCGTTGGCGTCCTTCGTCCCCAACCACCTATGATAAGCCACCCTATGGCATCTGCCATGAGAAAACGACGACATTATGCTTCACGATCCAATCATGATTCAGCACCGAGCGGACGACACCTCCGCGTTTCTCACATGTGTGGCTCGGTGAAGTCTCCTCGTACTTGATCCAGCAAGATAGGGAGGAGAAGTTTATCGAATCTCGACCAACATGACGACATCGCGGAGATGGTGATGGTGTCGCGCCAACAGGGCTTCACCAAGCACCACCGCGGCGAAAAACCGAAGAGAAAATGAGAGAGATGGCAGAGCTGCCCCAAGGGAGTGGATTTGGTGTGTGCATCCCTCCCCCCCCTCCCCTCCCCTCCCGTCCACTATATATAGGAGGCAAGGGGGAGGGAGTGCTGGCCCCTTGGAGGGTGCGGCAGCCTAGGGGGTGGAGTAGCCGCCAAGTTAGGTGGGAGGCCTACCACCCCTAGGGGTTCCCCCTCTAGCCGCATGGGACCTTGGGGGTCTGGTCCGCCTAGCCCATGTAGGCCAGGGAGCCCCCTCTATAGACCATGTAGCCCCTTGGGGCAGGTGGACCCCTGGGTAGATCCTCGGAACCCTTTCGACACTCCCAGTACACTGCCGAAAATGCTCGAAAATTTTCCAACGAGGAAAACAAGACTTCCCATATATAAATCTTACCTCCGAACCATTGCATAACTTGTCATCATGTTTGGGTTCTCATACGATACTTCGAACAATATTCGGTCACCAACATACATATCCCAATACTACTGTAGCATAATTAAACGTTAAGTGTGTGAACCCTATGGATTCGAGAATCATGTAGACGTGACCGAGACACCTCTCCAGTCAGTAACCAACAGCCTGACCTGGATGCCCATATTGGTTCCTACATATTTCACAAAGATCTTTCATCGGTTGAACCACGATGTCGAGGATTCGGTTACTCCCATATGCAATTCCCTTTGTCCAATGATATGTTACTTGCCCGAGATTTAATTGTCTATATATCCATACCTAGTTCAATCTCATTACTGACAAGTCTATTTACTCGTTGTGTAATACAAGATCCCGTGACTAACTCATTAGCCACATTGCTGGCAAGCTTTTTATGATGTTGTATAATCGAGAGGGCCCAGAGATATCTCTCCATCATACAGAGTGACAAATCCCAGTCTTGATCCATGCCAACCCAACACACACACCTTCGGAGATACCTGTAGAGCACCTTTATGATCACCCAGTTACGAAGCGACTTTTGATAGCACACAAGGTATTCCTCTAGCATCCAGGAGTTACATGATCTCATTTTCTTAGGAAAAGATACTTGACATGAACAAAGCCGTAGCAATAAACTTAAGTGATATGATCATATGCTAAGCTTATGGTTGGGTCTTGTCCATCACATCATTCTCCTAATGATGTGATCTCGTTATCAAATGACAACTCATGTCTGTGGCTAGTAAACCTTAACCATCTTTGATCAACGAGCTAGTATAGTAGAGTCTCACTAGGGTAGGGACACATTGTTGTTTATGTATCCACACATGTATTTAAGTTTCTAGTCAATACAATTGTAGCATGAATAATATACACTTATCATGAACAAGGAATATATGATAATAACAAAAAATTATTGCCTCTAGGGCATATTTCCATTAAAGTCATCCCAGAGGCCCAATCATGGTAATGTGTCGTGTAGTGGACGTTCAGACGACACCGGTACATGAAGAACAAGATAATTCATCGTCATAACATTGAGAAAAACCCAACTTCACATGATTACTTATAACAAGACTTATCCCATGTCCTCAAGAACAAATGGAACTACTCACAAATCATATTCATGTTCATGACCAGATGAGATAAATATATGATTAACAATCTTAGCATATAATCTTCCACCAAATAACCAACTAGCATCAACTACAAGATGAAATCAACACTTCTAGCAACCCACATGTACCAAGCTGAGGTTTGAGAAAAAGATTGGATACAATAGATGAACTAGGGTTTGGAGATGAGATGGTGTTGGTGAAGATGTTGATGGATATGAGTCCTCCCACGATGAGAGGAGCATTAGTGATGACGACGACTTTGATTTCCCCCTCCTAGAGGGAACTTTCCCAGAAAAAATGGCTCCACTAGAGAGCAAAAGTGCTCCTGCCCAGGTTCCAACTCGAGACGTTGGTTTTTCGTCCTGAAAGCCTTCTCATGATTTTTCTATGGAAATGGACTCATATAGCAGAAAATGAGCACTGAAGGGCCTCCATGGGCCTCACAAGGTACTTGGGAACGCCCTGGGGTGTAGGGCGTGTCCCCTGCCTTGTGGGCCTATCGAGGATCTTCTCTTGCCCTTGGGGGTTGGCCACTCGAAAGGATTAACATCGCTATAGACCCTGAGGTTTGTGATGAAGTGAGATACAAAGCGGTTTGCTCCCCGTCAGAATCATGCGATGACATAATGATCAAAGCTTCGACATCCTATGAGAAAATATATATCAGAGGAGAACTTGCGGTATAGAGGTCAAAAGAACAGGTTGTATATATATAATGATTTTCTTATCTTGAAAACAAGTATACAAGAGGAATACAGAGTAGGGAAGATGCACGAGGGTTCCACAAGGCACCAGGGCGTGCCCAGGGGGTACAACGCGCTGATACGTCTCCAACGTATCTATAATTTTTAATGATGACATGCTATTATATTATCTGTTTTGGATATTTTATATGCATTAATGCTATTTTGTATTATTTTTGGACTAACCTATTAATCTAGAGGCTAGTGCCAGTTTCTGTTTTTCCTTGTTTTTGAGTTTTGCAGATACGAAATATTAAACGGAGTCCAAACAGAATAAAACCTTCGGAAATAATTTTTCTAGAAGGAAACAAATCAACCAGGCTTGGAGTGCACAGCAAGAAAGCTTCCAGGGAGCCACAAGCCTGCTAGGTGCGCCCCCTAGTAGCGCCTAGCAGGCTTGTCATCTCCTGGCAGGTATCCTAACCCTAATATTTGGCCTATAAATTCCCAAATATTCTCCCAACATCAGAACGAGCCACACAAATACTTTTCTGCAGCCAGAAGCCGTCGTTCCCGAGAGATCCAATCTTGGAGACTTTTTCGGTAATCTGCCGGAGGGGGTTTCAATCACGGAGGGCATCTACATCAACTCCATTGCCCCTGCGATGATGCGTGAGTAGTCCACCACAGACCTACGGGTCCATAGCTAGTAGCTAGATGGCTTCTTCTCTCTCTTTAATCTGCAATACCATGTTCTTCATGATCTTTACGGAGATCTATCCGATGTAATCCTCTTTTGTGGTGTGTTTGTCAAGATCCGATGAATTGTGAGTTTATGTTCAGATTATCCATGAATCTTATTGGAATCTCCTCTGAATTCTTATTTGCATGATTTCATATCCTTCCAAGTCTCTTCGAGTTATTGGTTTGGTTTGGCCAACTAGATTGGTAATTCTTGCAATGGGAGAAGTGCTTGTTTTGGGTTCAATCTTGCGGTGTCCTCACCTAGTGACATAGTATGGGTAGCAAGGCATGTATTGTATTGTTGCCATCAAGGGTAAAAAGATGGTGTTTTCATCATATTGCTTGAGTTTATCCCTATACATCATGTCATCTTTCTTAATGCGTTACTCTGTTCTTCATGAACTTAATACTCTAGATGCAGGCAGGAGTCGGTCGATGTGTGGAGTAATAGTAGTAGATGCAGAATCGTTTCGGTCTACTTGATACGGACATGACACCTATATGCATGATCATTGCCTTGGATAACTACATGATTATTCGCTTTTCTATCAATTGCTTGACAGTAATTTGTTACCCACCATGATATTTTCCTTCAAGAGAGAAGCCTCTAGTGAAACCTATGGCCCCCGGGTCTACTCTCCATAATATACTTTCAGATCTATAAACCAAAACACCAAAAATACTTTTCTACAATTTATTTAGCTTTTAATTTCCATTCTCGTTTACATATATATCTATCATATCTAATCCTTGCAAATAACCATGAAGGTATTGACAACCCCTTTATAGCGTTGGGTGCAAGAGTTTGATTGTTTGTGTAGGTGCATCCATTGGTGACTTGCATGTTCCTTGTACCGGATTGATACCTTGGTTCTCAACAACTGAGGGAATACTTATCTACTTTGCTGCATCACCCTTTCCTCTTCAAGGGAAAACCAACGCAAGCTCAAGAGGTAGCAAGAAGGATTTCTGGCGCCGTTGCGGGGGAAGATACACATAAAGCCTACCAAGTACCCATCACAAACTCATCTCTTGCATTTACATTATTTTCCATTTGCCTCTCGTTTTCCTCTCCCCCACTTCTAAAACGATTTTCAGAAAATACCAAAAATATTTGTCTTTTTATTCGTCCTTCTTTCATTTGCCATCTCTTCCTGCCAGATCTTCTTCTTGTTGCTATGTCTAGCGTTACTATGTCCCCTTTGTCACCAGATTTGGAAGTTCTTTACTTCCAACAAAAACAAGGTGAAAATTTGAAAGATGCCTGGTATAGGCTAATGGAATTTTATCGTATTTACAATTTAAAAGGAGTTGCAAAAGTGTTGCTTAGAAATTTTTACATTGGTTTAACTTTGCATCACAGAGAGCTTCTAGATTTCGCCTCAAAAGGAGATTTTATTGAGCTAGATGTGAATCCCGCTTATGAAGTTTTGGAAGGGATTTGAGGGGTTTCTCCACCAAAAAAGGGGTTTTCTTTCTCACAACAGGGTGTTCAAGTTCTCGACAAATTGGGGGACTTACATAAGCACTTGGTCGAGTTGCAACAATATCACGAACCCCTTAAACATATCAATGGGAACCTCAATCGCTTGAATACTTTGCCTACCCTTTGCAATAAGCGTTTGTACATTTTGGATATTAAGATGGATCCTTCCTCCACAAGTGTGGGAAAAAGTAAAGAACCCCCTGGATTTGAGAAGGTCCCGACAAAAGTTGCTAATACCAAAGATGACAATACCTAGATCTATAGCGTTTTGCCTAGCTAGGGGCGTTAAACAATAGCGCTTGTTGGGAAGCAACCCAATTTTATTTTTGTGTTCTGTTTTTGCTTATGTTTTTGAGTGTTTCCCACATTATTACTTCTGTAGTAATTGTGTTTTGGTGTTTTAATTAGTGTTTGAGCCAAGTAAAACCTTTGGGGTGATCTATGGTAGTTGTTGATTTGATCTTGCTGAAAAACAGAAACTTTTGCACTCAGTACAGGAATTTTCCAAAATTTTGAGAGCGTCAAATGGATCTGAAATTTTTACAAAAGATTTACATATAAATTTTCCATATTTTTTTAATGTTTAAGAATTTTTCTTGTCTACATAAATATACTAAGTTTTCAGATTGCTACAGACTGTTCTGTTTTTGACAGATTCTGTTTCTTTGAGTTAGTTGCCTATTTTGATGAATCTTTGGGTTGTATCATGGGGTATGAACCATGGAGAAGTTAGGATACAGTAGCTATAACACCAATATAAATAAAAATGATTTCACAACTGAAATCACAACATGCTCCCTTGGTGGTTTTGATAATTCATGACAACATACATTGTCTCTTGGACTAACACCTCTATCTAGTGTATTTCAGATAATAGTCCATGCAGAGTTGGTTGACAACAGGATTGTGGAGATTGTCGAATTACCCCAAGATGCAAGGAAATAGGTTGGCCAAACTTCAAGCAAGAGGACTCTACATTTTACATTTGTGACAAATCACTTTGAGTCCATAGGAACTATTAAAAGGGGGTAAGGTTTTGTTGGTGAACAAAATGCTCATACATGCACAAGTGATAGTCACCAAAAACATCCACAAGATCTCCCACCAAAGTTTGTCTATAGCCAAACATTCAAAATCAGTGCAACCAACATTCCTATCCCGGTGTCACCAATTCCAGAACCTAGACAGACTCAGCCAAACCATAGGCACTTCGGTGCAACTAATTCCATACCGGTGGCACAGTTTAGGTTGCCAACTTTCCGTTATGCA
>JAAAWK010000691.1:0-104709 GCA_022496015.1 Hordeum marinum
ATCCATGCCAACTCAACAGACACCCTCGGAGATACCTGTAGAGCACCTTTATAGTCACCCAGTTACGTTGCGACGCTTGATACACACAAGGCACTCCTCCAGTGTCCGTGAGTTGCATGATCTCATGGTCATAGGAACATATACTCGACATGCAGAAAAATAGTAGCAATACACTGACACGATCATATGCTACGTTTGTAGTTTGGGTCTTGTCCATCACATCATTCTCCTAATGATGTGATCCCGTTATCAAACGACATCTCATGTCCATGGCTAGGAAACCTTAACCATCTTTTGATCAACGAGCTAGTCTATTAGAGGCATACTAGGGACATGGTTTTGTCTATGTATCCACACATGCATCTAAGTCTCCGATCAATACAATTATAACATGGATAATAAACAATTATCATGAACAAGGATATATGATAATAACTAATTTATTATTGCCTCTAGGGCATATTTCCAACAGTCTCCCACTTGCACTAGAGTCAAGTAATCTAGTTCACATCACTATGTGATTTGCATTGTTATGAATCTAACACCCACAAAGTTATGGGGCTTGATCATGCTTTGCATGTGAGAGAGGTCTTATAGTCAATGGGTCTGCGACATTCAGATCCGTGTGTAATTTGCAAATCTCTATGCCAAACCGTAAACACTACTACCACACTCCACTTGGTACTATTCCAAATGGTTGCTCCACTATACGTATCCAGATTGCAACTACGAGTCATCCGGATTGCAGTTAAAGCTTGCATCGATGTAACTCTTTACGATGAACTCTTTATCACCTCCATAATTGAGAAACATCTCCTTAGTCTTTTAGTTACTAAGGATAATCTTGAACGATGTCCCGTGATCCACTCCTGGATCACTCTTATACCCCTTGACGGACTCATGGCAAGGCACACACAGGTGCTGGTACACAACATGTCATACTATACAGAGCCTATGGCTAAGGCATAGGGGACGACGTTCGTCCTTTGTCTTTCTTCTGCCATTGTCGAGCTTTGACTGATCCATTTTGAACTCTTTCTCTGACTGATCCATTTTGAACTCTTTCAAAATCTTGTCAAGGTATGTACTCATTGAAAGACTTATCAAGCATCTAGATCTATCACTGTAGATCTTGATGCTTAACAATTAGGTAGCTTTATCCAGGTCTTCCTTGGAAAAACACTTTTCAAACAACCGTTTATCCCTTCCAGAAATTCTACATTATTTCCGATCAACAATATGTCATCCACATATACTTATCAGAAACTCTATAGTGCTCCCACTCACTTTATTGCAAATACAAGTTTCTCGTAAACTTTGTATAGACTCAAAAACTTTGATCACCTCATCAAAGCGTATATTCCAACTCCAAGATGCTTGCTTCAGTCCATAGAAGGATCACTGAAGCTTTCTCATCTTTTAGCATCCTTAGGACAGACAAAACCTTCTGGTTGTATCACATACAACCTTTCCTCAAGTAAACCGTTAAGGAAACGATGTTTTGACATCCATCTGGCAGATTTCATAATTGAAAATGCAGCAAGTGCTAACATAATTCCAACAGACTTTAGCACCGCTACGAGTGAGTAAGTTCAATCGTAGTCAACTCCTTGAACTTGCTAGAAACTTCTTTGCGACAAGTCAAGCTTTATAAACGGTGTCATTTAAAATCAGCGTCTGTCTTCATCTTAAAGGTCCATTTGTACTCGACGACCTACCGTACAACGAGCAAGTCTACCAAAGTCTATACTTGGTTTTCATACATGGATCCTTTCTCGGATTTAATGGCCTGTAACCATTTGTCGGAATCCGGGCCCATCATCGCTTCTCCATAGCTCGTAGGTTCATCGTTGTCCAACAACATGACCTCCAAGACAGGGTTGTCGTACCACTCAGGAGCAGTACGCATCCTTGTCGACCTACGAGGTTTGATAGTAACTTGATCCGAAGCTTCATGATCATCATCATTAACTTCCTCTTAAACTAACGTAGGCTTCACAGAAACATCTTCCTGTGCTGCGCTACTATCTTGTTGAACAAAGGTTCAATAACCTCATCAAGTTCTATCTTCCTCCCACTCAATTCTTTCGAGAGAAACTTTTTCTTGAGAAATGACCCGTTTTTAGCAACAAACACTTTGCAGTTGGATCTGAGATAGAAGGTATACCCAATTGTTCTTAGGGTATTCTATGAAGATGCATTTTTCCGCTTTGGGTTCAAGCTTATTAGGTCAAAACATTTTCCACACAAGCGTCGCAGCCCAAAACATTAAGAAATGACAGCTTAGGTTTCTATCAAACCATAATTCACACGGTGTCATATCAACGGATTTAGATGGTGCCCTATTTAAAGTGAATGTAGTTGTCTCTAATGCATAACCCAAAATTATAGTAGTAAAACGATAAGAGACATCATAGCACGCACCATATCAAATAGAGCATCACTATGACGTTCAGACACACCATCACACTATGGTGTTCCAGGTGGCGTTAGTTGTGAAACAACTTTCACATTGTCTAAAGTCGCATGCCAAACTCGCAACTCGGATATTCACCTCCACGATCATATCGCAAACATTTTTATCTTCTTGTCACTATGATCTTAAACTTCACTCTGAATTTTCTTGAACCTTTCAAACGATTCAGACTTGTGTTTCATTAAGTAAATATCTACTATATCTACTCAAATCATCAGTGAAGGTAAGAAAATAATGACATCCACCGCACGCTACAAGACTCATTGGATTGCATACATCAACATGTATCATTTCCAATGAACCACTTGCCCACTCCATCAATCCGGAAAACGGGGTCCTTAGTCATCTTGCCCAAAAGGCATGGTTCGCATGTCTCAACCGATTCGAAATCGAATGAGTCCAAAGATCCATCGACATGGAGTTTCTTCATGCGCTTTATACCAATATGACATTTAGCGGCATGGCCACAAGAATGTGGTACTATCATTAGTTACTTTTTATCTTTCGGCATCAATGTTATGAACATGTGTATTACTACGATCAAGATATTAACAAACCATTCCCACTGGGTGCATGACCATTGAAGGTATTATTCATGTAAACAGAATAACCATTATTCTCTAACTTAAATGAATAACCGAGTTGCAATAAACACGATCTAATGATGTTCATGCTCAACGCAAAACACCAAATAACATTTATTTAGGTTTGTCACTAATCCTAAAGGTAGAGAGAGCGTGCGATGTTGATCACATCAACCTTGGTAAACATTTCCAACACACATCGTCACCTCACCCTTAGCTAGTTCTCCGTTTATTACGTAGCTTTTATTTCGAGTTACTAACAATTAGCAACCAAACCGATATCCAATACCCAGGTGCTACTAGGAGTACTAGCAAGGTACACATTAATAACATGTATATCAAATATACTTCTGTCGATGTTGCCAGCCTTCTTATCTACCAAGTATCTAGGGTTGTTCCGCATCAGCGACCGCTCTCGTCATAATCGAAGCACTTAGTATCGGGTTTGGGTTCAACTTTGGGTTGCTTCACTGGAGCAGCAACTGACTTGCTATCCATTAAGTTTCCCTCCTTGCTCTTGCCCTTCTCGAAGCTAGTGGTTTGACTAACCATCAACACTTGACGCTCCTTCTTGATTTCTACCTTCGCGGTGTCAAACATCGCGAATAGCTCAGGGATCATTAATTCTATCCCTGGCATTTTATAGTTCATCATCAAGTTCTAGTAGCTTAGTGATAGTGACTTGGAGAACTATATCAATCACTATCTTATCTGGAAGATCAACTCCCACTCGATTCAAGCGATTGTAGCACCCAGACAATCTGAGCACATGCTCAACGATTGAGCTATTCTCTTTCATCTTGCAGGCAAAGAATCTTGTTGGAGATCTCATATCTCGCAACACGGGTACGAGCCTGAGATCCTAATTTCAGCTCTTAGAACATCTCATATGTTCTGTGGCATTCAAAATGTTTTGGAGCCTCAATTCTAAGCCGTAATGCATGACGCACTAAACTATCAAGTAGTCATCAGAACGTGCCTGTCAGATGTTCACAACATCTACAAACGATGCTAGAGGGGTTGGCGCACCGAGCGGTGCATTAAGGACATAAGCCTTTTGTGCAGCAATGAGGACAATCCTCAGATCATGGACCCAGTCCACAATATTGCTACCATCATCTTTCAACTTTGTTTCTCTAGGAACATATAAAAAATTCAAGGGAGCTACAGCGTGAGCTAGTAATCTACAACATAATTTGCAAAGACACTACTGACTAAGGTTCATGCTAATGAGTTCAATTAATCATATGACCTAAGAACTCCCACTCAAATTTACATCCCTCCGGTCATTCGAGTGATACATGATCCGAATTTACATCCCTCGCATGCAAATCATAAGTGACATGATATGGCCATGAAGTTGTGCTTTTGATCTCCATCTAGAAAGCACCGGCATGATCTTCATCGTCACCGGCACGACACCATGATCTCCATCATCTTGATCTCCATCAACGTGTCACCATCGGGGTTGTCGCGCCCAAAATGCTTCTACTACTATTGCTACCGTAGCGATAAAGTAAAGCATTACATAGCGCTTAATGATTGACACACAGGTCATACAATAATTTAAAGACGACCCTATGGCTCCTGCCGGTTGTCGTACTCATCGACATGCAAGTCGTGATAATCTATACATCACATGATCATCTCATCCATCACATATATCACATCATGTAATTGGCCATATCACATCACAACAAACCCTGCAAAAACAAGTTAGACGTACTCTAATATTTGTTGCCTTTTTTACGTGGCTGCTATGGGTATCTAGCAAGAACGATTATCATCTATGCAAAAACGACAACGGTGATACACTAGTTGCTTTTCAACCTTCTCAAGGACCGCCTTTGTCGAATCCGATCCAATTAAAGTGAGAGAAACTGGCACCCGCAAGCCATCTATGCAACAAGTTGCGGTCGAGGGAACCGGTCTCTCGTAAGCGTACGAGTACTGTTGGTCCAGGGCCGCTTCATCTCACAATATTGCTGAACCAAAACACGACCACAGTAGGAAGCAATCTAAGCATCAACGCCCACAAACTCTTTGTGTTCTACTCAAGATCTCATCTACACATAGACCTAGCTCATGATGCCACTGTTGGGGAACGTCGCATGGGAAACAAACATTTTCCTACGCACATGCAGATATATCCATGGTGATGAGCTTCTACGAGAGGGAGAGTGGATCTACATAGCCTTGTAGATCGCTAAGCGGTAAGCATTAAGAAACGCGGTTGGTGTAGTCGAATGTCTTCGCGATCCAAATCGCCGAGTGTCCTGCGATCTCATCACGATCTGTCTCGCGATCCAATCACGATCCGTCCCGCGAACTAATCACGATCCGTCCCACGATCTCATCACGATCCATCCGGCGATCTCATCACAATCCGTCTCACGATCTTGATCACGATCCGTCCCGTGAACTCATCACGATCCGTCCCGCGATCTCATCACGATGCATCTCGCGATCTTGATCACGGTCCTTCCGATCTCGCAGCCGAACGGACAGCACCTCCGCGTTCAACACACGTACAACTTGATGACGATCTCCACCTTCTTGATCCAGCAAGAGGGAGCGGAGAGGTAGAAGAGTTCTTCGGCAGCGTGACGGCGCTCCGGCAATGGTGGTGGAGCTATTCGGCAGGGCTTCGCCTAAGCACTGTAGAAATCCGATCTAGAGGAGAAACTATGCACTAGAGGAACAGGTAGCACGTGGCTGAAAATTAGGTGCAAAAACCCTAAAACCTCTAGTATATATAACAGGAAGAGAGGAGAAGGCTTGGCTCTCAAAGAGCCAGCTCTTGGGCTGGCCAAACCAAGTTGGAGAGGTGGAATCCACCTCCAATCCTAGTAGGACTAAGATTCATCCTATTTTTGCCTTTTTCCTCCTTTTTCTCTTTGGGCTTTTCTTCCCAGCCTCATGGGCCTTCTATGGGACTTCCACCAGCCCACTAAAGGCTGGTATTCACTCTCCCACAGCCCATGTAGCCTCTTGGGTCGAAATACCCCTCCCGATGGTCTCCCGGTACACTACCGGTGAGCCCAAAACTTTTCCGGCAACCAAAATAGGACTTCCTCTATATAAATCTTTACCTCCGGACCATTCCGGACCTCCTCGTGACGTCCGCGATCTCATATGGGACTCCGAACAACCTTCGGTCACCACCATACATAACTCTATACTACCGAAACGTCACCAAACCTTAAGTGTGCAGACCCTGCGGGTTCGAGAACTATGTAGACATGACCGAGACACTTCTACGGTCAATAACCAATAGCGGGACCTGGATGCCCATATTGATTCCTACATATTATATGAAGATCTTTTATCGGTCGAACCTCTATGTCAAGGATTCAGTTAATCCCATATGATGTTCCCTTTGTTCTTCGGTAGTGTTACTAGCCCGAGATTCGATCAGTCGGTATTTCCATACCTAGTTCAACCTCGTTACTGGCAAGTCTCTTTACTCGTTCTGTAGTACAAGATCCCGTGACTAACACTTAGTAACATTGCTTGCAAGGCTTATTGTGATGTTGTATTACCGAGTGGGCCCTAAGATACCTCTCCGTCACACGGAGTGACAAATCCCAGTCTTGATCCATGCCAACTCAATAGACTCCCTCGGAGATACCTGTAGAGCACCTTTATAGTCACCCAGTTACGTTGCGACATTTTGACACACACAAGGCACTCCTCCGGTGTCCTTGAGTTGCATGATCTCATGGTCATAGGAACATATACTTGACATGCAGAAAAACAGTAGCAATAAACTGACACGATCATATGCTACGTTTGTAGTTTGGGTCTTGTCCATCACATCATTCTCCTAATGATGTGATCCCGTTATGAAACGACATCTAATGTCCATGGCTAGGAAACTTTAACCATCTTTTGATCAACGAGCTAGTCTATTAGAGGCATACTAGGGACATGGTTTTGTCTATGTATCCACACATGCATCTAAGTCTCCGGCCAATACAATTATAGCATGGATAATAAACGATTATCATGAACAAGGAAATATGATAATAACTAATTTATTATTTCCTCTAGGGCATATTTCCAACAAGGTGGTATGCGTAGAATCCCAAAGCTTAAGAGCATCTCCAACTGCCCCCCTCCCCCCAAAAGGCCCCCTAAAGGCCCTTTTTTCGCCAGCGGTCGAAAATCGGCGAGCCCATTTTCGCCGGTTAGAGCCTAATTTAGTGCCGGCGTACCCAGGTCGAACCCGATGCGCTGGGGGGCGCCTAGGGGCGCCAGGAGAAACGTTTTGGCGCGAAAACGGGGTGGGTCCGCCAAGTCAGCGACCCCGAGCGTGCGTCGTCGTCCTCATCGCCTCGGTTTCCCCGCGGGGAATCGAATCAATGCAAGGCTGCCCGCCGGTCAGCCTTCCATTGATGTCGCGCCTTCATGAGCTGGCGTTCACGGGTGGCGCAGCCAATACGGCGACGTGCTTCCACACCTCGCCTCCCACACGTCTTCTTGGTGCCGCCCCCTGCCTACTATAAAAAGCAATCTCGCCGGTGTTCGCCACACCTCGCCTGCACCCCAATCCCGCCCTCTCTCTTCCCGGCGATCTCCTGTATCCCTCTGGTGATCTCCCCTTCCCCTCTCTCCCGCAATGGCTGAGCGCTACCCTGGCGACGGCGCGGCCCACAACGGCTTCGGCCGCTGGCACCTTCATGAGGACGAGGCCCGCCTACTGTTCGAGGCAGAGTACCTGGCGCCGCCGGACATGCGGGCGCCCGACTCTTGGAGGCTTAGCCCGGGCAGCGGCCCTGTGGCACCGGTGCCCACCGGAGCCGAGCGGCGCTCCGAGATCGCCCGGATCAGGTCCACCCTATTCAAGGAACATCGTCGACATCCGAGGTACGCCCTGGATAGCACCTCCCTCTGGATGGCGTACTTCGAGCGCCGCCGCGAGGAGCAGCTCGCCTCCACCAACGGTGGCCCCGTGCACGGCCGCAACAACAGCGAGGGCCGCCGTCTTTGGTGGGGCGTCCCCGGACGCACTCTCGAGGCCGTCCTCGAGCACATCAGAGGGCGGCAACGAGCCACGCCTCAGGTACCCGAAGGCGACGTCCGTCTCGCGCCGGAGGGGCTCGTCGTGGCAGCCCCGGTGTATGGAGGCGCCGTCGTCGTCGTCCTCGTACTCCTCCAGCTCCTAGTCCTCCCACTCCTCCGGCGCAATGCGCATGCCGGTCGTCGCCGTCAAGGCCGAGCCCGGCTTGCTGTCGCCTCTCGTCCGACACAGCAGACGCAGCGGTGGCATCACCATCAATGAGGGTCGTCGCCGCGAGTCCTCACCTCCCCGCGGCCACCTCCGCCTTGTTAGGCTGAAGACGGAGCCTGGCACGCCGGCGGTGGTCAAGAAGGAGCACCAGGCCATGGCCGCCACCGTCGACGAGGCCGCCCTGAAGTGGGCGCGGGACGGCTATGTCCGGGAGGAGGTGGAGCGGCAACGCCAGGCCCTCAAGGAGATCGAGGCTCGCCACTGCGCCCGCCGCGAGGAGGAGATCGCCGCCCTCATCATCCTCGACAACGACAGCGACGGGGACGGCGCCCAGGCCCTCGAACCCCGACCTGCACCATCTCGGCGATCACAGGGCAGGGCTGCAGCCGGGACGGCGGCCGCGACATGCCGGACAATGAAGGCAGCGACGGGGACGGGGACGACGGCGGTGACTACACCAACTTCTACAAGCTCCTCGACATGTAGAATGTCGCGCGTGGCCACGGGACGGCGGCGACGGGCCGGCGGCGGCAGGACGACGTAGTCTTTTTTATTTTAGCTTTTTGTAATATATTTCAATGAAAAATCAAACTTTTTTAAGCGTTATTGGGCCGATTCTACGCCCATAATAGGTTGAAAGCGGCGGTTGGGGGGCGACCCCGGGGCCGCAGCTGGGAAGCCGACCCGCCCCACGCCGATTTTAGCGTCGGCTGCCCCCCAGGCGGCACTAAAATCGGCCCCTGGGGGGGCCAACGGCTGGAGATGCTCTAAATGCTTGAGAGTTATTGAAATATTTACTCGAGGTTCCTTGGGAATTCCCAACCTTGAGATTTTGTACCTAGTTCAATCCTCTCATATCCTGGTTTCACCTAAGTCTAAAAATTTCATCCACAAAAAACTTGAAAAGAACTCGTGAGATAGGTTAGTACACATAAAAACAAATCAACATTTCATGTACTGCCAAGACAAGTTGTACAATAATTTTCAAACATCATCGACTGCTTACTACCATTTCCAGAATTTATATATACCAATATAGGCTATGGAAAGTATAGGATAAGTAGATAACAAAACTATGACAGCAATCTGTCCAAACAGAATTGTCTGTAGAAATTTATGAAAACATTGTACTTATGTAACTCAAACAATTATAAAAATTTAGGATGTGATAAAGAATTTATATAAAAATACTGTGTAAAAATTTCATAAACTTTCCATGTTCCGGTAAAATATGAAAATTCAAACACTACAAAAAAAGTTTTTGTTTTACACAGCACATATCAAACATGTAGCTCAAGCATCCTAAGAGGCAATTCTTGGAACTTTTTATTGAAAAAAAAAGAATATAAATATCATCTAAAATAGAACAAAAAATTAAAATGATGCTCCAAACAAAACACATATCATGTGACGAATAAAATATAGCATCAAGTAAGATATACCGATAATATTGGAGACGAAAGAGGGGATACCTTCCGGGGCATCCCCAAGCTTAGACGCTTGAGTCTTCCTTGGATATTACTTTGGGTGTGCCATGGGAATCCCCAAGCTTAGTTCCTTGCTGCTCCTTATTCACCTCATATTGATATCCCACACCAAAACTTCGAAACTTCAATCACACAAAACTTAACGAGACTTCGTGAGATGGGTTAGTGTACTACAGATAGATCATTCAGTTAGATACTGTCAAGACAAGATTCATAATTGTCCTAACATAATACCTACTGAATTCCATAATTCCTACAATTTATATCGCCAAATATAAGGTATGGAAACACTTGAAACAAGCAAACTCTACATGCAAAACAGAATCTGTCAAAAACAGAACAGTCTGTGAAGATCTGAAGGATCAACATAATTCCCTGAGTCTGAAAATTTAGCAAAATTAGGGAAAATCGTAGAATTTTCATACAAACTTTTTGTAAAAAATTCAGTATTTTTTGACCCTTCAATAAAATCATATAATTCATATACTGGATGCAAAACTTTCTGTTTTTGCACAGAATCAAACAAGCAAGTATCCACACTATCCCAAAGGCTTTACTTGGCACTTTATTGAAATGAAAGACACAAAACATGATTAAAACAGTATATTAATCATGTGAATACACAAAAACAGAAAGTAAAAGTGGGTTGTGTCCCAACAAGCGCTTTTCTTTAATGCCTTTTAGCTAGGCATGGTGATTTCAATGATGCTCGTATAGGAATATTAGTTCAAACATGCAACAGAGCATTCGTGAATCACATAACAAGCACATTTAAGTCTAACACACTTCCTATTAATAGTGATTTTGTGATCAAACAATTTATGGGAGCAAGAATCAACTAGCATATGAAGGCAAAAAAGTGTAACTTCAAAACTTTGAACACATAAAGAGGAAACTTGATATTATTGCAATTCCTACAAGCATATGTTCGTCCCTCATAATAATTTTCAGTAGAATCCTGAAGGAATTCAACAATATAACTATAATAGACAACATTCTTTTGATGATCTACAAGCATAGAAAATTTATCACTCTCCACATAAGCAAACTTCTTCTCATTCATAATAGTGGGAGCAAACTCAACGAAATAACTATCATGAGGTACTTGATTAAAATAACCACTTTAAATATTAAAAACATGATAAAAAGTTTCATGGTTTTCATTACTCTTTATATAATAAATGTCATCAAAATAACCATCATGCATAGCATTCATGCTATCATCATAATAGTTTTGCTCATCAAAACTTGGGGCACTAAAAATATCATCTTCATCAAACATAGCACCCCCAAGATTGTGGTTGTGCATATCATTAGCATCATGGTTATTCAAAGAACTCATACTAACAATATTTCTATCATGCTAATCATTCAAGGAATTCTCATCAAGTATTTTCCTAATTTCTTCCTCTACCAATTGAGCACAATTTTCTGAATCCTTGTTTTCATGAAAGACATTATAAAGACGAAACAAATGATGCAACCCAAACTCCATTTTTTGTAAAAAAAAAAAAAAATTGTAAAACCAAACTAGTGAAAAATAAGAAACTAAAATACTTAATTGCAACATCTAAAGATATACCTTCAAGCACTCACCTCCCCGGCAATGGTGCCTGAAATAAGCTTGATGTCTACTACACAACTTGTTCTTCTAGACTCGTGTTGGGCCTCCAAGCACAAAGTTTTGTAGGAAAATAGCAAATTTCCCTCAAGTGGATGACCTAAGGTTTATCAATCCGTGGGAGGTGTAGGATGAAGATGGTCTCTCTCAAACAACCCTGTAACAAATAAAAAAAACCGTGTGTCCCCAACACACCAAATACAATGATAAATTGTATATGTGCACTAGTTCGGCGAAGAGATGGTGATACAAGTGTAGTAATGATAGTATATATTGATTTTTCTAATAGTAATAATAAAAAACAGCAAGGTAGCAAGTAACAAAAGTGAGCACAAATGGTATTGCAATGCTTGAAAACAAAGACTAGGGTCCGTACTTTCGCTTGTGCAATCTCTAATCAATGCTAATATAATTGGATCACATAACCATCCCTCAACATGCAACAAAGAATCACTCCAATGTCACTACAGGTATCCGCATGCAAGATATACATCAGGTGCTTTCAAATCCATAAAAGTATTCAATACGATAATAACGAAATCTCAAAGGGAAAACTCAATTCATCACAAAAAGATAGAGAGGGGAAAACACCATATGATCCAACTATATTAACAAAGCTCGTGATACATCAAGATCGTGTCATCTCAAGAACACGGGAGAGGGAGATTAGACACATAGCTACCGGTACAAACCCTCAGCCCTGAGGTGGATTACTCACACATTATCATGGTGAGAAAGAGAGAGTTGTTGATGGAGAACTGCATCCCCAAATAGATGGAAATGATGGCGGCCACGACGCCTACGGCGGGCAGCGGGCCCTTGCCCCCCCCTTCTTCCTTCATCTTGGTGTTGCAATGGAGCAGCCTCTCCCCTTCTTGGCGGCTGCCAACGATAGGGAAATTCATGGCTTTTGGTGGCTCTCACGAAATTAGGGCTTTTCTCTCCTTATATGTGCCTATGTGGTGCTCTATGACCCTCCGACGGATGGACCCTTTATCCAATGGCTCATGGTGTAACGCCCAAGATGCGATCCTATCCTTATTTTGGCTCGAGCGCCTCGACTGGTATAGGAGCGCATCATATCGTTCAGCAAGAATTGATATCATTACAAGTACATGTAGAGGAAAGATGAGTATATGGAATTGGCTTACACTCTCCACAAGACAAGTCAAGATCACGTCAATACAACAACATATTCAAACATCATACATAAGAGCAGGGTTCGACTACAGAGGAAATCAAACGATAAAATGACATCCATCCTTGCTAGCCCGGGCTGCCAGCCTGGAACCCATCCTAGATCGATGAACAAGAAGAAGAAGAAGAACTCCAAATAGAAAAGTCATCGCGCTCACGTTCAAGTATCACATTACCTGTACCTACAACTGTTGTTGTAGTAATCTGTGAGCCACAGGGACTCAGCATTCTCATTTCCAAGGGTATCAATACAAGCAAAGCTTAATGGGTGAGGTATGGATAAGTGGTGAGGTTGCAGCACGTACTAAGCATTTATTTGAGGGCCTAACTTACGAATACAAAAAGTAAGATGGGTGGTCTATGCATAACGGACATGAACAAGAATGATCACTAATTGATCCTGAACACCTACTTGCGTCAAACATAACCCCACCATGTTCTCTCTTGGACGCAGACGAAGAGACAATCACGGTTACGCACACGGTTGGTATATTTTATTTGAGTTTACTTCAAGTTTGCTATGACCGGGTGTTAAATAAAGTTTCCAAGTTTCCACATAACCGCGGGCATGGCTTGTCGAAAAGACTTAACCCTGCAGGGGTGCTCCAACTCATCCATCACAAACTAACCACACGTTGTGTCGAATAACCTCGACTACGGAACACGTGATCTCTTTCGAAATTCTGTTGGAAAACCTCAACCTCGAGATAGCCCAAAGTATCCTTGGAATCCCTCGCACAAGACGTTCGAGAAAGGTAAAACAAATCCAGCAAGGCCTCCCGATGTGTCGACAAACCCGATAGGGGTCGCGTATCTCGTTCTTAGGATACGATGGATAAGCGAAGAGTACGGTGTCCTGATAGGCATCTCCCGAGTTGCCTCGGGTTGGCCCCGCACGGTGCTCTAGTTTGGACAAACACTCATGAGGAGCACGGGTCCAGGTTGTTGATTAATTATCTACAAGGTCCGAAAAGTCCCTATGCCATTTTATTAGTTATTAGGCAAATGTAGTTCAAATGTTGGGCCTTGCCAGAAGAGTTTTATCCCAAAACGAAAATCAAGGGGGTCCCCATAACAACCCCGAGCATGTTAGGAGCGCTCAATATGGAATATAACACCGGTACACAAGTAACTAGGGTGGAAAAAGTGGAACAAAACATCGAGTAAAAGGCCAAGCCTTCCACCTTTTACCAAGTATATAGGTGCATTAAATTAGCAATAATATGATATCTCAAAATATCCATGTTGTCACATGGAAGAAATTGCACCTATAGCTAGAAACGCTATAAGAAGGCTGAGCAAGCGGTAACATAGCCAAACAAAGATTTGCTCGGATGTTAGGGGTAAGAGGCTTATCATGGCAATGTTGGGAGGCTTGACATACAAGTGATAGGTAGCGAGACATAACGATAGAAGCGAGACAACTAGCATGGCAATGATAGTAACGGTATTTAGGGAAATGGTCATCTTGCCTGAGATCCCGCTTAGAAGAAGAACGAATCCATGAAGAAGACGAGCGGGACGTAGTCGAACGAATCCTCACACTCCGAATGCTTTCGGAACTCTATCGAGAAGAAGCAATCCGGAAACAACAATCAACACATGAGAACACCACAACATATGCATGACATGATGCACAATCAAATATGATGCATGACATGTTTGATTCTGCAAGGCATGGCAATCACAACAATCCAATACTACACACTAAGTGAAGCCCAATATGCAATGAGTTGCATATTGACGAAATTCCATGTCTGAATTACTTAGTTCATTCCCGTTTAGGTACACGACAATATTAAATGTTGTTAAACATGGCAAGAGGTGAAGCATAATGAAACTACACTATCTAGGCATCTTAAATGAGGTCGGAAACAACATATCGCACTTCCGAAATGACCCCATATGATAATTTCGAAGTTGGTCCAGATCTGAACTAACCATGTTTTACATTTGTTAAACAATAGAATAAAGTATACCATGAAATTATACACGTCATTCTAGTCGATTTACATATATATAATGCTTAAAACGGAGCTACGGTCTAAAAGATATGACTAACACAAGATGGTATGCCATGAATGCAAAATGCATGAAAATGACAACCACAAACATTTCAATCATGAATTCAGCAAGATATTATGATACTACTATGAATACTACTAGCTTCAATGACGTACATGTTCTGGTAGACGGCTTCGTGTTAATATATTCGGGGGCGCAACTCCACCGATCGCGTACATGGTTGAGATTACAACTTGCCTTCCAACAGATAACAAGATAGGGGAGAGAGTTGTTACATATATAAGATACTAAAAACCTAACGTATCTATCTTCGGTCCATCCTTGGAGTCCAAGCAACTCTCTATCACGCATGTACCTTCGATTCTTAACAACTACATGAAATTCTAAGCAACTTCATATACTAGATGACCCGTTGCGCCAATGGCGCAAAGGGCGAGGGCAAACCAAGCATTCAGAGCATGCAACAAGGACCGGTAGCTTGACCAATGAAGAAACTTCATTCTTGCACCCTCGATATGATAGCATTTATCTGATCAGGCTATAGGAGCAAATACGAAGTACCATCAGGCTAATATCTGATTCTCACGGAATTACACTGCCTACTTGCTGCCCAAGTGGAGTAGGGCTTGTAGATAAACGTTTATTTCCTGTTGTACCCCAGCTAACTTGAATTAGCTAGGATGAATCGGACACTTCTGCAATTTTCATTAATAGATCAATATGGTAGGCATCTGCATGAGACGATCGACGATCTATTCCTTCATGTCGTGGAACCAAGTGCCATGTTTTGTTTTTCTGCAAAGCGATATATTCCTCCTCCATTGCCTTTTTCCATCGTGTATCAGCAAGAGCTTCACTAAGTGTTTTAGGTTCACCTCCTGCAGAACATGCTAATCCATACTTAGTTTTGTAGTTGATATGATTTATAACTCCCTGATTAAGACGTGTGCGTGGTGGAGAGGTTGCAGCAGGATCAACAGGAGATGTAGCGTCTACTCCTGTAGGGAATGTCCCAACCGAAGCAGTAGCAGAGGCGGGATCTTCTGTGGCGGGTGCGGCGGACGACCCGGGCAGAGTGAGAGACAGATCCGCAGACGATCCGGGCGTGAAGTCCAACGGACCCGCACGAGCCCCACCTGGCGTGTCAGGGGCAGTGGGCACAGGACGAACCCCGCCTAGCGCAGCAGAAGGAGCAGGCGTGGTCTTGGCGTGCCTCGAGTAGGCGTGGGGGGTCGGCCGTAGCGGTCGGTCGGCCCCTCGAACCACGCAGAATGACCGGATTGGCGAGGGGAGTTACCGCCAGGCGACCCAGGAGCAGGATCAGGTGCAGTCCCTGGCCCGGCTATCGTTGAAGGCTCGGATCCCGGAGCAGATTCCGTGGCAGACCATGCAGGAACGGATCCCGAGGCGAATCTAGCCAGGATTTCTACGCCAGGCAGGACGTGCATGTGATGATGATTGGCTGTCGTGTTGTCCACCGAATTTTCACCAGAGTCTGCACCAGAAAAATCTGAAACACCATGCTGAGGAACCAAATTAGTCAATGATGGATGAGCACAATTATTTTCAACCCCGGTGTCAAGACCAGGAAGATGTGGTGGAAGGAGGAGAATTTCTTGACGAAGAAGAGCACCAACGTTAGGATGTAGATGGGCGAATGGGAATTTGGTTTCATCAACGAAAACGTCACGAGAAATATAAACATGAACCGTGGATACGTCACGACATTTGACTCCTTTGTGTTGGGAACTATAGCCAAGAAAGACACATTGTGTAGAGCGAAACATGAGTTTACGTTTATTATAGGGACGAATATTTGGCCAACAGGCGCAACCAAAAACACGAAGAGTAGAGTAGTCTGGTTTGACATGCAGAAGACGCTCGGTAGGGGTTT
This sequence comes from Hordeum marinum, assembly GCA_022496015.1. Classification (NCBI taxonomy): domain Eukaryota; kingdom Viridiplantae; phylum Streptophyta; class Magnoliopsida; order Poales; family Poaceae; genus Hordeum; species Hordeum marinum. The sequence continues at coordinate 16,518 of JAAAWK010000691.1, forward strand.
CATTTTGTATAACGCGACTGGGTAATATGTTAATGAGGTGAACTGCCATAAGGAATGCTTCCTCCCAAAATTTTAGTGGCATAGAGGCAGCTGCAAGAAGCGCTAGGCCAACTTCAACAATGTGTCTATGTTTTCGCTCAGCAGAACTGTTTTGTTGATGAGCATGTGGACATGAAACATGATGGGAAATTCCTATTTTTTGGAAAAAGGAATTTAGCTTTTCATACTCACCACCCAAATCATATTGAACAACAAGTATCTTAGCATCAAATTGTCTCTCAACAAGAGCTTGGAAGTTATGGAATACTTGAAACACATCATCACGTTTCTTAAGGAGATAAATCCATGTGTATTTGCTAAAGTCATCAATGAAGCTAACATAGTACGTATGTCTACCAACAGAGGATGGAGCTGAACCCGAAACATCAGAAAAAATGAGCTATAAAGGCTTAACAGAAACACTTGTGGAAATTGGATAAGGCAATTGCTTACTTTTAGCTCGCTAACAAGAATCACAAATAGTTTCAGAATTGTGCTCACCATCAAATGGGAGTTTATTTTTGCTAAGAATTTGCTGAACAGCAAAAAAAGAGGGGTGGCCTAATAGATCATGCCATCTTTCTAAAGAGATTTTAATGGCACTACACACTTGTTTATTGAATCTACTAACTAAAGGAATCAACGGATAGAGTCCATCCACGCAGCTACCTCGGTGGAGAATTCTCCTCGTGACCTGATCCTTGATAAAAAATAAGAATGGGTGAAATTCAAGAAAGACATGATTATCAAGAGCAATGCGATGAACGGATAGCAGATTTTTTTCAGTAGTGGGACAGTGGAGAATTTTGTTAAGATGAATATCACGATATGGGGTTTTAATAATTGACTTGCCAACATGACTTATTTGCATACCTGCCCCATTTGCATTGTGGACTTGATCATGGCCATGGTACCGTTTGTGCATGGTGATCTTCTCAAGTTCGTTGGTGATGTGATCTGTGGCGCTAGAGTCAGCATACCAGTTGGTATCTACCCCATAGGAACCTTCGGCTGCTGCAGCCACCTTCTTTTTCTGTGAGTTTTCCTCATAGCGCCAATTGCAATCTTTGGCGATATGGTTAGTTTTCTTACAAATTTGACATTTTCCTTCGTATTCATCATACCCTTGAAAAACGTTGCCGCCACCACCTTGACGCCCCCTGTTGTTGTTGTAGAAGGGGCATCGGTTGTTGTTGTTGTAGTGTCCACCACCATGGCCGTTGGAGTGCTGGTTGGGGTGGTAGGAGCCACCGGCGCCGCCACTGTTGTAGCCGCCACCGCCGTCGGTGTGGTAGCCGCCGCCACCGTGGTTGGAGCCATTCGGGCCGCGACCATAGGGGCGGTTGTTGTTGTAGCCTCCGCCGCCACCACCGGGTTTAGACTGGCCACCGCCGCCGCCGCGGTAGACCTTGGACAAGCCCTGACCCCGAGCAGCAGCATTAGCGGAGGACTTGAAACCTCCACCACCAGTGCCATGGAACATCTCAACACGCTGATCATAGTTGGAGACCACGGCGAAGAGGAGATCGAGGGTGAGGGGTTCACTGTGGCAATCTAGGGCGGAGATGATAGGTTGGTATTCCATGTCTAAGCCGGCTACTATGAAGGAAATCAGCTCACCATCTGAGATGAGTTTGTCGACGGCCGCGATTTCATTTGAGAGAGATCGCATATTACCGAAGTAGGTAGCTGTAGATTGCTGCCCCTTTTGAGCATTGGTGAGGGAGACACTGATGTTATTGTCTTTGGCAATAGACTGGGCAGAAAACATGTTGGATAGGGCAGTCCAAAGCGCATGAGATTTCTCAATCGAAGCAAGCTGAACAAGGACTTCCTTGGACAGATTGTGAAGGATGTAGGCAACTATCTTTTGATCTTGGACAAGCCAAGGGACATAGGCAGGGTTTGGAATGACCTGGTCCTTGCCATCGGAGGTTTTGGTGGTGATGGTTTTCTCTGGTTCGGCGATGGATTGATCAAGGTAACCTAAGAGGCCGGCTCCCATGATTTGAGAGAGGGCTTGGGCACGCCAGAGTATGTAGTTGTTGCGGTTGAGGGGCTCAGAGCTATTGTAGTGGAGGCTGGAGGTAATGGCCGAGCTGGAAGAAGCCATGGTTTAGAAGGAAGGTGATCGGGTGGGAGGATGGTAGGTTTTTGGTGTAGATTGGATCGGTGGGAAAGAGGGAAGGCTAGATGTGACGGGAGAGGAAAGCTCTGATTACCATGTTGAAGTTATGGAAGCGTTCTCAACACCTATACACAGGTGCCCGCTGGGTATTTATTGATATGGAGAGGATTTACCTCGTGCCTTGCGGCTTACACAAGATCTCGGCTGATAACTACCGAGAGGAGAGATACAAGGAGATAGAGAGATAGAGAGAATAAAAGATAAACTACTCCAACAAACTCTAACTATCCCTAGCCAATATCTCTCGGTTACAATATTGTGAATACCTCCTCCGAGTCATTTGACAGATACAGAAATTACTTTTTATCAGAGTGATCTAAAGTTCAGATGTTTTGCAGTAAACATACCTCTTTTGTATGTCTTTATTTTTATTTAGGTTTGTAAGTACCATATGTTGTTTGAGAAGGTCTGTCTTTTCAGATATTAAGACTTTGTTCTTATGTTTGTATACTCATCTGAGTTCACACAATTAGTTGTGAAAGGTACTTAATTTTTCATTCAACTATTAACCGCCAAACAAGAGATCAAAATAATATTTTGAATCGATTACATTGTAAATGAAGATAAATATTTTGAAGAGGGCTTGCCCATGGCAGCATGAAAAAAAGGTGAAGGGAAAGGTAGGGCGAGGAAAAGAAATTATGCAAGGGGTGAGTGATTAAAGAGACATGACGATTGCTAGGAAGAAAGAAGTGGGAGACTATTTTAATGTACACAGATGTAAATTAATTACCACGTTTTGTCATATTCGACGAACATTTTTAACTAGAACAACTATTTGGTATTATGTGTTTTTGTTGATCCGTGGCAACGCACGGGCATCCAGCTAGTGCTACTAGTAGGATTAGATATTAGATAAACCTGTTGTTTTCCTGGCGAGATCTGAAGAAAATACACCATACAAAATACGACAAGCATGCTAGATGAACCAAAAAACATTTAGACAGGGAAGCTGGCCGCACAAACGTACTAATCAACCAAGCCAACGAGAACAGATCTAACCTTGTTGGTTAACAACACGGATGTCCCACGGACCAACAAAGAACCTGCACAACAAGGAAACATGAAACGCAGAATGGTTCAGCTCACAGATATTTCATCAAACATGAGACGAGTAAGAAATATCTTACCTCGCGGAGCAAATAAACAGAGGACGAAGTCGGCAAGAACGAGTTCATGTAGTAGGCCAGAAGCATCTTCTTTGTGCTACGTGTAGGAAAAAGATTCTTATGAAGATATTGTAGTGGTAGGTGTTCTCAGTTTTCAATAAATAGAATGCAAGCTTCTGCTGTAACTAAACCTCCAAAGCAAAGCAAAGTTTCACCTTTTCCCAATATAACCATGAAAATATCAATTCTCCAAATGATATTATTTCTCATAGGTTGTAAACTATTGGATGGAGGTGTGTAACTCTGCCACTTAAAACAGGTAACTGTAATGCTTGAATCTAATTACCTTAAATAATGAGAGAGAAGAAAGGGCAACATTCCACTACTAATATCAACCAATGACTGGAATGAGCAGATTTAGGTCGACATCACACTAAAATGCAGGATTTTCTTACTAACAAAAGAATGAACCAACGGATAAAAACAATAAATCCCCAAAAAACTGAGGCAAGTTTGAGGCTAGACATTCATCTTGGTGGAAGGAGAGCCCAACTCGCTGAGAACCATCTAGGAAATTGATGGAAGACGTATTAGTAAATCAAAAATTTCCTACGTGTTCACCAAGATCCATTTATGGAGAAACCAGCAACGAGTGGGGAGAGTGCATATTCATACCTTTAAAGATCGCTAAGCGGAAGCGTTACTAGAACGCGGTTGGTGGAGTCATACACGTAGCGATTCAGATCGTGGTGGACTCCGCTCTTAGCGCAGAACAACGGCGCCTCCACGTTCAACACACGTGCAACCCGGTGACGTCTCCTACGCCTTGATCCATCAAGGAGGAAGGAGAGGTTGAGGGAGAGCTCCGGCAGCACGACGGTGTGGTGACGGTGGAGCTGCCTGGTCTCTGGCAGGGCTTCGCCACGCACTACGGAGAACGAGGAGAGGGAGGAGTAGGGTTGCGCCGTGGGAGAGAGAGATGCGTGTCTCAAACAGCCCCAAGGGCACCACTATATATAGGAGGAGGAGGAGGGAGGGCTGCGCTCTAGGTTTCCCACCCTAGGGGCCGGCGGCAGCCCTAGATGGGACTTGGGCGGCAGCCAAGGGAGGGAGAGGTGGTGCGGCAGCCCTAGCAGCCCTAGGGTGGGCCTAGGGCCCATCTGGGCCTAGGGTTTGCCCCCCTCTCTCCTTGCTGCTCCTTGGGCCAGGTGGGAGGGGCGCACCAGCCCACCTAGGGGCTGGTTCCCTCCACCTTCGGCCCATGCAGCCCTCCGGGGTCCGTGGCCCCTCCCGGTGGACCCCCGAAACCCTTCCGGTGGTCCCAGTACGTTACCGATGACGCCCGAAACATTTTCGGTAACCAAAACCTCACTTCGTATATATCAATCTTTGTCTCCGGACTATTCCGGAACTCCTCGTGACGTCCGGGATCTCATCCGGGACTCCGAACAACCTTTGGTAACCACGTCCACTATTTCCCTATAACCCTAGCGTCATCGAACCTTAAGTGTGTAGACCATACGGGTTTGGGAGACACGTAGACATGCCCGAGACACCACTCCGGTCAATAACCAACAGCGGGATCTGGATACCCATGTTGGCTCCCACATGCTCCACGATGATTTCATTGGATGAACCACGATGTCAGGGATTCAATCAATCCCGTATACAATTCCCTTTGTCTACAGGTATGATACTTGCCCGAGATTCGATCGTCGATATCCCTATACCTTGTTCAATCTCGTTACCGGCAAGTCTCTTTACTCGTTCTGCAACACATCATCCCGTGGCTAACTCCTTAGTCACATTGAGCTCATTATGATGATGTCTTACCGAATGGGCCGAGAGATACCTCTCCGTCACACGGAGTGACAAATCCCAGTCTCGATTCGTGCCAACCCAACAGACACTTTCGGAGATACCCGTAGTGCACCTTTATAGCCACCTAGTTACGTTGTGACATTTGGCACACCCAAAGCATTCCTTTATGGTTTCCAGTTAACACAATTACAGCATGAACAATAGACAATTATCATGAACAAGGAAATACAATAATAACCATTTTATTATAGCCTCTAGGGCATATTTCCAACAGTCTCCCACTTGCACTAGAGTCAATAATCTAGTTACATTGTGATGAATCGAACACCCAGAGCATTCTGGTGTTGATCATGTTTTGCTCGTGAGAGAGGTTTAGTCAACGGATCTGCGACATTCAGATCCGTATGTACTTTACAAATATCTATATCTCCCTCTTGAATGTAATCACGGATGGAGTTGAAGCGGCACTTGATGTGTCGAAGCTAGCATTGACGTAACCCTTTACGACGAGCTCTTCGGCACCTCCATATACGAGAAACATGTCCTTTGTCCTTTTCAGTTACTTCAGGATATTCTTGACCGCTGTCCAGTGTTCCGCTCCGGGATCACTTTGGTACCTCCCTACCAAACTTATGGCAAGGTTCACATCAGGTATAGTACACAGCATGGCATACATAATAGAGCCTATGGTTGAAGCATAGGAGATGACACTCATCTCTTCTCTATCCTTTGCCATGGTCGGGCATTGAGTCATACTCAATCTCACACCCTGTAGCACAGGCAAGAACCCCTTCTTGGACTGATCCATATTGAACTTCTTCAATATCTTTTCAAGGTATGTGCTTTGTGAAAGACTTATGAGGCGTTTTGATCTATCTCTATAGATCTTAATACCTAATATGTAAGCAGCTTCTCCAAGGTCCTTCATTGAAAAACATTTATTCAAGTAGGCCTTTACACTTTCCAAAAGTTCTATATCATTTCCCATCAACAATATGTCATCCACATATAATATGAGAACTGCGACAGAGCTCCCACTCACTTTCTTGTAAATATAGGGTTCTCCATAAATCTATATAACCCCAAACGCTTTAATCACCTCATTAAAGTGAATATTCCAACTCCGAGATGCTTGCACCAGCCCATAGATGGAGCGCTGGAGCTTGCATACTTTGTTAGCATCTTTAGGATCGACAAAACCTTCCGGCTGCATCATATACAGTTCTTCCTTAAGTAAGCCATTAAGGAATGCCGTTTTGACGTCCATTTGCCAGATCTCATAATCATAAAATGCGGCAAGTGCTAACATGATTCGGACAGACTTTAGCATTGCTACGGGTGAGAAAGTCTCATGATAGTCAACTCCTTGAACTTGTTGATAACCCTTAGTGACAAGCCGAGCCTTATAGACGGTCACATTACCATCCGTGTCAGTCTTCTTCTTAAAGATCCATTTATTTTCGATGGCTCGCTTATCATCAGGCAAGTCCACCAAAGTCCACACTTTGTTCTCATACATGGATCCTATCTCGGATTTCACGGCTTCAAGTCATTTGTTGGAATCCAGGCCCGCCATCGCTTCTTCATAGTTCGAAGGTTCACCGTTGTCCAACAACATGATCTCCAGGATAGGTTGTCATACCACTCCGGTGTGGAACATGTCCTAGTGGACCTTCGACGTTCAATAGTAACTTGATCTGAAGTTTCATGATCATCATCATTAACTTCCTCTCCAGCCAGTGCAGGCTCCACAGAAACAACTTCCTGCACTGCGCTACTCTCCGGTTCGAGTGGAGGTACAATTACCTTATCAAGTTCTATTTTCCTCCCACTTACTTCTTTCGGGAGAAACTCTTTCTAGATAAAGGATCCATTCTTGGCAACAAAGACTTTGCCTTCGGATCTGCGGTAGAAGGTATACCCAATAGTCTCTTTGGGATATCCTATGAAGACACACTTTTCCGCTTTGGGTTCGAGCTTCTCAGGTTGAAGTTTCTTCACATAAGCATCGCATCCCCAAACTTTTAGAAACGACAGCTTAGGTTTCTTTCCAAACCATAATTCATATGGTGTCGTCTCAACGGATTTTGACGGTGCCCTATTTAAAGTGAATGCGGCAGTCTCTAATGCATATCCCCAAAATGATAGCGGTAAGTCGGTAAGAGACATCATAAATCGCACCATATCCAATAGAGTGCGATTATGACGTTCAGACACACCATTTTGCAGAGGTGTGCCAGGCGGCGTGAGTTGTGAAACAATTCCACATTTCCTTAGGTGTGTGCCAAACTCGTGACTTAAATATTCTCCACCACGATCAGATTGCAGGCACTTTATTTTCCTGTCACGTTGATTCTCTACCTCACTCTGAAATTCCTTGAACCTTTCAAAGGTTTCAGACTTGTGTTTCATTAAGTAGGCATACCCATATCTTCTCAAGTCATGAGTGGGAGTGAGAACATAACGGTAGCCACTGCGAGCCTCGATGCTCATTGGACCGCATACATCGGTTTGTATTATTTCCAACAAGTCAGTTGCTCACTCCATTGTTCCGGAGAACGGAGTCTTGGTCATCTTGCCCATGACGCATGGTTAACACGTGTCAAATGATTCAACATCAAGAGACTTCAAAAGTCCATTAGCATGGAGCTTCTTCATGTGTTTGACACCAATATGACCAAGGCGGCAGTGCCTCATGTAAGTGGGACTATCGTTATCAACCTTAAACTTTTTGGTAATCACACTATGATTATGTGTAACATCACATTCGAGATTAATCAAAAATAAACCATTGACCAGCGGAGCATGACCATAAAACATTTCTCTCATATAAATAGAACAACCATTATTCTCAGATTTAAATGAGTAGCCATCTCGCGTCAAGCGAGATCCAGATACAATGTTCATGCTCAAAGCTGGTACTGAATAACAATTATTGAGGTTTAAAACTAATCCCGAAGGTAGATCTAGAGGTAGTGTCTGCCGTTACTGGTAACGTACGTAATAAAAGCTACTAATGACAATTGAACCAACGTCTACCCATTGGGGTCTTGATGATGGCTCCTGGTCTTCTGGCGTCGAGTGGGAGCGAGGTCTTCCGAGTGATACACGACTACCGAGTGAAAGAAGGAGTCTCCGAGTGGATATCTGTTGAGTGGCTTTGAACGTCTCCTGGAATCCACTCGAAAGTTCATGCTTGATCTTCAAGTCCTCCCTTGTAGTGTCCTTAGGTAGGGTATGTAGGCCTTGCCTAGGACCCTACCCTACGTACATCTTGTTGGAAATATGCCCTAGAGGCAATAAATAAAGTTTTTATTATTATATTTCCTTGTTCATGATAATCATTTATTATCCGTGCTATAATTGTATTGATTGGAAACACATTACATGTGTGGGTTAATAGACAACACTCTGTCCCTAGTATGCCTCTAGTGAACTAGCTCGTTGATCAAAGATGGTCAAGATTTCCTAGCCATTGACATGTGATATCATTTGATAACGGGATCACATCATTAGGAGAATGATGTGATGGACAAGACCCAAACTACAAATGTAGCATATGATCATGTCAGTTTAGTGCTACTGTTTTCTGCATGTCAAGTATATGTTTCTATGACCATGAGATCATGCAACTCACGGACATCGGAGGAGTGTCTTGTGTGTATCAAACGTCGCAACGTAAGTGGGTGACTATAAAGGTGCTCTACAGGTATCTCCGAGGGTGTCTGTTGAGTTGGCATGGATCAAGACTGGAATTTGTTACTCCGTGTGACGGAGAGGTATCTCAGGGCCCACTTGGTAATACAACATCACAATAAGCCTTGCAAGCAATGTGACTAAGTGTTAGTCGCAGGATCTTGTATTACAAAATGAGTAAAGAGACTTGCCGGTAACGAGGTTGAACTAGGTATGGAGATACCGACGACCGAATCTCGGGCAAGTAACATACCGAAGAACAAAGGGAACATCATACGGGATTAACAGAATCCTTGACATAGAGATTCGACCGATAAAGATCTTTGTAGAATATGTAGGAACCAATATTGATATCCAGGTCCTGCTGTTGGTTATTGACCGTAGTGGTGTCTCGGTCATGTCTACATAGTTCTCGAATCCGTAGGGTCTGCACACTTAAGGTTTGGTGACCTTTCGGTAGTATAGAGTTATGTATGGTGGTGACCGAAGGTTGTTCAGAGTCCCGGATGAGATCCCAGATGTCACAAGTAGCTCAAGAATGGTCCGGAGGTAAAGATTCATATATAGGAAGTCCTGTTTTGGTCGCCAGAAAATTTTTGGGCTCATCGGTAGTGTACCGAGAGTGCCGGTAGTGTACCGGGAGGCCTCCGGGAGGGTTATTTTGACCCAAGAGGCTTCATGGGCTGTGGTAGAGCGAATATCAGCCCTTAGTGGGCTGGTGGAAACTCCCACACAAGGCCCATGTGGCTGGAGGAAAAAAACCAATAGGAAAAGGTGGAAAAAAGGCAAAAAGGAGCAATCCTAGTCCTACTAGGATTGGAGGAGGACTCCTCCTCTCCTAGTAGGTTTGGCCGAACCATAGGATCCTTGGCCCTTGCGCAAAGGCTCTCCTCCTCTCCTCCTATATATACTGGTGGGTTTTAGGGTTTTGCACTAGTTTTTTTAGCCACGTGCTACCCCTTCCTCCAGTGCATAGTATCTCCTCTAGATCGGATTTCTGCGGTGCTTAGGCGAAGCCCTCCCGGAATTGCTCCACCACCATCGCCGGAGCACCGTCATGTTGCCGGAGAACTCTTCCTCCTCTCCGCTCCCTCTTGCTGGATCAAGACGGCAGAGATCATCATCAAGCTGCACGTGCGCTGAACGCGGAGGTGTCGTCCATTCGGCGCTAGATCGGAAGGATCGTGATCAAGTTCATGGGACGGATCGTGATCAAGTTCATGGGACGGATCGTGATTGGATCGCGGGACGGATCGTGATTGGATCGCGGGACGTACGGTGATTTGGATCGCGAAGACGTTTGACTACACCAACAGCGTTTCTTAACGCTTCTCGCTTAGCGATCTACAAGGGTACGTAGATCCACTCTCCCTCTCATAGATGCTCATCATCATGGATAGATCTGCGTGTGCATAGGAAAAATTTTGTTTCCCATGCAACATTTCCCAACAGTGGTATCAGAGCTAGGTCTATGTGTAGATGATATCTCGAGTAGAACACAAAAGGTTTGTGGGCGTTGATGCTTAGATTGCTTCCTCCCTTGGTCGGATTTTGTTTCAGCGGTATTGTGAGATGAAACGGCCCGGACCAACATTACTCGTACGGTCATGAGAGACCGGTTCCCTCGACCACAACTTGTTGCATAGATGGCTTGTGGGTGCCAGTTTCTCTCACTTTAGTGGGATTAGATTCGACAAAGGCGGTCCTTGAGAAGGTTGAAAAGCAACTAGTGTATCACTGTTGCTGTTTATGCGTAGGTGAGAATTGTTCTTGCTAGATACCCGTAGCAGCAACGTAAAACATGCAACAACAATTAGAGGACGTCTAACTTGTTTTTGCAGGGTATGTTGTGATGTGATATGGCCAATTACATGATGTGGTATATGTGATGTATGAGATGATCATGTGATGTATACATTATCACGACTTGCATGTCGGTGAGTACGGCAACCGGCAGGTCGAACATGAGTCATATAGTAGATATGATCAACATGATGATGTTCACCATTTGAACCCACCTCAACTCACGTGATGATCGGACTTGAGTTGGTGAATTTGGATCATGTGACACTCAGATGACCTGAGGGATGTCAATTTGAGTGGGAGCTTTAGTAAATTTGATTAACTAAAACTCATTATCTTGAACAATAGTCTAAGTAACCTTTGCATATTTATGTTGTAGATCAATGGCTCGCGCAGTAGCACCCCTGAATTTTAATGCGTTCCTAGAGAAAGCTAAGTTGAAAGATGATGGAAGTAACTTTGTTGACTGGGCCCGTAATCTGAGGATTATCCTCACGGCTTCCCAGAAATCATATGTCCTTGATGCACCGCTTGGTGAACAACCAGAAGACATGACCTCCGAAGACGTTAAGAACGCTTGGGAGGCACGTTCTGGAGATTACTCAATAGTTCAGTGTGTGATATTGTATGGCTTAGAACTGGGACTTCAAAGACATGTGAACGTCATGGAGCATATGAGATGTTCCAGGAGTTGAAGTTTATTTTTCAGAAGAATGCCCGAATCGAGAGGTATGAGACCTTCGATAAGTTCTATGCTTGCAAGATGGAGGATAACGGGTCTATCAGTGAACATATACTCAGAATGTCTGGGTATTCAACTCGTCTAGCGGAGTTGGGAATTGCCCTTCTGCCAGAGGCGATCACTGACAGAGTTCTTCAATCACTGCCACCTAGTTACAAGAGCTTTGTGATGAACTATAACATGCACGGGGTGAACAAGTCAGTCGCCGAGCTGTTTGTGATGCTAAAAGTCGCTGAGTCTGAAATCTAGAAAGAACATCAAGTGTTGATGGTCAATAAAACCACTAGTTTCAAGAAAAATGGCAAGGTCAAGGGCAAGGGCAAGAAGGGTAAAACCAAGAAGGATGGCAAAGCAGTTGCTACTCCTGTAAAGAAGCCCAAGCTTGGACCCAAGCCAGAAACTAAGTGCTTTCATTGCAAGGGAACTGGTCACTGGAAGCAAAACTGCCCCAAGTACCTGGCTGACAAGAAGGCGGCCAACGACAAACAAGGTATATATGATATACATGTTATTGATGTGTACCTTACTAGATCTCGTAGTAGTGCCTGGGTATTTGATACCGGTTTAGTTTCTCATATTTACAACTCAAAGCAGGAAACTACGGAATAAACGAAGGCTGGCAAAGGACGAAAGTGACGATGCGCGTGGGAAATGGTTCCAAGGTTGATGTGATCGCCGTCGGCATGCTCTCTCTTCGATTACCATCGGGATTAGTGATGAACCTAAATAATTGTTATTTAGTGCCTGCGTTAAGCATGAACATTATATCTGGATCTTGTTTATTGCGAGACGGTTACTCATTTAAACCAGAGAATAAAGGTTGTTCTATTTATATGAGTAATATCTTTTATGGTCATGCACCCAATGTTAGGGGTTTATTCATACTGAATCTTCATAGTGATGACACACATGTTCATAACATTGATGCCAAAAGATGTAGAGTTGATAATGATAGTACCACTTTCTTGTGGCACTGTTGTTTAGGTCATATTGGTGTAAAACGCATGAGGAAGCTCCATGCTGATGGACTTTTGGAGTCACTTGATTTTGAATCACTTGACACATGTGAACCATGCCTCATGGGCAAGATGACTAAAACGCCGTTCTCTGGAACAATGGAACGGGGGAGTGACTTATTGGAAATCATACATACTGATGTGTGCAGTCCAATGAATGTTACAGGGCGTGGTGGATATCATTATTTTCTCACCTTCACTGATGACTTAAATAGATATGGGTATATTTACTTAATGAAACACAAGTCTGAAATGTTTGAAAAGTTCAAGCAATTTCAGAGTGAACTTGAGAATCATCGTAACAAGAAGATTAAGTTCCTGCGATCTGATCGAGGAGGTGAATATCTGAGTTATGAGTTTGGCAGTCACTTAAGACAGTGTGGAATTGTTTCACAGTTGACACCGCCCGGAACACCACAGCTTAATGGTGTGTCCGAACGTCGTAATCGAACCTTATTCGATATGGTGTGTTCTATGATGTCTCTTGCTGATTTGCCACTATCGTTTTGAGGTTATGCATTAGAGACAGCTGCATTCACTTTAAATAGGGCACCATCAAAATCCGTTGAGACGACGCCATATGCACTATGGTTTGGCAAGAAGCCAAAGTTGTCGTTTCTTAAAGTTTGGGGATGTGATGCTTATGTCAAAAAGCTTCAGCCTGAAAAACTTGAACCCAAAGCGGAGAAATGCATCTTCATAGGATACCCAAAAGAGACAGTCGGGTATACCTTCTATCTCAGATCCGAAGGAAAAGTGTTTGTCGCTAAGAACGGAACACTTCTTGTGAAAGAGTTTCTCTCGAAAGAATTGAGTGGGAGGAAGATACAGCTTGATGAGGTTATTGAACCTTTATTTCAACCAGAAAGTAGTGCAACGCAGAAAGATGTTTCTGTGGAATCTACGACGGTAGAAGAGGAAGTTAATGACGATGATCATGAAGCTTTGGTTCAAGCTACTATTGAACCTCGTAGGTCAACAAGGGCGCGTACTACTCCTAAGTGGTACGGCAACCCTATCTTAGAGGTCATGTTGTTGGACAACAATGAACCTACGAGCTATGGAGGAGCAGTGATGGGCCCTGGATTCCGAGAAATGGTTAGAGGCCATGAAATCCGAAATGGGATCCATGTATGAAAACAAAGTATGGACTTTGGAAGTATTACCTGAAGGGTGAAAGGCCATTCGGAACAAATGGGTCTTTAAGAAGAAGACAGACACGGACGGTAATGTCACCATCTATAAAGCTCGACTTGTGGCAAAGGGTTTTTCACAAGTTCAAGGAGTTGACTACGATGAGACTTTCTCACCCGTAGCGATGCTTAAGTCTGTCAGAATCATGTTGGCAATAGCTGCTTATTTCGACTATGAAATTTGGCAGATGGATGTCAAAATGGCGTTCCCTCAACGGTTTCCTTGAGGAAGAGTTGTATATGATGCAACTCGAAGGTTTTATCGATCCAAAGAATGCTGACAAAGTTTGCAAACTCCAGCGATCCATTTATGGACTGGTGCAAGCATCTCGGAGTTGGAATAAGCTGCTTTTATGAGGTGATCAAGCCGTTTGAGTTTATACAAGTTTATGGAGAAGCTTGTATTTACAAGAAAGTGAGTGGGAGCTCTATAGCGTTTCTAGTATTATATGCGGATGACATATTGCTGATTGGAACCAATATAGAAATGCTGGAAAGCGTGAAGGAATATTTGAACAAGAGTTTTTCAATGAAGGACCTAGGAGAAGCTGCTTTCATATTAGGCATTAATATCTATAGAGATAGATCGAGACGCTTAATAGCAGTTTCACAGAGCACATACCTTGATAAAGTTTTGAAGAACTTCAAAATGGATCAGTCCAAGAAGGGGTTCTTGCCTGTGTTACAAGGTGTGAAGTTGAGTAAGACACAATGCCCAGTGACTGCAGAAGATAGAGAAAAGATGAGTGTCATCCCCTATGCTTCAGCCATAGGCTCTATCATCTATGCAGTGCTGTGCACCAGACCCATGTCAGCCTTGCCATAAGTCTGGCCGGAAGGTTTCAAAGTGATCCTGGAATGGAGCACTGGGAAGCGGTCAAGAATATCCTTAAGTACCTGAAAAGGACTAAGGAAATGTTTCTCATTTATGGAGGTGATGAAGAGCTCGTCGTAAAGGTTTACGTCGATGCAAGCTTTGATACTGATCCGGATGACTCTAAGTCGCAAGCTGGATACGTATTTATTCTCAACGGGGAAGCGGTAAGCTGGTGCAGTTCCAAGCAAAGCATGGTAGCCGATTTTACGTGCGAAGCGGAGTACATTGCAGCCTCGGAGGCGGCGAAGGAAGGTGTCTGGATGAAAGAGTTCATGACAGATCTTGGAGTAGTGCCCAGTGCACTGAATCTAATGAACATGTTCTGTGACAACACTGGTGCCATTGCTCTAGCCAAGGAACCAAGGTTTCACAAAAGGACCAGACACATAAAGCGACGCTTCAACTCCATCCGCGATTACATCGAGGAGAAGGACATAAATATTTGCAAAGTGCATACAGATCTGAATGTTGCAGACCCGTTGACTAAACCTCTTCCAAGGGCTAAACATAATCAACACCAGAACTGCATGGTTGTTTGATTCATTACAATGTAAATCACATAGTAATGTGAGCTAGATTATTGACTCTAGTGCAAGTGGGAGATTGTTGGAAATATGCCCTAGAGGCAATAAATAAAGTGTTTATTATTATATTTCCTTGTTCATGATAATCGTCTATTATCCATGCTATAATTGTATTGATTGGAAACACATTACATGTCTGGGTTAATAGACAACACTCTGTCCCTAGTATGCCTCTAGTGAACTACCTCGTTGATCAAAGATGGTCAAGATTTCGTAGCCATTGACATGTGATGTCGTTTGATAACGGGATCACATCATTAGGAGAATGATTGTATGGACAAGACCCAAACTACGAATGTCAAGCATATGATTGTATCAGTTTATTGCTACTGTTTTCTGCATGTCAAGTATATGTTTCTATGACCATGAGATAATGCAACTCATGGACATCGGAGGAGTGTCTTGTGTGTATCAAACATCGCAACGTAACTGGGTGACTATAATGGTGCTCTACAGTTATCTCCGAGGGTGTCTGTTGAGTTGGCATGGATCAAGACTAGAATTTGTTACTCCGTGTGACGGAGAGGTATCTTAGGGCCCACTCGGTAATACAACATCACAATAAGCCTTGCAAGCAATGTGACTAAGTGTTAGTCGCGGGATCTTGTATTATGGAACGAGTAAAGAGACTTGCTGGTAACGATGTTGAAGTAGGTATGGAGATACCGACGATCGAATCTCAGGCAAGTAACATACCGAAGAACAAAGGGAACATCATACGGGATTAACTGAATCCTTGACATAGAGGTTCGACCGATAAAGATTCTTCGTAGAATATGTAGGAACCAATATGGACATCCAGGTCCCGCTATTGGTTATTGACCGTAGAGGTGTCTCAGTCATGTCTACATAGTTCTCGAACCCGTAGGGTCTGCACACTTAAGGTTTGGTGACATTTTGGTAGTATAGAGTTATGTATGATGGTGACCTGAAGGTTGTTCGGAGTCCCAGATGAGATCCTGGACATCACGAGGAGCTCCAGAATGGTCTGGAGGTAAAGATTCATATATAGGAAGTCATGTTTTGGTCGCCGGAAAAGTTTCGGGCTCATCGGTAGTGTACCGGGAGTGCCGGTAGTGTACCGGGAGGCCTCCGGGAGGGGTATTTCGACCCAAGAGGCTTCATGGGCTGTGGGAGATTGAATATCAGCCCTTAGTGGGCTGATGGAAACTCCCACACAAGTCCCTTGTGGCTGGAGGAAAAAATCCAATAGGAAAAGCTGGAAAAAAGGCAAAAAAAGGAGCAATCCTAGTCCTACTAGATTGGAGGAGGAGTTCTCCTCTCCTAGTAGGTTCAGCCGAACCATAGGAGCCTTGGCCCTTGCGCTAAGGCTCTTATCCTCTCCTCCTATATATACTGGTGGGTTTTAGGGTTTTGCACTAGTTTTTTTAGCCACGTGCTACCCGTTCCTCCAGTGCATAGTTTCTCCTCTAGATCTGATTTCTGTAGTGCTTAGGCGAAGCCCTGCCGGAATTGCTCCACCACCATCGCCGGAGCGCCCTCATGCTGCCGGAGAACTCTTCCTCCTCTCCTCTCCCTCTTGCTGGATCAAGACGGCGGAGATCGTCATCAAGCTGCACGTGTGCCGAACGCGGAGGTGTCGTTCGTTCGGCGCTAGATCGGAAGGATCGTGATCAAGTTCGTGGGACAGATCGTGATCAAGTTCGTGGGATGGATCGTGATTGGATCGCGGGACGGATCGTGATTGGATCACTGGACGCACGGCGATTTGGATCGCAAAGACGTTCGACTACACAAACCGCGTTTCTTAACGCTTCTCGCTTAGTGATCTACAAGGGTACGTAGATCCACTCTCCCTCTCGTAGATGCTCATCACCATGGATAGATCTGCGTGTGCGTCGGAAATTTTTTGTTTCCCATGTAATGTTTCCCAACAGTGGTATCAGAGCTAGGTCTATGTGTAGATGAGATCGCAAGTAGAACACAAAAGGTTTGTGGGCGTTGATGCTTAGATTGCTTCCTCCCTTGGTCGGATTTTGTTTCAGCGATATTGTGAGATGAAGCGGCCGGGACCAACATTACTCGTACGGTTACGAGAGACCAGTTCCCTCGACCGCAACTTGTTGCATAGATGGCTTGCGGGTGCCAGTTTCTCTCACTTTAGTTGGATCGGATTTGACAAAGGCAGGTCCTTGAGAAGGTTGAAAAGCAACTAGTGTATCACCGTTGTGGTTTATGCGTAGGTGAGAATTGTTCTTGCTAGATACCCGTAGCAGCAACATAAAACATGCAACAACAATTAGAGGACGTCTAACTTGTTTTTGCAGGGTATGTTGTGATGTGATATGGCCAATTACATGATGTGGTATATGTGATGTATGAGATGATCATGTGATGTATAGATTATCATGACCTGCATGTCGGTGAGTACGGCAACCGGCACGAGCCATAGGGTTGTCTTTAATTATTGTATGACCTGCGTGTCAATCATTAAGCGCTATGTAATGCTTTACTTTATCACTACGGTAGCAATAGTAGTAGAAGCATGTTGGGCGCTACAACCCCGATGGCGACACGTTGATAGAGATCAAGATGATGGAGATCATGGTGTCGTGCCAGTAATGATGGAGATCATGCCGGTGCTTTCATGATGGAGATCAAAAGCACAAGTTCATGGCCATATCATGTCACTTATGATTTGCATGTGATGTTAATCCTTTTATGTACCTTGTCTTGATTAGGACGACGGTATCATTATAAGGTGATCCCTGAGTTAATTTCAAGATAAATTGTGTTCTCCCCGAGTGTGCACCGTTGCGAAAGTTTGTCGTGTTGAGACACCACGTGATGATCGGGTCTGGTAGACTCTACAGTTCACATACAACGGGTACAAGGCAATGTTGCACGTGCAGAACACTCGGGTTAAACTTGACGAGCCTAGCATGTACATACATGGCCTCGGAACACAAGAGACCAGAAGGTCGAGCATGAGTCATATAGTAGATATGATCAACATGATGATGTTCACCATTGAAGCCACCTCAACTCACGTGATGATCGGACTTGAGTTGGTGAATTTGGATGATGTGACACTCAGATGACCTGGGGGATGTCAATTTGAGTGGGAACTTTAGTAAATTTGATTAACTAAAACTCATTATCTTGAACAATAGTCCAAGTAACCTTTGCATATTTATGTTGTAGATCAATGGCTCGCGCAGTAGCACCCCTGAATTTTAATGCGTTCCTAGAGAAAGCTAAGTTGAAAGATGAGGGAAGTAACTTTGTTGACTAGGCCCGTAATCTGAGGATTATCCTCACGGCTTCCCAGAAATCATATGTCCTTGATGCACCGCTTGGTGACCAACCAGAAGACATGACCTTCAAAGACGTTAAGAACGCTTGGGAGGCACGTAATGGAGAGTACTCAATAGGTCAGTGTGCAATATTGTATGGCTTAGAACTGGGACTTCAAAGACGCCTCGATTCATGCACCAGTCATATCGCCATGTACTGGGCACTGTCAGCGGTTGGCGTGCGCGGTTATCTCGCGGGACCACTGATCAGTGGTACACTCGGCGGAGTATAAAGTCTCACGCGTCGCGGTTTGCACCACACTTCCGCCCGTTTTTCCTCTCTTTTCCTCTGCCTCCTCTGCCCCCAACGCCCAATTCCGTTCCACCTCGACGAGAGCCGCCGCGCCGATGACGAAGAACGCGACGGGGAAGCTGGAGCAGGCTAAGAAGGGGGCGACGAAGCTCAAGGGCAAGAAACCCTCAATCGCTCGGTTCACCATGCCGACGGGATGGATGCAGGGGGATTTTCTCCCCTCCGTAGTCACTCACGAGGACATGGAGGGCCTTTTCACCGACGGACTCGTGGCGGACGGCGCCTGGAGGCTGCCGGGGGAAGAGCGCGAGCCGGAGCCGCCAACGGGGAGCGGATCCTCCTTCTCTCCCACGTTGAAAGAGGTTTCTCCATGCCACCCCACCTGTTCTTTAGGGGATTCCTGAATTTTTTTGGCGCCCAACTGCATCACCTCTTGCCAAATACCGTTGCATATTTGTCTGCATTCGTCACTCTGTGCGAGTGTTTCCTGGGCTGCTCTCCCCATTGGGGGCTGTTCAAGCACCTCTTTACGGTCAGATCCCAGACCGTGAAGAAAGCTCTCCCCGCTGATGGGAAGACCCATGTGCGTCAGCTGTGTGGAGGTTTAGGAGTTCAGAAAAGAGCCCGTAGTTCCTTCCCTGCCATGACTTTTCCTGAGTCTGTCAGAGGCTAGCAGTCGACCTGGTTCTACTGCAAAGATGCAGCATTGCCCAATATGTCGACTGGCCTTCCCCCCTATACATCCGACCGTCCAGCTGTCCCCAAATCTCTCAGGGTGACCGAAGAGGAGCACGTCCAAGTGGGTATCTTAGTTGAAGCAGTGGTGCAGCTGATCCGGGGTGGAGTGACTGGTATGGACATGTTAGAGATGTTTCTCGGTCGACGTATTCAGCCGCTCCAAGCCAGAGACCACACCATGTGGCACTACGCGGGCCCTGAGGACTTGACCGGGACGCATCCCGAAGAGGTTCCATAGAAAACTATCGAGTAGTGGCTTCGTAGCATCACTGGAGCTTGCGACAATCCTTTGGGAGCCAAGAGGATCCGACATTACTCGGTCGAAAATCCGCCAAAGAATCTAGTGACTTGTGCAGTGTCGACAGATATACTTGTACTGTCGAGTGATATATTGACTTATAAACTGACTTCCTCGCTTAAATCATGCAGGAGTGGATGAACATGCACTCACCTGTTCCCAACGGGAACCACGTTGAGGATGGCATGGTGAGCGGGGGTGGCAGCGTGGACGGCGATGGTCCCTCTAAATCCGAAGACGAATACACGGACTCCGGTGAAGAGGAAGAAGACGAGTCACCTCCCTAGCGCGAAGGCCGCACCAAGTCCTGTCAGGACCCGGCAGCTATTGAGGACAGGGCTCCAGGCCCTAGCGAGAAAAACCCGAAACGGAGTCGCCCTTCAACTGTTGAGTCGAGTGAGAGGCTGGCCAAGCAGCCCAAGCAAGTCACGACCAAATCTCGCAAGGCTTTGCCTCGCATGAGGATGGTCGTACCTGTCGTCTCCACGTAAGTATTTATTTATGAATTCTTTCTGTCGACTGAAGTCTTGAGTTGTATTCGACCGAAAGTTGTTCAATCTGTTAGAGCTGCTACGTATGTAACCTTGCCTCATCGAGACGGAGGGGAGGCGATGGATGTTGACACTACTGATGCGGCCACTTCCCATAGAGGTTAGTAAGTTGTTGGTTTGTCCGAACGGGACTCGACATATGCAAATGTTAACATTGTCGGTTGTTGTTGCAGAGGTCATTCAGGTGGAAGACGACGAGGAGCACCTGGACACTTCGCGCACTCGCATCCGAAGAGCTTCATCAGTGCAGGCGCCTCAATGCTCGACCGTAGAGTCCTCCCAAGGGATAGGCGACTCGACACAACCCAGAGCTGAAGCCGCAGCACCTCTGTCGCATGCTCCTCCAGCTGTCTCGACCGTTGTGACGTCAACTCCAACCAGACCCACTCAGACTGCCCTAGCAACCACGTCGATCCCGCCTGTGACGATCTTCACTCTGAATCGCGTTCCGGAAGATCAGACCGGAGCTACGAAGGAGGCCATGATCCAGGCGGAGCAGATCATGCTGAGAACCAAGGAGGCGTACGAGGCCAGCAAGCTGGCTTACGACGTCAGCGCAGCCCTCCGCACTAATGTCCGAGTAAGTTTGATTGTAAGTACATTTCTGATTGAATTCCTGTCTTTTCTTGGTTGTTGTACACCCAGTGGGTGATTGTTGTAGAATGTTTGAAATTTCTCCACTCGAATAGATCGGATCGTAGTCGAGTAGGATTGGGATCGATAGTACACGTGGTACTAGAGTCACTCGACATGTCGAGTATTTTTTTCTGAGGAGTTACTCGACGGATCGAGAGTTAACCATCTCAGTGGGGGCACTCTTAGTGCACCCACTGGGTGTAGTCCCCGAGACCGTTGTCGAGTGATTGCATCGGCAGGGGTCTTAATAGAGACAACTTTAAATTTGTTTACGGCGCACGGAGCGTCAAGGCCACTCGACATGTCGACTGGACTTTTTGCTTGAATTCTTCTTAGCTTGTTCCAAGGTTGTAAGATAGTCATTCGTAGGTGTTCATAACTCAGTCGACTGTCCCAGGCACCACTTGCCGATTGAATTCCTGTCTTTTGTTGGTTCCAGAGGGCTTGCGAACTTGGGATGCAGTACAAGGACGTGGAGGATGAAAGGAACCAGCTGTGAGTGGATCTGGCGGTCTCCAACAATGCTCTGGAGTGAGCACGTGCTGAGATGAAGTCTTTGGGAGGTAATTACTACTAACTTTCCGCATTCTCCTCTTCACTCTTCATGTATTGAACCGAGTGCTCTCACTAGAACAGACATACGCAATGAAAACCGTCGACTCACAGCGCGACTCAATAATGTTGTTTCTTTAGATTCCATGAAGAAGGCGCTGGAGGAGAAGGACAAGGTGCTTGCTAACGCCCAACGAGTGGCCAGGGACAAGACTGAAGCTGCCGACCAGAAGCTAGCGGCCGCCAAGAAGCTGGAGGAGGAGAACACCAAGTTGAAGCAGGAGCGTGCGGACCTCGTCAAGAAGGCCGAGCAACTGACCAAGAGGAGCAATGGCCTGGAGAAGCATTTGGGCAAATTCTCGAGGAAGATGTATATTCTGCTCGACGGTGAGTGTTTCTTGTCGACTAAGCTTTGTAAAATCTTTGAGGGTTGCAGTTCACCGATTCTCCTCCCATTCCCCATTCTTCAACAGAATTCTGCCAAGATTTTGAGAAGGAGACAGAAGAGGTTGAGCCCAATCTGGATCCCACCAAGCCACCAGTCACCAATGCAGTGGCGATGAACATGCTGCGACCCAACTTCCGACTCCAAGGCGTCCAGGCCTATATTGCCCGACTGAAATCTGCCATGGAGAGAATCGACAAGGAGCTATGGCCCGAGGACACTCTTCAGCTCGACCTCAACTCTATAATGGTTCGCCTGAATGAACTCCCCAGTCGAGTGCAAGCTTGGAAGAAATCTGCTGCTCACTGCTGGGCCGACATGGCGTTATCACATGTCAGGGTCCATTGCAGGGACATGAGGGAGGAGAAGCTGAAGGAGCTCCAGGTAGTAAACACGAAGAAACTTCAGTTCGAGGACTTCATGGTAACCTTCATCGAGGCAGCCACCAGAATCGCCGACGGCATCGACTTGGACACTTTTGTCGAGCCTGCCAGCACGTCACCCGTTTAAAAAACTTGGTCTTTGGAAGAAACACTTATATTTGCCTCGGTATGCCGAGTGGAATTGTGTCCCTTAAAACTTCATTCAGGCCTTAGGCCTAAGCACATTTGCTTCCGTTCGAAACGTTTATCCGCGGTTTACCCTTTGGATTTTATTCGTATTTGGCTTTCAATTGTCTGTTCGACTGAGTTTGTTTTTAACTTTAGCGAAGTATGTTCGCAGCTAAGCCCCCGAGTGTGAGGATTGCTCATCACTCAGAGTATTTTCGAACTTAGGCGAATGTCAATTCACAACTAAGTTGTCAAGTGAATGGATTACTATCCACCCGACGAGGTTTTTAACTTAGGTGAAACGTGTTTCGCAGCTAAGCCCCCGAGTGTGAGGATTTCTCATCACTCGGAGTATTTTCGAACATAGGCGAATGTCGATTCGCAACTAAGTTGTCGAGTGAATGGATTACTATCCACCCGACGAGATTTTTTAACTTCGGTGAAACGTGTTTTGCAGCTAAGCCCCCGAGTGTGAGGATTGCTCATCACTCGGAGTATTTTTGAACCTAAGCGAAGACGGATTCGCAAATAGGTCGTCGAGTGAATGGACTGCTATCCACCCGACAGGGTTTTTAACTTAGGCGAAACATGTTCGCGGCTAAGCCCCCAAGTGTGAGGATTGCTCATAACTTGGAGTATTTTCGAACTTAGGTGAATGTCTATTCACAGCTAAGTTGCCGAGTGAATGGATTACTATCCACCTGACGAGGTTTTTAACTTAGGTGAAACGTGTTTCGTAGCTAAGCCCGCGAGTGTGAGGATTGCTCATCACTCGTAGTATTTTCGAGCTTAGGCGAATGTCGATTTGCAGCTAAGTTGTCGCGTGAATGGATTACAATACACCCGACGAGGTTTTTAACTTAGGAGAAACGTGTTTCGTAGCTAAGCCCCCGAGTGTGAGCATTGCTCTTCACTCGGAGTATTTTTGAACCTAAGCGAAGACGGATACACAAATAGGCCGTCGAGTGAATGGACTGCTATCCACCCGACAGGGTTTTTAACTTAGGCGAAACATGTTCGCGGCTAAGCCCTCGAGTGTGAGGATTGCTCTTCACTCGGAGTATTTTTGAACCTAAGCGAAGACGGATTCGCAAATAGGCCGTCGAGTGAATGGACTACTATCCACCCGACAGGGTTTTTAACTTAGGCGAAACATGTTCGCGGCTAAGCACCCGAGTGTGAGGATTGCTCTTCACTCGGAGTATCCCCAAGAATGTAACTGTATGATTGGAACCGACGATATATATTGCAGAAATGTGAATTGCATTGATGAAGTATTCTTATTACATCAGAAGATTCTTGTCTCAAGTGTAAAAACGCCGAAGTAGATCTGCATTCCAGGCTCGTGGCTCGTCTATCCGCTTCATGAGATTGTATAGGTGATAGGCCCCATTGTTTAGCACCTTAGTGACGACAAAAGGGCCTTCCCATGCAGGAGCAAGCTTGTGAGGTCAGTGTTCATTCACTCGGAGCACCAAGTCTCTCTCATGAAACGCCCGACTCTTGACATTCTTCCCATGGAAGCGCCACAGGTCTTGCTGATAGGCAGTAGTCTGGATCAAAGCCATTTCTTGCTCCTCCTCCAGAAGATCTACATCGTCCTATCTGGCCTGTTCAGCTTCAGCCTCAAAATACAGCTCCACTCGAGGAGAATTGTGGGCCAAGTCACTCGGCAATATGACTTCAGCACCATAGACAAGGAAGAAAGGTGTTCGTCCAGTCAACCGATTAGGCATTGTCCTGAGACCCCACAAAATAGACGGTAGCTCAGTTACCCAGGCTCCGGCAGCATGATCCAAATCGCGCATGAGACGAGGCTTTAGACCTTGCAGGATGAGACCATTAGCCCGCTCGACTTGCCCATTGGTTTGAGGATGCGCAACAGATGCATAATCCACTCAGGTGCCTTGGGAGTTACAGAAGTTCCTGAATTCTTCTGAGTCAAAATTAGTGTCGTTGTCCGTGATGATGTTGTGCGGAATGACGTATCAAATAATGATCACTCTCATGAACATGACCGCCGTACGGGAGTTCAGCTTCTTGATTGGGTTGGCTTCTATCCACTTGGTGAATTTGTCGACTACTACCAACAAGTGAGTGAATCCTCCTTTTCCAGGTCGAAAGGGGCCAACCATGTCAAGACCGCAAACCGCAAACGGCCAGGCGAGAGGAATTGTCTTCAGAACAGACGCCGGCTTGTGTGACAGGTTCGCATAGAACAGGCAACCATCGCAATGATCAACAATGTCTTTAGCCATCTCATTAGCTCGTGGCCAGTAAAAGCCAGCTCGGTATGCTTTAGCGATAATCGTCCTTGAAGACGCATGGTGGCCGCAAGTTCCTGAGTGAATCTCGTCTAGAATCATTCGACCTTCCTCGGGGAAATGCAGCGCTGGGTAACACCAGTCTCACTCTCTCTCAACAGCTGATCTCCCATCATGGTAAAATCCTTAGACCTGCGCACAATCTATCGAGTCTCCGTTTCATCTTCAGGGAGCTCTTGTCTGAGGATATAGGCAATGTAAGGCACATTCCAATCGGGAATGATAAACAGAATTTCCTTGACCGGGTCAATCACTGCAGGGACATCGACTTTAGTCGAGTCAATGGAACTCAAAGCTTGTGGGGGCTCTTCGGTGAAGGGGTCTTCTTGAACGGAAGGAGTGTGCAAGTGCTCCAAGAACACACCACTGGGGACAGACCATCGAGTGGAACCAATCTTGGACAGCTCATCGGCCGCTTGATTTTTCAGTCGGAGAACATGATGAAGTTCCAGGCCTTCAAATTTCTTCTCCAACTTCCGGACTGCATTGTAGTATCCAGTCATAGCGGGGTTTCGAACATCCCACTCTTTCAACACTTGATTCACCACCAAAACCGAGTCGCCATAAACCATCAGGCGCTTGACGTCGAGTGAGATAGCCATGCGCAACCCATACAAACGTGCTTCATACTCTGCCTCGTTGTTGGAGGAATCAAAGTAAATTTGCAAGACATAGCTGAGCTTGTCTCCCCTAGGAGATACCAGGACAACCCCAGCACCAGACCCATTCAACATTTTGGAGCCATCAAAGAACATTGTCCAATGCGCCGAGTGAACTTGGATAGGCTGTTGTTGTTCAATCCACTCGGTCATGAAATCTGCCAATGCTTGGGACTTGATTGCTTTTTTGGCTTCGAATATGATGTCAAAGTGTCCAAGATCTATTGCCCACTTAGCCACTCAACCTGATGCGTCTCGATTATTGAAAATTTCTAACAATGGAGCATCACTGATGACTGAAATCGAGTGGTCTTGGAAATAATGCGCCACCTTCTTTGCTCATAGGTAAATACCATAAACCAGCTTCTGATAGTGTGGATATCTTTGCTTTGAGGGGGACAATACTTCCGAGACATAATAAACTAGACGCTGAACTTTATAAGATTTACCCTCCTCTTCTCGCTCGACAGTCAGTACTGTACTGACGACCTGATTTGTGGCCGCGATGTATAGCTGCAAGGGCTCTTTGCTGTCAGGAGCGGCAAGCACCGACTGGGTGGAGAGTAGGGCTTTGAGATCAACAAACGCTTCTTCGGCTTTGGGAGTCCAGTTGAACGTGTCGAACTTCTTCATCAACTAATATAAGGGCAGAGCCTTCTCACCAAGACGAGAAATGAATCGACTCAATGCTGCCAAGCAACCTGTGAGCTTCTGAACATCGTGCACTCGCACGGGAGTCTTCATACACATGATGGCGCTGATTTTCTCAGGGTCGACATCAATTCCTCGCTCGGAAACGAGAAAACCTAGCAACTTGCCGCCAGGGACACCGAAAGATCATTTGGCCGGATTTAGCTTTATGTTGAATCGCCTCAGATTGGCGAATGTCTCAGCCAAGTCAGTCAGCAGGTCGGAACCTTTGCGGGACTTGACCACTATATCATCCATGTACGCCTCGACATTCCGAGGGATCTGGTCGAGTAAACATTTCTGAATCATGCGCATAAAAGTAGCGTCGGCATTCTTGAGACCAAAAGGCATGGTGATGTAACAAAAACACCCGAATGGGGTGATGAAGGCTGTCTTTATTTCGTCCGGGCCATACAGAAGGATCTGATGGTACCCACAATAAGCATCCAAAAACGATAAACACTCACACCCCACTATCGAGTCAACAATTTAATCTATGCAGGGGACTGGAAAATGGTCTTTTGGGCACACCTTGTTCAGATGTTTGAAGTCAATGCACATGCGCAATGACTTATCTTTCTTTGGCACCATCACAACATTCGAGAGCCGCTCGAACTTGGCTTGCAAGAGATGGGCCACTTCTTCTCCGATTGCCTTGCTCTTCTCCGCTGCTGAGCGACGCAAATGCTCCCTAACGGGTTTGGCTTTCGGATCCACTCACAGACGGTGCTCAGCCAGCTCCTTGGGAATCCCCGGCATGTCAGCAGGCTTCCATGCAATGATATCCCAGTTCTCACGGAGGAACTGGATGAGCTCGGCTTCCTATTTACTGTCGAGTGTTGTTGAGATATTCGTCGGGGCAGCAGTAGGATCCGTCGGATGGATGTGTACCTTCTTCACCTCCCCTGCCGACTGAAATGCTAACTCAGAAGCCGGCTTCTTTGCATGGAGCAAATCGGCAGGGTCGACGGTTTACTTGTAGTCCTCCAACTCACCCATGGCCATCTGGTGATTGGCGATCTTGGAGCCTTGCTGGAGGCACTCTTCGGCCCGCTGTCGATTGCCAGTGATTGTGATCACACCCTTAGGACCTAGCATTTTCAACTTGAGATACACATAACATGGTCGGGCCATGAAACGTGCATACGGGGGTCGACCCAGAATGGCTTGGTAAGCACTCTTGAAATCCACGACTTCAAATGTCAACTTTTATTTTCGGAAATTTTTGTCATTTCCGAATGCCACATCCAATGCTATCTGGCCAGTGACTTGGCCTTCTTTCCTGGGATGACCTCGTGAAACTGCATGCTGCTCTCACCCAGACGAGACATCGGGATGCCCATCCCCTTCAGGGTATCCGCATAAAGAATGTTCAGGCAGCTACCGCCGTCCATGAGGACCTTTCTAAGTCGAGTCCCCTGCACCACCGGATCAACTACCAGAGCCTGTCGATCGGGAGTGGCCACATGAGCTGCATGGTCTATCTGGTCGAATGTGATAGCATATTGGGACCATTTGAGGTAGGTGGGGTGTCTGGTACAGCCATGTTGATTTCTCTGTTGATGACTTTCAGACGGCTCCTGCTCTCGACATCAGCAAAGATCACCAGTGTAGAAGTGACATCCGGGAATGTTTCCTTTTCCTCATCTTCACCCCCCTTCTCAGGAGATTTATCACTCGGGTGGTCTCCCTTGAATTGCTGGATAAGGGTCCGACACAGTCGAGTGATGTGCTTGGGCAAAATCAGATTGCCTTCTGCATCTTTCCTCGTGTGTATTACACACGGCTGATCCATGATATCAGTTCCTGACTGACTTTTCCCTTTCTTGGGGGCATACTATGCCTTAGCTTTGCCCTTGTTATTCGACTGAGTCGCCAGTGTTGTCGCTTCTGCCTGAACCGGATCTTCAACCTTTCGCTTCTGTTTCCGGTTGTTGCCGCCACCAGCCTCAGTGACGACTGCCTTTCCTTTGCCGCTACGGAGGCGGTCTTCTTCCTCGCCATTGGCATACCAAGTGGCGATTTCCATCATCTTGCTGAGTGTAATATCAACCGTCCACCCAAACTTTAGATATAGCTCTCTGTATCTCAAACCGGCCTTGAAAGCACAAATAGCCTGGTGTTCCGACACATTCTCCACTGTATGATGCAGAGTGGACCATTGCTGAATATAATCCCTTAAGGTTTCATTGGGCTTCTGGACGCAGTGTTGTAAGTCAACCGGACCTGCCGGACGCTTGCAAGTGCCCTCAAAGGTTCGGACAAATACTCGGGCAAGATCCTCCCAACAATGTATGCTAGAGGGAGCCAAACGATTCAGCCAAGCTCGAGCTGAACCATCTAACATCAGGGGCATTTGCTTCATTGCAACATTGTCATTTCCACCACCAATTTGCACAGCCACTCGGTAATCGTCTAACCAAGTCTTTGGCTTTGTTTCGCCAGAAAACTTTCCGATTCCCGCCGCCATTCTGAAGTTGGGGGGATCTCTGCAGAACATATGGCTCTATTGAAACACTCGGGACCAGACACCACGGCTGAGCTTCCACTTGGAACATCTCTATCATGTTCTCTCTATAGGCTCTGCCCCTGTCAATCCGCTTCTTAACAAGGTAGGCGCGGGTGTCAAAGCTCGCATCCCGCTCATCACCAAAGGAACGCCTGCCGTCCTAGCGCCAGGGCACGTACGGACCACTCCCCAGAGGAGTGGGCACTCGACGGTGGTCTTCGCGGTGAAACTGATCTCTATCTTGCCCTTCACGGAAACCGCCGCCCCGACGACGCAAGGGCGATCCACGGCTATGTGCCGACTGAACGGTCTCTGCCCTGGGCGAATTGCTATGTATCCTGTTGCGAGACTAAGAAACTACTGAATTCTGACGCTGTGCTGCATCTAACAGTGCTCTGATCTGCATTAACCCTCTTCCAGCCTCTGACCGGGAAGGCTGAATGGAATCTTCTATCCTAGCAGCAGCAACAACATTTAGCACAGGAGTTCAATATACCTCAATGTTGTCGTGAGATCCAGTCGGAAACAATTTTCGCTCGTGTCGACTGGGGCGTGGCAGGCGCTGGCGAGCACGCTCGTCAAGCTCTGCCTGGAGTTCTTCCAAACGAATGCGCGCGGCCTCCAAAGCTTGGGCCTCGGTAGTCCCTTCAGCGATGAGAGTATGAAGAACCTCCTCCTCGTGACGCGGCTGCTCTTTCAACGGACCTCCAGCCTCGCGCCTGCCACGGCCAAAGCCAGGCGGCGAACTCTGATGAGAGCCCGCCATCAATACCTCCACTGCGGGATCGCAGCTTTCACACTTGGAAGGCACATCGGACGGATCGGAATCCGACTCGAACACACCGTGAAGGGACTCAACGGGCTTGAGTGCTCCAATCTATGGAGAAGTTTGACACACCGTTGAGTGTTTGACCCAGCACTGAAGTCATGAGCGGCCGGACCACTTGCGACCGCGAATAGCGAGGAGAGCCGACGTGTAGGGAGTCGAAGGCTGACGCAGCAACACGCCATAGGAACTCGCACGGAAGTGCGCGGCCCCATGCACTGGGAGTGCCTCGACATCGAGAGGCGCTTCCTGGAGCCATGTCAAGTCATCGGCGATGAAGGTGAGTGCTCCGAAACGTATCTCGTGGCCCAGAGCAAAAACACCGCTGGAAGACATGTCGAAGGATGAAAAATGCAACCTCGGCAGAAGTCGCTTAGATGCCTGCCCCACGGTGGGCGCCAACTGTCGTGGGAACGAGCCTGACAGTAGATGGTAGGGGTACGAAAGGAGAGGGTAGAGTCCTAGCTACGGCGAGGATGTACACACGGATGTATGAGTTCAAGCCCCTCTCGTGGAGGTACAGCCCTACGTCTCAGTGCTCGGGAGCTTATGTCAGGTGGAATATAGAGATTACAATGGTTGTGAACCCTTGTGTAGGAGGGGAGGGGTGGCTTATATAGAGTTCTCTGCCCCTCATAATTACCCAGCATCTAAGGGTCCGATCGTGGGGGTTAAAGTCTGTCGTTACTGGTAACGTATGTAATAAAAGCTACTAATGACCATTGAACCAATGTCTGCCCGTTGGGCTCTTGATGATGGCTCCTGGTCTTCTGGTGTCGAGTGAGAGCGAGGTCTTCCGAGTGACATGCGACTGCCGAGTGAAGGAAGGAGTCTCCGAGTGGATATCTGTCGAGTGGCTTTGAACGTCTCCACGAATCCACTCGGGAGTTCATGCTTGATCTTCAAGTCCTCCCATGTAGTGTCCTTAGGTAGGGTATGTAGGCCTTGCCTAGGACACTACCCTAGGTACATATCCTCGTCAGGTAGCGTGTCGACGGCGATCACATCGACCTTGGAACCATTCCCGATGCGCATCGTCACCTCCTCCTTTGCTAGCCTCCGCTTATTCCGTAGCTCCTGCTTGGAGTTACAAATGTGAGCAACTACACCGGTATCAAATACCCAGGAGCTATGAGCACTGGTTAGGTACACATCAATAACAAGTATATCACATATACCTTTAACGTTGTTGGCCTTCTTATCCGCTAAGTACTTGGGGAAGTTCCGCTTCCAGTGACCGATACCCTTGCAATAAAAGCACTCAGTCTCAGGCTTGGGTCCATTCTTGTTCTTCTTCCCGGAAACTTGCTTACTAGGTGTGGCAACTTCTTTGCCATCCTTCTTGAAGTTCTTCTTACGCTTGCCTTTCTTGAAACTAGTGGTCTTATTGACCATCAACACTTGATGCTCCTTTTTGATCTCGACCTTCGCCAATTTCAGCATCGAGTACAACTCGGGAATGGACTTCTCCATCCCCTGCATGTTGTAGTTCATCACAAAGCTCTTGTAGCTAGGTGGAAGCGACTGCAGGATTCTGTCAATAACCGAGTCATCCGGAAGATTAACTCCCAGCTGAGTCAAGTGGTTGTGCAACCCAGACATTTTGAGTATGTGCTCGCTGACAGAACTATTCTCCTCCATCTTACAGCTGAAGAACTTGTCAGAGACATCATATCTCTCGACCCAGGCATGAGCTTGGAAAACTAGTTTCAGCTCTTGGAACATCTCATGTGCTCCGTGTTCCTCAAAACGCTTTTGGAGCCCCGGTTCTAAACTGTAAAGCATGCTGCATTGAACCAGGGAGTAATCATCACAGCGCGACTGCCAGGCGTTCATAACGTCCTGAGCCGCTAGGAAAATGGGTGCGCCACCTAGCGGTGCATCAAGGACATATAATCTTTTGGAAGCTATGAGGATGATCCTCAAGCCACGGCCAGTCCGCATAGTTGCTTCCATCATCTTTCAGCTTGGATTTTCTCTAGGAACGCGTTGAAGTTGAGGGCGACATTAGCGTTGGCCATTGGATCTACAATATAGATTGTAAAGAAAATTTTAGGCTAAGTTCATGATAATTAAGTTCACATAATCAAATTATTTAATGAACTCCCACTTAGATAGACATCTCTCTAGTCATCCAAGTGACACATGATCCACATCAACTAGCCCGTGTCCGATCATCACGTGAGACGGGCTAGTCATCCATGGTGAACATCTCCATGTTGATTGTATCTTATATAAGACTCATGTTCGATCTTTCGGTCTTCCGTGTTCCGAGGCCATGTCTGTACATGCTAGGCTCGTCCAGCCAACCTAAGTGTATTGCGTGTCTAAATCTAGCTTACACCCGTTGTATGCGAACGTTAGAACCTATCACACCCGATCATCATGTGGTGCTTCGGAACAACAAACCTTAGCAACGGTGCACAGTTAGGGTGAACACGTTTCTTGAAATTTTAGTGAGAGATCATCTTATTTAGCTACCGTCGTTTTAAGCAAATAAGATGTAAACATGATAAACATCACATGCAATCAATATAGTGACATGTATGGCCAATATCATCTTGCTCCTTTGATCTCCATCTTCGGGGCACCATGATCATCGTTGTCACCGGCACGACACCATGATCTCCATCATCGTGTCTTCATGAAGTTGTCTCGCCAACTATTACTTCTACTACTATGGCTAACGATTAGCAATAAAGTAAATTAATTACATGGTGTTTATGTTTGAGATGCAGGTCATACAATAAATAAGACAACTCTTATGGCTCATGCCGGTTGTCATACTCATTGACATGCAAGTCGTGAATCCTATTACAAGAACATGATCAATCTCATTCATCACAATGCATCACATCACATCCTTTGGCCATATCACATCACAAGGCATATGCTGCAAAAACAAGTTAGACGTCCTCTAATTTGTTGTTGCAAGTTTTTACGTGGCTGCTATAGGTTTCTAGCAAGAACGTTTCTTACCTACGCCAAAACCACAACGTGATATGCCAATTGCTATTTACCCTTCATAAGGACCCTTTTAATCGAATCCGATCCGACTAAGGTGGGAGAGATAGACACCCACTAGCCACCTTATGCAACAAGTGCATGTCAGGCGGTGGAATCGGTCTCACGTAAGCGTATGTGTAAAGTTGGTCTGGGCCGCTTCATCCCACAATACCGCCGAATCAAGATAAGACTAGTAACGGTAAGAAAATTAACAAAATCGACGCCCACAACAACTTGTGTTCTACTCGTGCATAGATTCTACGCATAGACCTAGCTCATGATGCCACTGATGGAAGACGTAGTAGTAAATAAAAAATTTCCTACGTGTTCACCAAGATCCATCTATGGAGAAACCAGCAACGAGTGGGGAGAGTGCATCTTCATACCTTTGAAGATCGCTAAGCGCAAGCGTTACAAGAACGCGGTTGGTGGAGTCGTACTCGTAGCGATTCAGATCGCGGTGGACTCTGATCATAGCGTCGAACAACGGCGCCTCCGCGTTCAACACACGTGCAGCCCGGTGACGTCTCCTACGCCTTGATCCATCAAGGAGGAAGGAGAGGTTGAGGGAGAGCTCTGGCAGCATGACGACATGAAGATGGTAGAGCTGCGTGGTCTCCGGCAGGGCTTCGCCAAGCACTACGGAGTAAGAGGAGAGGGAGGAGTAGGGCTGTGTCGTGGGAGAGAGAGATGCGTGTCTCAAACAGCCCCAAGGGCACCACTATATATAGGAGGAGGAGGAGGGAGGGTTGCGCCCTAGGGTTCCCACCCTAGGGGCCAGCGGCAGCCCTAGATGGGACTTGGGCGGCGGCCAAGGGAGGGAGAGGTGGTGCGGTAGCCCTAGCAGCCCTAGGGTGGGCCTAGGGCCCATCTGGGCCTAGGATTTGCCCCCCCCCCTATCTCCTTGCTGCGCCTTGGGCCTGGTGGGATGGGCGCACCAGCCCACCTAGGGGCTGGTTCCCTCCACTTTCGGCCCATGCAGCCCTCCGGGGTCTATGGCCCCTCCCAGTGGACCCCCGGAACCCTTCCGGTGGTTCTGGTACGTAACCGGTGACGCCCGAAACATTTCCGGTAACCAAAACCTCACTTCCTATATATCAATCTTTGTCTCTGGACCATTCTAGAACTCCTCGTGATGTCCGGGATCTCATCTGGGACTCCGAACAACCACCACGTCCACTATTTCCCTATAACCCTAGTGTCATCGAACCTTAAGTGTGTAGACCCTACGGGTTCAGGAGACACGTAGACATGACCAAGACACCTCTCCGGTCAATAACCAACAGCGGGATCTGGATACCCATGTTGGCCCCCACATGCTCCACGATGATCTCATCGGATGAACCACTATGTCGGGGATTCAATCAATCCCGTATACAATTCCCTTTATCTACCGGTATGATACTTGCCCAAGATTCGATCGTCGGTATCCCTATACCTTGTTCAATCTCGTTACCGGCAAGTCTCTTTACTCATTCTACAACACACCATCCCGTGGCTAACCACTTAGTCACATTGAGCTCACTATGATGATGTCTTACCGAGTGGCCCCAGAGATACCTCTCCGTCACACGGAGTGACAAATCCCAGTCTCGATTCGTGGCAACCCAACAGACACTTTCGAAGATACCCGTAGTGCACCTTTATAGCCACCCAGTTACATTGTGACGTTTGGCACACACAAAGCATTCCTATGGTATCCGGGAGTTGCACAATCTCATGGTATAAGGAAATGATACTTGACATTGGAAAAGCTTTAGCAGACGAACTACACGATCTTGTGCTATGCTTAGGATTGGGTCTTGTCCATCACATCATTCACCTAATGATGTGATCCCGTTATCAATGACATTCAATGTCCATGGTCATAAAACCGTGACCATCTATTAATCAACGAGCTAGTCAACTAGAGGCTCACTAGGGAGACGTTGTGATCTATGTATTCACACATGCATTATGGTTTTCGGTTAACACAATTATAGCATGAACAATAGACAATTATCATGAACAAGGAAATACAATAATAACCATTTTATTATTGCCTCTAGGGCATATTTCCAACAGTCTCCCACTTGCACTAGAGTCAATAATATAGTTACATTGTGATGAATCGAACACCCATAGCATTCTGGTGTTGATCATGTTTTGCTCGTGAGAGAGGGTTAGTCAACGGATCTGCGACATTCAGATCCGTATGTACTTTACAAATATCTATATCTCCCTCCTGAATGTAATCACGGATGGAGTTGAAGCGGCGCTTGATGTGTCTTGTCTTTTAGTGAAACCTGGGCTCCTTCGCAAGGGCAATAGCTCTAGTGTTGTCACAGAATAGAGTTATCGGGCCCGACGCATTTGTATGATTATTGTAATTTTTTTAATTATTCTTCTAAGCTTTATTCATTTTTAAATGATTTCTCATAAATTTTGGAGCCTCATTTGCACTACAAACATTTGATAACTTCACTTAAAAATTCTACAAAAATTTGTAGAAGACATGTGAGGTTACTACATCACTTTTATGCAAAGATACAACTTTGTGTTTTGAAAAATTTGAGCAAACCATCCACATTTGTATTCTGGTCCAGTTTGGTGATTTGTACTGCAACCCTATTTTATTTTGCTCAAGTGACCTTGGGATTTTTCCCGATAATAGTCCACCCTACCAAACCCTTAATACCAGGAGATCAGACCCTTTAGAAGATTTTAAACACATGCAATAATGACCTTTATTTTCTATCCAGAACTGTAGTTTTGCAAAACTTGCACTAGCAAGTCTCTGCTTTTGCCAAACTAGCTTTGCCATCTTCTCCTACTCCTAAAGAGACCCCAACCTGGAGATTATGACCACCAGTAGAGTTGCCTTGATGCCCTTGGCATTTCATCAAGCAGGTTAGGAGCATGGCCAGATTTGGCATACTTTTAAACTTGCATTATGGACTAGCTCCCCAGGCCTAACCAGCATGTCACATAACTCTACCTTGGTCTAAATCCCCACCCTACTAAACCTCATGTGCATTAGAGCCTCCTGGCATGCCTTGGCAATTCGCCGAGCACCTAGCGTACATGCTATGGGCGCAGCCAGAGCGCACGTTTTGCACGCGCGCGCGCCCAAGTCGCCGCGACCAGTTGCTGCCTCCCCTGCTCGTCCTGATCCGTCCCTGCTAATGAAGGTACGCCAGCATCTCGTCCAGAGCCCTTGCACCCGCTGTAGCTTAGCGCCTCCACCGCAAGCCGCCACTGCCGCATGCCAGCAGGACCTACCGTGGTCGGCGCCGTCTGGCCACTCCCCAGGCGCCAGCCTCTCCTTTTCTGCATCCCCTGCCCATCCTCTAGTGCCTGGCGTGCCGCAGAGCCCCGTCACGTCGCCCTTGCAGCAGGCCGGCGATCTTATCCCTAGCCGCCGCCGTTCTTATCTATGGAGCTGCGGAATCGACCTCAACCGGCTATAAATAAGTGCCCTGTAGCCGCAGCGTAGGCCAACCCCCTCCCCTGAACTGTAGAGAGCCTCCCCGAAGAAGCAATTCGATCCAAGAGGTCATCTTCCCCGCCTCCGGCCATGGGAGCCGCCACCCTTTCTCTGTCAGATTAGCCACCTTTGCTACCCTTTCCCCAAACCTTCCTTCAGCAGAATCCTCCTCGAGTGGCCGCGGTTCGATTCCCCTACCAAGCGCCATGCTAGAAGCTTCGAGCAGGATGCCCCAAATCAGGCCGACGCCAGCGTCCGCCATAGACCCCGCTGTCAGCAACTCCCGCCACCCCGACAGCGGTGACGCACCTCCTCGAGTTCGTCTAGACCCCACAGGATCATTTCTATGCTCAGAATCCCGAGGGGAGGCGCCGTTCACCGGCGAGGGGTGCCGGAGCTCCATCTCTGGTCGGCCAAAGGAAGGAGAAAGGAGGGAGACGACCAGGGTCAAACCTAACCCAGGGACCCACCTGGCAAAGACCCCAGCCCTTGCCAGTGTGGTCAAGTGGAGACGCATTTCATAGAGTACGTCTGCTTTTCCCGAAAGCGTATTCTGATTCGAACCGTTTTCTTTTTCTGATTTATTTGAAAAACAGAAAATTGACCAGACTTTGACTGGCTCTAACTTTTAAAATAAAAACCCAATGGAATTGATTCTTTTTCCCACCTCTCACAAATTCCATCTAGTTTATTTTCATATTTATTTGAAAAATTACCAAGACAACTTTTTGTGCTATTTTTGAATTGTGTGTTAATTAGGATATTTTCAAATAGGAAGTTGGAGTGAAGAGAAAAGTTTTGGAGTGCACCTCAAATACATACACATTGAAGGCAAGCATTCTGAACCCTGGTATAATATTTGTTGTGTGTTGTTTTGAAGTGGCTACAACCCCAAGTGGACATGAAGTATGTGTTATTTCATGAGATAATGTGATCATGTTAATTTACAAGTGCATGATGAAAATTCCTTGCTGTTGGAATTGATATGCTTCAGATAGTAGTCACCCTCGTATGATGTTCATGCCTACCGGAAGGAAACAGGAGAAGTCTCTGTCTTGAGTAGACACGAGCTTAGTGCTGACATCTCGTTGGAGCGAGGATGGTCAGTAAGGCATGAAAGGGTATGATGAGTGGTGATTCTATCTAATGTCGTGGAATATGTTTGTTGTACTAACCATGCAGAGAATACATAACCTCCTGAGTCGACCATAGATCGAGTCTTGTGCCAGTAACCCCCATACTTGTTTCATACTACCACTTGTCCCTACAGCAGGTAGGGTACGGTTCAGTAAGTTGTCAACCCCTTTCTTAGCACACACCGTACAGAGAGGCCATAGTGAAAGATACCAGTGGCCCCTGGTAGGCATGTCACTTGGTCCGGGGGCATGGGTGTTTCCGGTTGGGGCCGAGAGGGGGGCACCCCTTAGAGCGTGTGATATAAATTTGATCCCATGCTAATCGAGGTTGTGGCCTCCCCACTTAGAGTTTTGCTTAACGAGTGTCGTGGGTGATTCCAGGCATCGGTAAGTTAAGCTGGTGTGTGTAGGTTAGGTGTGTTTTCCATTCAAAGACCGTAAGCGGAATTAGTCCCGGTGGACTAAAGGAATCTGTCACTCGTGGGTAAAGAGTACACCCTCTACAGAGTTAATATCTATTCGAATAGCCATGTCCACGGTTAAGGACTACTGTCTGGGATGGGTCGAGTGTCGGTATTAGTGTCGGTCTTCGGAGGAAAACTTCTAAACCGGAACATTGATGAGTGACAAATGATGATTATGATTATTATTATTATTGTGGACTAACCATTTATATTACTTGAATTGTTGAGTATCCCTGGGATGGTTCTACCTCCTGGATACTCATTGTGATTGTTCCTTTATAAGCCCTTTATGCGGTGTCGCTCAGACGCCCGACTATGGCATGCTTGTTATTTATTTTCTTTATAAGCCCTTTATGTGGTATCGCTCAGACGCCCGACTGTGGCATGCTTGTCGTTTATTTCCTTTATAAGCCCTTTATGTGGTGTCGCTCAGACGCCCGACTGAGGCATGCCTTATATTTTTATCCTTTTGAGGCGTTGCTTCAAACACCCGATCGGTTTATTTTCATTCTCTGATTACTTATTCCTGTTTAACATGAATGACCTACTTTCGTGCATCATAAATTTTATTTTGTGACTGACTAAGTGATCGTGGAATATTTCAGTGCATGATCATCACTTACTATGTTATGCCTATTTTCATAATGTTTGCGAGTATATTCAAAGTACTCACTGGCTTGTCCCTGGCTATTGTCTTGGCCAGATTATGCATGTGGAGAGGAGCATTATGACGATAACCTCGGAACCTAGGCATCAAATATTGCAACCATGCGAAGATAGGAGTTAACCAGGTCAGCTGTTCCCGTGGGAAATGGAGTCCCATAGACGCTGATGACCCCGAACCGCTTCCGCCACCAACCACTAGAAACCTTTTGTTGTACTCATAGACCATGATGGTCTTGTACTACATTTTTTTTTGTATTTTGCGTGGAATTTCTGTATCAAGTTAGTGTCTCGTCAGCTAACAGTAATCCTGAGGCTGATGAGCACAGGGGACATTTACTGGGAAATTAATATTCTGGAAAACCGGTCCTGACAAGGGGTGCGGAAAAGGCTAGATTTTTATCGATCTCGTTTCTTCTGGCAAAGTGAGGAAGCTAAGAAGAAATATAGATTGGCTCGGTGGGATATTATATGTAGACCCAAAGATCAAGAGGGTCTTGGCATCGAAAACCTGGAAGTCAAAAACAGATGCTTGCTTAGCAAATGGCTATACAGGCTATCTACAGAGACCAAAGGTATGTGGCTTCAAATATTGAAGAATAAATGCCTACAATCCAAAACACTAGCACAGGTCACAGCCAGACCAAATGACTCACCTTTCTGGAAAGGGTTAATGAAGATGAAGGTAACTTTCTTTCAGAGGGTGAAATTCCTAGCCGGAAATGGTTCCATACGAGATTCTGGGAAGATACATGGCTTAGGGATACTCCGTTAGCACTCCAATATACCAATTTGTATAACATTGCACAACGTAAGGAAGACCTTGTGGCCAATGTTTTACATTTCGTACCCCTAAATATGCAGTTTCAGAGGGCTTTAGTGGGAGCACGATGGAACTCCTGGTTACACCTGGTGAGCAGACTGATGCATGTTCAGCTTACTAACCAGCCGGATAGAATTTATTGGACTTTAGCAACGAACAGAATATTCTCTGTAAAGTCCATGTACATGGATATGATAAATATTGGACCCATCTCCACTTCTTTGCATATTTGGAAAATCAAGGTACCTCTTCGAATCAAGATTTTCATGTGGTTCATACACAAGGGGGTGGTATTGACCAAAGATAACTTGATTAAACGAAGATGGGTAGGCAGGCCTAATTGTTCCTATTGTGATAATAATGAAACCATAAGACACCTCTTTTTAGATTGTCCTCTTACAAAATTATTATGGCGAACTGTTCAGATAGCTTTTAATATTAATCCACCAACATGTATTAGTTCGTTATTTGGAACGTGGCTTGATGGAGTAGACGTTGCCATAGCGAATCCTATACGTGTTGGGATTTGTGCTTTATTTTGGGCTATCTGGAACACCAGGAATGATATGATCTTTAATCGAAAGAAGCTCAACAATTTTCTGCAGGTTATTTTCAGAGCAACGTCTTGGATCCGTACGTGGTAGTTACTTAGCAATGCGGAGGCCAGGTAGCGTATGGATATTGGGTGCAACCGGTGGGAGATGGTCGCACGGGTTATCTTCAACCGGTTTGGATGGCGTGCTAGCAATAGACTAGGTGTGTAGGCATTGTAGTCTATTCTCAGTTATGCCAGATATGGTATTGTAATTTTCTTTCGTACTCTCTTTTGTTAGAGTGCATGAGCGCCATGTGGATCTAAAAAACCTCTTTCGTTTTATATTAATAAGATGGCTGTATGCATCGATTGATGAAGAGGCCGGGGGCTTCATTCCTCTTTTCCAAAAAAACATACAACCTAAGAAAAAAGTGAGGAAACGGAAGACGTGCAACAAACCAAAACCATAACATAGCGTACCATATCCAACTTAAGAATATAAATACTCAATGAACCCTATGACAAATCAGAACCGGAGATGACAAGAATATAAATGTAAGAATAGAGATCATAAATTCAAAGGTACACAACCACTGGAAACAGAACTATGGAAGGTACAATGCAACACAAAACGAATGAAATTTACCATAGAAAGACATGCCTGGTAGTAATTGAATGTTTGTATTGCTTGGCCACAAACAATGAGATCTTTCAAGTGGTATACGTCCAGCCGACACCATATAGACCAATAGTAGTGACCATATAAGCAGAAAACTTTGCAATATAGCCTGAGAATGTTGTAGCAATGGAAGCAGTGAATATGGATCAGAGAATGATGGGTTCCTGAAAAAAATAAGACAGGAGTGATACATATATATTTGTTTTTATTAAGAAGATGACACACGAACAATACCTCTTGTAATAAACCAACACCCTATAACATAAACTGACCATATCACCTAACCACCTAAGACTAGTCACAATGGGAAGTAACGTAGAGTAGTAACATGCATATGTTATTAGTCTAAGTTACTACCTTCACAATGGGTAGTAACATAGGGGTAGTAACATTAAGCCTTTCATTTATTAGCTTATAGACTCATCTTGTCTTGGTATGCGCTATGTTACTCATAGGGATAGTAACATGCTAAGTTACTCAATTTCTCTCTCTTCTCATTAATTAGTTGTCACATCATATTTTTTGCTTAGATGACATCTATGTTACTACCTATGTTACTCCCATTGTGACTAGTCTAAAAAGAATGACATCCCTTACAACGGACAGCAACTGTGCAGTAATATGGTTTCTCTAGAAGCAATCAAAAAATTGACAAATAGAGGAAAGCAAATAATAGGAACCCAACAATCATACAGTACCGTAATGCATCCTAAAAAAAAAGCTAAAACAGAAAAAAGGAAGCCAAGCTGGTATCTGGGCATCCTAAATAGTAAACGTCCCTAGTACCTGACACCATGAAAAATTTCTCTGCCAGTAATTCATATCAAAGAGACACAAAGCTAACAATGTGCGCAAACACAAGCAACATATGCATGCCAATTCCAGATATTTTGAATGGACAATAGGCTGCTAAGGTTGTAGCATTACCTGTTTTGTTTCCGGCAAAAAGAAACCTAGACTCAGCCTGAAGCTTAACACCTAGAAATAAGATTTCAGAGAAACCAATAATTACCAAAAAGAAATCTGTAGCTGCAGCAGGAGGTTTATGAGTAAATTGACATGAAGTTAAATGAGTTCAAGCACACAAAAATAACAATTTGAGGTGAGTACAACTACCTGGTTGCAGATAGATCATTAAAGAAGAAAACATATGTATTATTCTCTTGCACACCAAAATAACATAGCCTGCTGCATAACTGATGAACATTGTGTTATAGAGAGAGAAAGGGGGAGAGAGAGAGAGAGAGAGAACGTCACTATGTTAGGAGATCACCTTGTTCTTCACCAGCCTAAATCAAGAAATAAAAATAAGATTATCAGAGAACTGGGATAATAAATAAATAAATAAAAACTTGGAGAGGAAGGATGACAAGACTTACCTGGCAGAGGAAGATTCATTCTCTTTCTCTTATTTCTGAGACGGGCAACCTATGAACAGAGGACGAGCGGCCAGCACCGTGTGGAGCTCGGACCTCCTCATCCTCCCCTGCCGTCCTCCTCATCCTCCCCTGCTCCTCGACACCTACCACAAAGACCTCCCCGCCCCTTCACTGTACTCCACCGTGTGGTCTTGATGTACAAGTGGAGCTCGGACCTCGCTGCTCCTTTACTCCCCACCGTGTGGTCTTGATGTACATGTACTC
Source organism: Hordeum marinum (assembly GCA_022496015.1). Taxonomy (NCBI): domain Eukaryota; kingdom Viridiplantae; phylum Streptophyta; class Magnoliopsida; order Poales; family Poaceae; genus Hordeum; species Hordeum marinum. The sequence goes on from JAAAWK010000691.1 coordinate 58,350, forward strand.
CACGACTGTGCCGCTGCCTTTGATAATCAGCACAAGAACAAGGTGATCTCCTAACATAGTGACGTTCTCTCTCTCTCTCTCCCCGCCCCTTCATTGTGGATTCTCACACGAGCTATTGGCATCAAATTAGGAATCATTGTATATAGCTTTTAAAACTATAAGCTTATAAAAAATCAAATACGTCAAGACCAACATAACAGCCAACGGTTGCAACCATAGCCCAAGGAAGAGAAAGAACAACCTAGCTGGAGCATACCTGCAAGCCAATGGCGGCCATAACGAACAAGGGCTGACCACCCCATCTCCCCTGCAGCTCCACCCCAGTGCGATGGGAGCTCTGCCCGCAATCAGAGGTCGTTTGATACCCCAACGGTCAATCATAGCGGCACCCTCATCGGTCAAATTAGCGGACGTTTTCGGTTTTCTAAAACTCTTCACGGGCCACCATCTTCCTCTCTCCTCAGCCCACATCCTCTCTCCACAGCCCGCCTAGCCCATCTAGGCCACTCCCACGTCCGGAGCCGTCTGATCGAGATTGAACGGCTCAAATCGGGCTAAAAAAAACCTCTCCGAACCCCATTCACTAGTAGAAAATAGGGCTTTGGTTCAGGCCGGGCCAGCCCATTAGTCCTAGTTCAGTCACGAACCGGGACCAATAGGGGCAACGGTCCCGGTTCGTGAGGCCAGGGGGGCGGCCGGGCCACAAGGGGCATTGGTCCTGGTTCTTCGGACACCTTTGGTCCCGGTTCCTGACACGAACCGGGGCCACTGTGCCTCGCTCCTGGCCCACAACCATTGGTCCCAGTTCGTGGCTAGAACCGGTACCAAAGGGAGTCCTTTGGTCCTAGTTCCAGCCATGAACCGGGACCAATGAGATGCCTATATATACCCCCTCGGCGGCGAGCAGAGCACTCCACACTGCTCTGTTTTTTTGACCGGCGAGGGAAGAGCTTTGTGGTGCTCTAGCTCACCTCCTATGCACATGAGGTGTTCGATGAAATGCCCAAGCCACATTTAAGCTTTCTCCTCTCGAAGTTCCTTGTCCAAGCTCCATTTTACTCAAGATTTGTCTAGGTTTGGTGGTCCGTCCTGTCCCGTCCCCGTCCTCACCACCGTCGATCGCCCGTGCCCATCTCGGTGCCGGCACCACCGTGGTTAGCCTCTTCTTCTTATCTTCTTCCTAAAAGAAAAAAGTTTTTCTTGTATGATTTAGATAGATACTTGTGTAATTTTCTTACTTTTATTATTGTATTTATTTTGGTCACTATTGTACTTTGGCTTTAATGTGATGATGAATTTTTATTAATTTGGTCACTTCTGTATTCATGATATGTTGTAATGGTTTTTAATACACTTTATTATATAACGCACGCAGAGGAACAGGCAATGGATGTACAGTGACCGACGCATCTCCGAGTATATTAAGGGCCTGCATAATTTTATCGAAGCAGCTGAGGCAAACAAGCAGAATGGTTTTATTCATTGTCCATGTACTGTCTGTGAGAATATGAAGGCTTTCTCCAACTCTAAAACCCTTCACTTCCACCTGCTTGAGAAGGGTTTTATGCCACACTATAATGTTTGGACCAAGCACGGAGAAAGAGGGGTTATGATGGAAGACAACGAAGAAGAAGAGGATAATGACAACTATATGCCTCCTGAATACGGTGATGCTGCAACGGGGGAACATGAAGATCAAGAGGAACCAGACAATGTGCCGATGATGATCTTCGTCGGGTCATTGTTGATGCAAAGAGACAATGCAAAAGTGAAAAGGAGAAGTTGAAGTTCGATCGCATGCTAGAGGATCACAAAAAAGGGTTGTACCCCAATTGCAAAGATGGCAACACAAAGCTCGGTACCACACTGGAACTGCTGCAGTGGAAGGCAGAGAATGGTGTACCTGACAAAGGATTTGAGAAGCTACTGAAAATATTGAAGAACAAGCTTCCAAAGGATAACGAATTGCCCGACAATATTTACGCAGAAAAGAAGGTTGTATGTCCTCTAGGATTGGAGGTGCAGAAGATACATGCATGCCCTAATGACTGCATCCTCCACCGCGGTGCGTACGAGGATTTGAACGCATGCTCGGTATGCGGTACATTACGGTATAAGATCAGACGAGATGACCCTGATGATGTTGACTGCGAGCGCCCAAGGAAGAGGGTTCCTGCCAAAGTGATGTGGTATGCTCCTATAATACCACGGTTGAAACGTCTATTCAAAAACAAAAAGCATGCCAAGTCGATGCGATGGCACAAAGAGGATCGTGAGAAAGACGGGAAGTTGAGAGCACCCGCTGATGGGTCGCAGTGGAGAAAGATCGAGAGAAAGTGGAGCGACTTTACAGGTGACCCAAGGAACGTATGGTTTGGTTTAAGTGCAGATGGCGTTAATCATGTATGTATAACCTTCCTCCTTGGTTGTGCATGAAACGGAAGTTCATTATGATGTCAGTGCTCATCCAAGGCCCTAAGCAACCCGGCAATGACATTGATGTGTACCTAAGGCCATTAGTTGATGAACTTTTATAGCTATGGAATGGAGAGGTGTACATGTGTGGGATGAGAACGAAGGGGAGGAATTTGACCTACATGCATTGATGTTTGTAACCATCAGCGATTGGCCTGCTCTCAGTAACCTTTCAGGACAGACAAACAAGGGATACCACGCATGCACACACTGTTTAGATGACACCGACAGTATATATTTGGACAAATGCAGGAAGAATGTGTACCTGGGGCATCGTCGATTTCTTCCAACCAACCATGAATGTCGAAAGAAAGGAAAGCATTTCAAAGGTGAGGCGGATCACGGGAAGAAGCCTGCCCTCCATACTGGTGATCACATACTTGATGTGGTCAATGATTTACAAGTAATATTTGGAAAGGGTCCCGGCGGATTATCTGTTTCGAATGACACTGAGGGACGCGCACCCATGTGGAAGAAGAAATCTATATTTTGGGACCTACCCTATTGGAAAGACCTAGAGGTCCACTTTGCGATCGACGTGATGCACATGATGAAGAATCTTTGCATGAACCTGCTAGGCCACTTGGGAGTGTATGGGAAGACAAAGGATACACCGGAGGCACGCGAGGAACAGCAACGTGTGCATGAAAAATACGGAATGCATCCAGAGCAGTATGAAGGTCCTGCCAGCTACGCTATTACCAAAGAACAGAAGGAAATCTTCTTTGAATGCCTGCTCAGTATGAAGGTCCCGTCTGGCTTCTCGTCGAATATAAAGGGAATAATAAATATGACAAAGAAAAAGTTCCAGAACCTAAAGTCTCATGACTGCCACGTGATTATGACGTAACTGCTTCCAGTTGCATTGACGGGGCTTCTACCGGAAAACGTTCGATTAGCCATTGTGAATCTATGTGCATTCCTCAATGCAATCTCTCAGAAGGTGATTGATCCAGAAATCCTGACAAGGTTAACGAGTGATTTGGTGCAATGTCTTGTTAGTTTCGAGCTGGTGTTCCCACCGACCTTCTTCAATATCATGACGCACGTCCTAGTTCATCTAGTCGACGAGATTGTCATTCTGGGCCCTGTATTTCTACACAATATGTTCCCCTTTGAGAGGTTCATGGGAGTTTTAAAGAAATATGTTCGTAACCGCGCTAGGCCAGAAGGAAGCATCTCCATGGGCCATCAAATATAGGATGTCATTGGGTTTTATGTTGACTTCATTCCTGACCTTAAGAAGATTGGTCTCTCTCAATCGCGGTATGAGGGGAGACTGACTGGAAAAGGCACACTAGGAGCGGACTCAATAATATGTAGGGAAGGGCATTCTTGGTCTCAAGCACATTACACAGTTCTACAGAATTCTACCTTGGTGACCCCGTATGTCGACGAACACAAGAATATTCCGCGCTCCAAACACCCGGAGCAGTGTGACGACTGGATTACATGTGAACACATCAGGACTTTCGGCAGTTGGTTGCAAACACGTCTCATGCGTGACAACACTATTTCTGATGAGCTGTACTCGTTGGCCAGGGGACCATCTTCGACTGTAATGACTTACAAAGGGTACGAGATAAATGGTAATACATTTTACAGATCGCCCAGGATCAAAAGAGCACCAACCAAAACAGATGTGTCCGCTTTGTTGCAGCAACCAAGAGGGGAAAGGACACATATTATGGTTACATAGTGGACATATGGGAACTTGACTATAGACATGATTTGAAGGTCCCTTTATTTCAGTGCAAATGGGTCAATTTGTCAAGAAGCGGGGTACAGGAAGATCCACAGCACGGAATGACAACAGTGGATCTGAACAATCTTGGGTACACAAACGAACCATTCGTCCTAGCCAATGATGTGGCATAGGTTTTCTATGTGAAGGACATGTCTACCAAACCGAGAAAAAGAAAAGATAAGGAAGCGAATACATCATACAATGAGCCAAAGTGCCACATAGTTCTTTTAGGAAAAAGAGACATCGTGGGATTGGAGGGCAAGACAGACATGTCTGAAGATTATGAAAAGTTTCATGAAATTCCTCCTTTCAAAGTCAAGGCTGACCCAAGCACCCTGTTAAACGATGAAGATTATCCATGGTTACGGCGCAATAAGCAAAGTACACAAGCGAAGAAAAAGTGAAGACTTTCTCTCCACAACTATATCATTTCGTGTACCAAATGAAGTCACAAAGGGTTGAAAATTAACGATATGGCTTTGAATGGTGCATTTTCAACACACAAAAAGTATGGAGTTCAAAAAAATGAAATCCCTTTGTAACAGATGAGTTTTCGACCGAAACCCTTATAATTCGAAAGAGATTGTCCATTTTGTACACGAAATGCATCCAGTTTTTGTCGTAACCCCCTCAACTTTTTAACACATGTTGTGTGGGTGAAATGATGATACCATGCCAACTTTCAACCTTTTCAGAGTTCATTTGAAATGCTTTTCAATTTAGGGTCATTTTAGCTCAAAATAAATGATGAAATGCATGAAAAATAGAAAATGAGTTCAGAAAATGGTTAAAAAGGGACAATGTGGCTTTAAATGGTGCATATTGAATGCAGAAAAAGTGTTGAGTTCAAATAAGTTCAAAAAAATGAAATCCCTTTCTAACAGATGAGTTTTCGTCCGAAACCCTTATACTTCGAAAGGGATTGTCCATTTTGTACACGAAATGCATCCAGTTTTTTTCCTTAACCCTCTCAACTTGTTAACACATGCTATGTGGGTGAAATGATGATACCATGCCAACTTTCAACCTTTTCAGAGTTCATTTGATGTGCTTTTCAATTTAGGGTCATTTTAGCTCCAAAAAAATGATGAAATGCATGAAAAATAGCAAATGAAGTCAAAAAATGGTTGAAAAGGGACGATGTGGCTTTGAATGGTGCATATTGAATGCAAAAAAAGTCTTGAGTTCAAATATGTTTAAAAAATTGAAATCCTTTTGTAACAGGCGTGTTTTCGTGCAAAACCCTGATACTTCGAAAGAGATTCCCCATTTTGTATACGAAGTGCATCCAGTTTTTGTCGTAACCCTCTAAACTTTTTAGCAAATGCTATGTGGGTGAAATGATGGTACCATGCCAAGTTTCAACCATTTCAGAGTTCATTTGCAGTGCTTTTCAATTCAGGGTCATTTTAGCTCAAAATAAATGATGAAATGCATGAAAAATAGCAAATGAAGTGAGAAAAGGGTTGAAAAGGGATGATGTGGCTTTGAATGGTGCATAGTGAATACAGAAAAACTCTTGAGTTCAAATGTATATATAAAATTTTAAATCCTTTTGTAACAGACATGTTTTCATTCGATAAAAGTTATATAACTAAACTTGATATTATATACAATTCATGCAACTAAAATTATCAAAGTTATTTTTCTTAAAAACTTTAATAGAAAAAGAATATTCATAAATTATTTTTTGTTAAGAACTTCTAATATGCAAAAAAATAAAAAAAAGTGAAAATAGATGCGCTTATAGGGTAAATTCAACCTAAATTCAAAGTGCTAGTAAGTACATACTAGCATTTTGAACTTAGGTCAAATTTTCCGTATAAGGGCATCTATTTTCACTTTGAGAGGAGCTCAACGTAGAAGCCACGGTGGGGCTTATAAACAGGTTCGGGCAACCTTCGCTTGGCGAGGTGGGACTAAACTCCCACCACACCACTGTGCAAGGCCATTGGTCCCGGTTGGTGGCACCAACCGGGACCAAAGTTCTCTGCTTCTTGCCCTTTGGGCTGACGAAAATGGACCTTTGGTCCCAGTTGGTGGCTCCAACCGGGACCAATGCCCCTTTCATTCCGGTTGGTTCCACCAACCGGGACCAAAGGTCCCTGTTTCCCGCCCTTTGGGCTGCTGAAAAGAGACCTTTGGTTCCGGTTGGTGGTACCAAGCGGGACTAAAGGTCGGCATTGGTCCCGGTTGGTGCCACGAACCGGGACCAATGTTTCTTCTATATAAGGAGCACTTAGCAAATTTCGCAGGTTTCATCGCCGTCCCTGTCCCCGTCGCCGCCCCCGCTGCCCCTTCTCCAACTTTCCCGAACTTCTCCACAATCGTCAGAGTGGGCGTGACCATCTTCATTCCTGCCGCAATAGAATCGGGTACCAACTTCTCCCCATTAGGGTACGATTTGTCCGTCATTCATACCGAGTTCATCGTGTTCATCAAATGTGTAGCCTGTAGATCTATGCATGCAATATGTTTCTCAATACCACATATATTCTAGTTTAGTTTCCGCCTTATTTTCCCCCAAAATAGATTTAAGAACGGGCCGCCCAGAATTTCCTTTGAACATCGTAATCTCAACCCTTCCGTCCGCAAGGAAACCTATTACTTCGTTTTTTCATCATTTGATAGATCCATCCAAAAGAGAACCTTCATATGAAGTTGTTTATGAAATATCACATTTCGTTAAGTGTTTGCTGAAATATGCTTCCTCCTTTCTTGAGTTTGCTAGCTTAAATAACAAACTAGCTTAGGCGACATAAGTTTCACACTGGCTCATTTTCTTCATAGCCTTTGTAGCTGCTTCCTAACTCGCCATGGCACCCAAGAATACCAAAGCTTGCAACTGGGCCATGTCTAGAGAATCTAGACTTACTTTGGACAATCTAGTGGATCAAGGCTTTTTGTCAGCTCAGAAAGTCGCAAAATGGCAAGCTCCTAAAGAAGAGCCTTTTCCACAGCCGCAATAGGGGGAAGTCATTGTTTTTACTTATCATCTACGCAGAGGATTTCGTCCCCCTGCTCAAAGTTTTTCAAAGACCTTCTACATTTCTTCGAGCTCAAGCCCCAGGACATCAGCCCCAACTCCATGATCAATATTAGCCAATTTCAAGTGTTATGTGAGGTGTACCTCAAAATTGAGCCGTCTATGACCTTCTTCAAGGAATTTTTCTATATTAAGCGCCACACTGAAGTAAAGAATGGCTCTTCCTATGAACATAGCAGGGTTTCTATTCAGAAGCGGAAGAATGGTAGCTTCCCTGAATCCAAACTGGTGAGTCATCCCAAAGGGTGGAACAGAATCTGGTTCTACTATAGGAACACCGCTCCAACGGGTGAAATCGCTTGTCGGGTTTTAGACCGGACAGGCTTAGCAACAAAGTAAAATTTCCAGGTGGACAACTGATGAGGAAGTGGCTCCATCAGCTCCTCTCCACACAAATTTGAGAGCCCTGACCGCACATCGTTTAGCTATAGTTGATTTGATCTGATGTTGGCTAAAATGGCAGATCCAGCCTGTCAGTGTGCAGGTCAGCTTGATGTGTGACTATTACGGCGACTCATCAGACCCTTGACGAGGCTTGAGACTGCGTCGGTATTTCCCCGAAGAGGAAGGGATGATGTAGCACAGTGACGATAAGTATTTTCCTCAGTTTGAAACCAAGGTATCAATCCATAGAGGAAGTTCAAGCACCCACGTAAACAGCATGTGCACACAAATGACAAATACTTGCAACCCGAAGCGAAAGAGAGGTTGTCTAGCTCTCTACGGTAATAAGATAGATTAGGTAATGATAATTTTGGCAAATAGATCTAGCAATAACGCAAACTAAAATAAAGAAATAAAAAGTGCAGCAAGGTATTTTTGTTTTTTTTGGATTAATAGATCTGAAAACAAAAGATGCAAATAGTAGATCCGAAAGCGATATGTTCGAAAAGTAGACCCGGGGGGCGTAGGTTTCCCTAGTGGGTTCTCTCATGAGTATAGCGCATGGTGGGTTAACAAATTACTGTTGGGCAATTGATAGATGATGAAATAATCATGACGATATCCAGGCAATGATCATTATATAGGCATAACTTCCAAGGCAAGTAAACCAAAACGATTCTGCATCTACTTCTATTACTCCACACATCGACCACTATCCAGCATACATCTAGTGTATTAAGTTCATGGAGAAACGGAGTAATGCAATAAGAACGGTGACATGATGCAGACAAGATCTATTCATGTAGGAATAGACCCCATCTTGTTATCCTTAATGGCAACGATACATGTGTGTCTTGCTTCCCCTTCTGTCACTGGGAATGAACAACGCAAGATCGAATCCATCACAAAGCACCTCTTCCCATGGTAAGAAAAATCAATCTAGTTGGCCTAACTAAACCAAATATTCGAAGAAGAAATACGAGACTATAAGTAATCATGAAAATAAGATATCAAAGCAGACTCATATCATATTCAAGGGTAGAAACTAATCATGAATTCAAAATTCATCAGATCCGAACAAACACACCACAAAAGTCATTACATCAAATAGATCTCCAAGAGACCATTATACTGAGAACGATAGAGAGAGAGGAAGCCATCTAGCTACTACCTACGGACCATAGGTCTATGGTCGACTACTCACGCATCATCGTAGAGGCACCTTTGAAGAAGATGAACCCCTTCATGATGGTGTTAGATTGGATATCGAGGTTCTGTAACTTGTGGCGGCTGGAATTGTGTTTCATCGACTCCCCTAGGGTTTTCTAAATATTTGGGAATTTATAGGCTCAATAGTCAGTTGGGGGGAGTTGCGAGGTGACCACCCTCTACAAGGACGTGCTAGGGGCCTCTAGCGAGCCCTGGTGGAGCCTGGCCACCTTGGGGGCCCTCTTTTGGTGATCTTTGGCCCATCTTGTTCCTACTGGTCCATAAAAATTCTCCAAAACTTCCAGCAGTGTTTGGGCTCCGTTTGGTACTGATTTTTTGCAAAGTAAAAAACAAGAAAAAACAGCAACTTGCACTTTGACACTATGTCAATAGGTTAGTACCAAAAATGATATAAAGTTGCTATAAAATGATTGTAAAACAACCAAGATTGATAATATAACAACATGGAACAAGCCAAAATGATAGATACATTGGAGACGTATCAGCATCCCCAAGCTTAATTCCTACTCGTTGTTGAGTAGGTAAATGATAATAAAAGGATTTTTGATGTGGAATCTTGCCTAACATGTTCATCTTATATTGTTTTCTTTATAGCATGGACATTTGGACTTTTCATATGGTTCAAAGAAATAGTCTAGTTTTGACATGAAAACTTTAATACTCAAGCATATCAACAAGCAACCATGTCTTTCGACATAACACTAAAGCAAGTTATCCCTAGCCCATCAAGCCCAATCATTGATCCATTCACAATAAACACTCAAATATTAGCTATACCTAATGCTCAAGTATGATCATAGTGCCCCCTAGTTGGTGTCCTACAAGAGAAGATGGAGACTCAAATTGAAAAAGAAAATTGCATAAAGTAAATAGCTAGGCCCTTCGTAGAGGGAAGTAGGGATTTGTAGAGGTGCCAGAGCTCAAGTGTTTAAATTGATAGACAAAAATATTTTGAGTGGCATGCCTTTCCTGTCAACAAAAACGACTCAGAGATTTCAATATATTTCCACACTAGATGCATCGTAGGTGGTTCCCCAACAGAAAATAAAGTTTATTCCTTTTTCACCATACTTTCACTTTCCATGGCTAGCCGAATCCACGGTTGCCTTCCATACCAACACTTTCCAAGTAATTTATTACTTGACAACATAAAGTAAATTTCTTTTATTTTTCATTTCATTTCGGGAATGGGCATCCCTATTGCAGCCATAATCTCGTGCTATGACAAGTGAATAAACACTCATCTTGAGAATAACACAGCTAGCATGGAAAAATATCGGTCAACCCCTACCATTTCATGAGCGGTACGAGCACACAAAAAGGAATACTTTGAAAATTAGAGATGGCACATACAAATTTTCTTTGAACGTCATGGAAATTTCATATATAGGTAGGTATAGTGGACTCATATGGCAAAGTTGGTTTTAAGGATTTTGGATGCATAAGTAGTATTTCTACTTAGTACAAGTGAAGGATAGCAACTAGATTGAGAAGCATCCAACCAAGAAACAAAAAGTCACAGAAGCAATAATTAAGCATAACTAACACTGAATAATGCACCATAAGTAGGATGTAATTTTGTAGCACAACTATTCACTTTCATGCTTGCATAGGGAATCACAAGCCTTAACACCAATATTCTTACTAAACATAGTTACTCATCAACATAACTCACATATCACTATTGTCATGTCTCAAAACTATTACAAAGAATCAAGTTTAATTTTTCTAATGATCTTCATGAAAGTTTTTATTATATCCCTCTTGAATATCTATCACTTTGGGATTAGTTTCATATATTGCAATTGCTTTTGACAAAATCACATGGATATAAGTGAAGAACATGAGCATACAAGTTTCATCTCTCAAAATAATATAAGTGAGGCATGAGAGGATCTTTCAAAAATAATATCTCTCAAATCAATATAAGTAAAGCATGAGAGAATTTCTTCAAACATGTAAAAGCACGTTGTGCTCAAAAAGATATAAGTGAAGCACTAGAGCAATTCCTTTGCTCAATAGTTTTAAGTGAAGCATAAAGAGCAATTCGAACAAATCATAACATATTTTGGCTCTATGAAATAGGTGTGTCCAGAAAAGATACTCATGAAAATTCAAAAATCAAACAAACCAAAGATACAAGATGCTCCAAGAAAAACTCATGATATGTGATGAATAAAAATATAGTTCCAAGTAGTATACACATGGTTGTTAGAAGAGAGAGGGGATGCCACTCGGGGCATCACCAAGCTTAGTTGCTTGTTACTCTTTGTAGAATCCCCAAGCTTTGGCTCTTCTTACTCTTTATTCCTTCATCCATCGTGATCTCACCCAAAATTTGAAAACTTCAATCACAGAAAACTTAACAAAATTCGCGTGAGATCCGTTAGTATAATAAAGCAAATTACCACTTTAGGTACTGTTGTAAACAAATTCATATTTTATTATTTTATTATATCTACTGTATTCTAAATTTACCATCACTTATACCCCCCCTGGTACAAGCCATGGATTTATCGAAACAAGTACACAATGCAATAAAAACAGAATCTGTTTCAGACAGAACAATTTGTAGTAATCTGTACTCTACCCATATTTCTAGAAATCTAAAAATGCTAAAACCTTAGGACAACGTAGATAATTAGTATAGAAATATTGTGTTAAAATTTCAGCTCAATATCACGGTCTAGTAAAAACCATAAATTTGTGCACTGGGAATAAAGTTTCTGTTTCATATTCAGCATTGTTTCTACTCATCTTATGGATCATCCTAAAGGCATTACTTGGCACAAACACTAAATAAAACATAAAAACACAATCGTAACAGAAGCATAATTGTGCAAAACACTCAAAAAAATAAAGCAAAGGATAAAATAATTTATTTATTGGGTTGCCTCCCAACAAGCACTATCCTTTTACGCCCCAGCTAGGCATAACGCCTAGATTCAAGTATTGTCATCCTTAATTTTTGCCAGTTTTATGAGGGCTTTCTCAAATCCAGGAGGTTCTTGATGCTTCCCCACATTTTTAGGAGAATAAACCATCTTGATATCTAAAATATCCAAACGCCTATTACAAACAGTAATTAAAGTGTTCATGTGATTCATGTTTCCCCCAATATGTTTAAGAGGCTCATGAATTTTTTGCAACTCAACCAAATGTTTGTGTAAATCGCCCAATTTGTCTACAATTTGAACCCCTTCTTATGTGTGAGAGGGAACCTTTTTTGGTGGAGGAACTCCCAATATCCCTTCTAAACTTTCATAAGTAGTGTTGGGATCAAGTTTTGTAAAGTTCCCTTTAGCGGCAAAATCCAAGAGTTGTCTATGATGCAAAGTTAATCATGTATAAAAATTTCTAAGCAAAACCTTTGCATCTCCCATTAGATTGAAAATAAGATATAATTCCATCAATATATACCAAGCATCTTTAAACTTTTCCCCTTGTTTTTGCTTGAAGTATAGAACTTCAAAATCCGGTGAGAAGGGGGTAGTGATCCTAGTCATAGTGAAGAGATTGGTGAACAAGAGATCTAGCGAGAAAAAGGCAAACGAAAAAGAGAGGGTGAATAAATGGAAAATTTGTGAAGTGGGAAAGAGGGAAAAAAGAGGCAAATGGCAAATAATGTAATCGCAAGGAGATGAGATTTGTGATTAGGAACCTGGTAGATGAGATTGCTTCCTCCCCGGCAACGGCTCCAGAAATTCCTTTGACGTGGCTTGAGACTGCGTCAGTATTCCCCAAAGAGGAAGGGATGATGCAGCACAGCAACGGTAAGTATTCCCTCAGTTTGAAACCAAGGTATTAATCCATAGAGGAAGACCGCACACCCACATAAACAGCACCTGCACACAAATAACAAATACTTGCAACTCGACGCGAAAGAGAGGTTGTCAAGCTCTCGACGGTAAAAAGATAGATTAGGTAATGATAGTTTTGGCAAATAAATCTCACTAGAATGCAAACTAAAATAAAGAAATAAAAAGTGCAACAATGTATTTTTGGGTTTTTTGGATTAATAGATCTGAAAACAAAAGATGCAAATAGTAGATCGGAAGAAATATGTTGCAAAATTAGACGCGTGGGCCGTGGGTTTCACTAGTGGCTTCTCTCATGAGTATAGCCCATGGTGGGTGAACAAATTACTATTGGGAAATTGATAGAAGATCAAATAATCATGACGATAACCAGGCAACGATCATCATATAGGCATCACGTCCAAGACAAATAGACCAAAATGATTCTACATCTACTTCTATTACTCCACTCATCGACCGCTATATTGCATGCATCTAATGTATTAAGTTCATGGAGAAATGGAGTAACGCAATCAGAAAGTGAGATGATGTAGACAAGATCTATTCATGTAGGAATAGACCCCATCTTGGTATCCTAAATGGCAACGATATATGCGTGTCTTGTTGCCCCCTCTATCACTAGGAAAGAAAATCGCAAGATCAAACCCATCACAAAACACCTCTTGCCATGGCAAGAAAAATCGATCTAGTTGGCCTAACTAAACCAAAGATTCAAAGAAGAAATACGTGGCTATAAGTAATCATACAAATAAGAGATCAAAGAAGACTCGAATCATATTCATGGGTAGAAACTGATCATGAACTCAAAATTCATTCGATCCCAACAAACACACCGCAAAAATTATTACATCAAATAGATCTCCAAGAGACCATTGTATTGAGAATCATAGAGAGAGGGTGAGAGAGAGAGGAAACCATCTAGCTACTACCTACGGACCCATAGGTCTATGGTGGACTACTCACGCATCATTGGAGAGGCACCTATGAAGAAGATGAATCCCTCACTTGTGGTGGCTGGAATTGTCTTTCGTTGACTCCCCTAGGGTTTTTATGAATTTTTGGGAATTTATAGGCTTGATAGTCAGTTGGGAGGAGTCCCGAGGTGCCAACCCTCTACCAGGACGCCCCAGGGGCCTCTGGCGCCCTGGTGGAGGGTGGCCGCCCTAGGCCCCTCTTATTGTGATCTTTGGCCCATCTTGTTCCTTCTGGTCCATCAAAATTCTCCAAAAATCCTGGCAACGTTTGGCCTCCGTTTGGTACTGATTTTCTGCGAAATACTCCCTCTGTTCCTTTATATAAGGTGTATTTGTTTTTTGATAAAATTCCACAATGTAAGGTACATTTCTTTTGATTTCTCATAATTTCCTCATTAACCATCCAAAAAAGGAAAGTATCTCTTCCCTCATTGCATGCATCTCTTATTGTAAAGGGAAAAAGGAAAGTATATCTCTCCTAATTGCATGTATCTCTTACTTTCCTAGACAAAATGATTTAGTTGTTGCTAATAAAAAATATAGTTAAGGTTAATTTCGTCCTGGCACGTGCATAATTATGTGCCTTGGTCACCGAGATGAAAATAATACACCTTACATAAAGGAATGGAGGGAGTAAAAAACAGGCAAAAACAACAACTGGCACTTTGGCACGATGTCAATAGGTTAGTCCCAAAAAATGATATAAAGTTGCTATAAAATTATTGTAAAACATCCAAGATTGATAATATAATAGCATGGAACAAGCAAAAATTATAGATATGTTGGAGACGTATCAAGCATCAACGTTTTTTTCGTAAGGACCTGACTAATTATGCCCTTAACAGAGAAACAAGAAGATTATTCTGTGACCCCAAAGAGCAATGCAGTGTCAGTGACTTGGGCCCATTTTACCTGCTCAATGCGCCTCCTCTGATATTTTAACCTTTTAAGTTGTCCTTTATTGTTTTGCTCTAACCTGCCATATCTCATCAAGTGTTTTTGTAGGAGAAATCTCTTTTCTGGAAAGTCACCCCTCAATACCATGCTCGTTCATCGGGTAAAAGATATGACCCGGCCCTTGTGTCTTCTTTTGAATAAAAATCTGAGGTAGAGACCGACTCTCATGGCCACCTATTATTTGAGCTCGCCGATGTGCCTTGTTCCAAGGATGACTCGGAATCCAGTCAAGCCGGCGAAACTAAGGTAACTCTTATATCCTCCAATTCAAAAACATGTGTTCCTAGAAAACCAAAATGAGCCATTTGCAAGGTTAAACTGACTCATCCAAATATTTACTATGCTTCCAATTTCCTTTTTAAGAGAACACAATTTGCTAGCTCGTCCAAACGTAAACTCCACGTTCATTCAGATGATTCAAAACATGGCTTGTCTGACGCGCCTCCAGATCATAAAATCGCGCTTCGAGGTGCCTCATAGTCCAACCAAATTTCATCATAAAGCCGGCTTATTTAAACAACCTCTTAGTCCTTCGAACTCGCTTTACCAAGCTGCCCCTTCATCTTCGGATGATTCAACGGCCACACAACTTCTTGCTTTTAGTATCAACCATGGGTAAGTCTCTGAACTTACATTTGTCTACTTATTCCAATCTCAAACCTTCAGTTGTTCTTTCCTTTGTATAATATTTAATCTTTGCCATCGTAGGGCGAAGGCCACCTTGTCAAAGAAGGTTGGTGGGTCATCTTATGGCACCATAAAGTGCAACACGTCAAAGTTTTCACCAATGAGAACTGACCTTTCTGTAGAGAAAGTGCTGGATAAGACGGTTGAAGCAGTAGATGATGTTGAAATGCCTAGACCGGATGAACCGGTTTTCATCGACATACAAACTGAGGCTCATGGCGCACCTGATGAGCCGTCTATTAGACCACCCATCCCGATTTTTTCTCCTTGCCCGGAGGCTCATTTGGATGACCCCAAGAGTTCAACAGGGCCAGACAATCCAGTTGTTATGACTGTGAAGGAAAATTATCAAGTTTCAGTTGATTCCACCTCCTTGGCTAAAATCATGGCTAAGGAAGAAAAAGTTGATTTAAATAAAGGGAAAAAAAACTCTGGAGCTTCCTGAATTGTCAGCGCTTGGTTTTGAAGACTTACACCAGCAGTTCTTAACCCGGCTGTTTGAGAGCCGGGAAATTGAAGTGAGTATGATAAATGTCATGAAGGATAAATATGAGGTACACTTCCTTGTTTTGGCACTACCTATGGACTGTCATTAGCCTCCAAGAGCCAATTTACTATGGTAAACTAGATCACAAAACACACTGATCTATAACTATAGCCCCCAAAGGCCGGCTCATCTCCATGAGATGAGTTGGGTCTTGTAATATTTTGAAGAATTCAACGTCTATCCCCCAAGGGTCGGCTCATATTCATGAGATGAGTCGGGTCTTGGTAAGTAATACTTAGAAGAAGTCGACCTATAGCCCCCAAGGGCCGACTCATCTTCATGAGATGAGTCGGGTCTTTGTAAGTAATACTTTGAAGAATTCGACCTATAGTCCCCAAGGGCTGGCTCATCTTCATGAGTTGAGTCGGGTCTTTGCCATATCAGGCTTCATAAAATTGATATGTATTAGCCCAATTGTCAAGGATACTTCTTGTAGTTTACTTGGGACTTCATAAAAAAAGTATTCGCCGGAAGACGGCTTAAAGATGTTAGTAGGGATGTATTGCTCATATTATATTCTCGCATCTTCCAGGAATATGTTGAGGACGCTGAATCGGTTGTTCTTAAGCTACAACAATGTCTCAAGAAAGAGATGAAGCTGAAAATAGATGTTCAACTTATGGCGGCTCATTTTGAAGAGTCTGCACGCCAGGCCAATGAGTGTTTGGAACAAGCCGTAAAGATATTTGAAGCTGCCAAGAGCGCTCTTGCGAAACATGTAGACAAAGTAGAAAAGAAGTTTGAGACATTGCAGGAAAAGTATGCCACTCTCGTGAAGTACATTAATGAAGTGTTGACGATAATCTTTGGTATGTGTTTTTCTTCCTTCTATACCGGCTTGTGATTGAATGACAGCTTTGTTGGAAATATGTTGTAGAGTAAATAATAAAATGGTTATTATTATATTTCTTTGTTCATGATAATCGTTTATTATCCATGCTATAATTGTATTGATTGGAAACTCAAATACATGTGTGGGTACATAGACAACACTGTGTCCCCAGTATGCCTCTAATACACTAGCTCATTGATCAAAGATGGACGAGGTTTCCTAGCCATAGACATGAGATGTCCTTTGATAGCGGGATCACATCGTTAGGAGAATGATGTGATGGACAAGACCCAAACTATGAACGCAACATATGATCGTGTCAGTTTATTGATATAGTTTCTGCATGTCAATTATCAGTTCCTATGACCATGAGATCATGCAACCCACTGACACTGGAGGAGTACCTTGTGTGTATCAAACATCGCAACGTAACTGTGTGGCTATAAAGGTTTTCTATGGGTATCTCCGAGGGTGTCTATTGAGTTGGCATGGATCATGACTGGGATTTGTTACTCCGTGTGACAGAGAGGTTTCTTAGGGCGCACTCGGTAATGCAACATCATAATGAGCTTGCAAGCAAAGTGACTAAACTGTTAGCCACGATATCTTGTATTACGTAACGAGTAAAGAGCCTTGCTAGAAAATGATTGAACTAGATATAGAGATACCGACGATTGAATCTCAGGTAAGTAACATACCAAAGAACAAAGGGAACTGCGTACAGGATTAACTGAATCCTTGACATAGAGTTTCAACCGATAAAGATATTCATAGAATATATAGGAACCAATATGGGCATCCAGGTCCCGCTATTGGTTATTGACCGGTGTCTCAGTCATGTCTACATAGTTCTCGAACCCTTACGGTCTACACATTTAACGTTCTGTGACGTTTCAGTATTATTGAGTTATGTATGTTGGTGACCTAAAGAAGCTTGGAGTCCCGGATAAGATCTTGGATGTCACGAGGAGCTCTGGAATGGTCTGAAGGTGAATATTTAGATATAGGAAAGTGGTATTTGGTTCCAGAAAAGTTTCGGGTATTTTCGGTAGTGTACCAGGAGTGACGAATTGGTTCCGGGGTTCCACCGGGGGTTCATTGATACGTCCATTTTACATCATGCTTTTATATTGATATTTATTGCATTATGGGCTGTTATTACACATTATGGTACAATACTTATGCCTTTTCTCTCTTATTTTACAAGGTTTACATGAAGTTGGAGAATGTCGGCAGCTGGAATTCTGGGCTGGAAAAGGAGCAAATATGAGAAACCTATTCTGCATAACTCCAAAAGTCTTGAAAATCTACGGAGAATTGTTTTGAAATATATATAAAATATTGGGCAAAAGAAATACCAGAGGGGAACCACCAGGAAGCCACAAGCCTGGGGGTTCCCTACCCCCCTAGGCATGCCCCTTGACCCACCTGGCAGCCCTCCGGTGCCCATATTGTTCTATATGGAGGCTTTTAACCTGGAAAAAATCATAACATATATTTTGGGGCGAAGCGCTGCCGTCTCGAAGCGGAACTTGGGCCGAACCAATCTAGGGCTCCGACGGAGTTGTTCTGCCGGGGAAACTTCCCTCCGGGAGGGGAAATCAAAGCCATTGTCATCACCAACGATCCTCTCATCGAGAGGGTGTCAATATCCATCAACATATTCACCAGCACCATCTCCTCTCTAAACCCTAGTTCACCTCTTGTATCCAATCTTTGTCCCAAAACCTCAGATTCGTACATGTGGGTTGCTAGTAGTGTTGATTACTCCTTGTAGTTGATGCTAGTTGGTTTACTTGGTGGAAGATCGTATGTTTAGATCCTTGATCATTATTAATACTCCTATGATTATTAAAATGAATATGCTTTGTTAGTAGTTACGTTTGTTCCTGAGGACATGGGATAAGTCTTGTTATAAGTAATCATGTGAATTTGGTATTCGTTCGATATTTTGATGAGATGTATGTTGTCTTTCGTCTAGTGGTGTCATGTGAACATCGACTACATGACACTTCACCATTGTTTTCGCCCAGAGGAAGGCATTGGGAATTAATAAGTAGATGATGGGTTGCTAGAGTGACAGAAGCTTAAACCCTAGTTTATGTGTTGCTTCGTAAGGGGCTGATTTGGATCCACGTGTTTCATGCTATGGTTAGATTTATCTTAATTCTTCTTTCGTAGTTGCGGATGCTTGCGAGAGGGGTTAATCATAAGTGGGACGTTTGTCCAATTAAGGGCAGCACCCAAGCTCGGTCCACCCACATATCAAATTATCAAAGTAACGAACGTGAATCATATGACACTAGTAGAAAACAGGGTTTTCGTCACAGCTCGATCTACACATTAGTCCCGATTGCCTTACGAACCGGGACTAATGTGAGCATTAGTCCCGGTTCGAGCGGCAAGGGTGCCGGTCGGGAATTAGTCCCCGTTCGAGCGGGACCTTTAGTCCCGGTTGAAGACACCAACAGGGACTAAAGGGGCCGATAGCCTTTAGTCCCGGTTCGTGTCTCCAACCGGGACTAAAGGTGAAGCCTTTAGTCCTGGTTGGAGACATGAACCGGGACTAAAGGGGTTGGGGCTTTAGTCCCGGTTCGTATCTCCAACCGGGACTAAAGGCTAGACCTTTAGTCCTGGTTAGAGAGACCAACCGGTACTAAAGGGTTTTGAAAAAAAAATCTATTTGTTTTCTGTTTTTGGTTTATGTTTTAAATTGCTTATATCTTTTAGGATATTTGATGTTTTTTGAGTGATTCTTTTTGCACTAGATTCAAAATTTTGTCTAGTTTGTGTTTGTGCTATTAGTTTTCAAATTTGAATGGTTTAAATTTGATTTTTTTCAAATTTGCTTCAAACCCTAGAATATGAATAACTTGAGTTTAAAAATAGTTTTTAATTTAATTCTTTTTGCTCCTAGGCACATGTTAGATAGTGCATGTTGAATGCACAAAAAGTATGGAGTTGAAATAAGTTTAAAAAATGAAATGCCTTTGTAACAGATGATTTTTCATCCAAAACCCTGATACTTCGAAAGGGATTCTCCAGTTTGTACACAAAGTGCATCTAGTTTGTACCGTAACCCTCTCAACTTTTTAGCACATGCTATGTGGGTGAAATAATGACAACCATGCCAAGTTTCAACCTTTTCAGAGTTCATTTGTAGTGCTTTTCAATTTCAGGGTCATTTAGCTTAAAAATTAATAAATGCATGAAAAATAGCGAATGAAGTGGGAAATGGCTGAAAATTGATGACGTACTTTGAATGGTGCATGTTGATAGCACAAAAACTCTGGAGTTTAAATAAGTTTTAAAAAACAAAATGCCTTTGTAACAGATGAGTTTTTGTCCAAAACCCTGATACTTCGAAAGGGGTTGTCTAGTTTGTACACGAAGTGCATCTAGTTTTTACCGTAAGCCTCTCAATTTTTTAGCACATGCTATGTGGGTGATATGATGATACCGTGCCAAGTTTCAACCTTTTTAGAGTTCATTTGTAGTGCTTTTCAATTTCAGGGTCACTTAGCTCAAAAAATTAATAAATGTATGAAAAATAGCGAAAGAGGTGGGAAAGGACTGAAAATTGATAATGTGGCTTTGGATGGTGCATGTTGAACGCACAAAATGTCTGGAGTTGAAACAAGATTAAAAAAGTGTTATGAAAAAGTAAAATGAATATCTTTTGCATACGATTTCGAAAACAAGTGTTATGAAAAATATATATTTTTAATAAGTGATGTCATATTTGGATTCCTCACGTTTTTTTGATAATAATGGATATATTATTTTTTGAATTTCGATTTACAGATTTAAAGATTTTAATGATGCCATAGTAAATGAATAAATCGCAAAAATGAAGAAAAATAATATTATTACTTATTTTATTTTCATTTAAATTCAATATTATTAATCATTTATTGTTGTTTATTTTAATAATTGTTTGGAATTCAAAAAATTAAATCATGTTACATCAAGACCCAAGGGTTAATAGGATTGATAGCTTACTATTGTCAAGAAAACAACAAGTGCAGACTTGGAAACTAGGGGTGATAGAACTCGAAAGTTAAGCGTGCTCGGGTTATAGCAGTGAGAGGATGGGTGATCGGCCGGGAAGTTAGACAATTTGGAATGAGGGGTGATTAGAGATTAAATTGTCAAATAAATCCAAAGCAGTGAGGAGGGGTGATTAGAGATTAAATTGTCAAATAATTCAAAGATTTGAAAATCAGAAAAAAATATTTTAAAAAATACCTTTAGTACCGGCTGGTAACACCAATCGGGACTAAAGGTCCCACTCGGTAACACCAATCGGGACTAAAGGTCCCACTCGGTAACACCAACCGGGACTAAAGGTCCCACTCTAGAAAGCTGCCACGCGGAGCCCCTTTAGTCCCGATTCGTAGTCCAACTAGGACTAAAAGTGGAGGCCTTTAGTACCGGTTCTAGAACCGGGACAAAAGACCCGTTTTCTACTAGTGTGAGCATAATGAAAACTAGCTTGATAGAAATTCCCATGTGTCCTCGGGAGCGCTTTGCTTTATATAAGAGTTTGTCCAGGCTTGTCCTTTGCTATAAAAAGGATTGGGACACATTGTTACACCTTTTTTACACTTGTTACTTGCTACCCGCTACGAATTATCTTATCACAAAACTATCTGTTACCGATAATTTCAGTGCTTGCAGAGAATACCTTATTGAGAACCGCTTGTCATTTCCTTCTGCTCCTTGTTGGGTTTGACACTTTTACTTATTGAAAGGACTATGATAGATCCCCCATACTTGTGGGTCATCAAGACTCTTTTCTGGCGCCGTTGCCTGGGAGTGAAGCGCCTTTGGTAAGTGGAATCTGGTAAGGAAAAATTGATATAGTGTGCTGAAATTTACTGTCGCTTGTTACTATGGAAAGTAATCCTTTGAGGGGCTTGTTTGGGGGTATCTTCACCTCAAGTTGAAACACAAAGAGTTGTCCCTCAACCTACTGAACCTACTGAAAATATTTATTATGAAGTTCCTTCGGATATGATAGAGAAACTGCTGGCCAATCCTTATGCAGGAGATGGAACACTACATCCTAATTTGCATCTAATCTATGTGGATGAAGTATGTGGATTATCTAAGATTGTAGGAATGCTCGAGGATCACATCAAGAAGAAGGTCTTTATTTATCTTTGAAGGAGAAGGCATTGACCTGGTATAGGCTATGTGATGACATTGGATTATGGAGCTACAACTGGTTGAAAATGGAATTTCATCAGAAGTTCTATCCTATGCATCTAGTTCATCATGATCGGAATTATATTTATAATTTTTTGCCTCATGAAGGAGAAAGAATTGCTCAATCTTGGTGGAGGATTAAATAATGTTATATTCATGCCCCAATCATGAGCTCTCGAGAGAAATTATTGTTCAGAATTTTTATGCTTGGCTTTCTCGTAATGATCAATCCATGCTCGATACTTCTTGTGTTGGTTCCTATATGAAGAAGGATATTGACTTCAAATGGGATTTATTGGAAATAATTAAATGCAAGTCTGAAGATTGGGAACTCGATGAAGGTAAGGAGTTAGGTATGAACCTCAAGTTTCATTGTGTTAAATCCTTCATAGATAACGATGCTTTTCGTGAATTTAGCACTAAATATGGACTTGACTCTGAGATAGTAGCTTCTTTCTGTGAATCTTTTGCTGCTCATGTTGATCTCCCTAAGGAGAAGTGGTTTAAATATCATTCTCCCATTGAAGCAAAAGTAGTTGAACCTGTTAAAGTTGAAGCGAAAACTATTACTTATAATGTTGATCCTATTATTCCTGTTGCTTATATTGAGAAACCACCTTTCCCCGTTAGAATAAAGGAACATGCTACAGCTTCAACTGTGGTTCGTAAGAGCTAGGGTCAAACACCTACACCCTCTGAACAAATTAAAGTTGAACCTAGTATTGCTATGGTTAAAGATATCTTGGTTGATAATATGGATGGGCATGTCATTCATTTCTATGATGAAGCTACTAGAATTGCTAGGCCTGATACTAAGAGTAAACATAGACCAGTTGTTGGCGTGCCTATTGTTTCTGTTAAAATAGGAGATCATTGTTATCATGGCTTGCGTCATATGGGTGCTAGCGTGAGTGTAATTCCCTTTTCCTTATACAAAGAAATTATGCATGATATTGCACCAGTTGAACTAGAGGAAATTGATCTTGCTATTAAGCTTGCCAATAGAGATACTACTACACCAATGGGGATTGTTAGAGATGTTGAAGTCTTGTGTGGGAAAATAAAATATCCTACTGATTTTCATATTCTTGGTTCCCCACAAGATGATTTTTGTCCCATTATATTTGGTAGACCCTTCTTGAATACTGTTAATGCTAGGATAGATTGTGAGAAAGAAACAGTTACTGTGAGTTTTGGGGATGCATCTCATGAGTTAAATTTCTCTAAATTTTGTAGACAACCCCATGACAAAGAATTGCCAAGTACAGATGAAATTATTGGTCTTGTTTCTATTGTTGTGCCTCCTACTGATCATTTAGAACAATATTTGCTAGACCATCAAAATGATATGCATATGAATGAGAGGAATGAAATAGATAAAGTTTTGTTTGATCAGCAGCCTATTTTGAAACACAATCTACCAGTTGAAATACTTGGGAATCCTCCTCCACCCAAGGGTGATCCCGTGTTTGAGCTTAAATGATTACCCAATATTTAAAGTATGTTTATCTTGATGAAAAGTAGATATATCCTGTTATTATTAGTGCTAACCTTTCAGAGCATGAAGAAAAGAGATTATTGAAAACTCTGAGGAGCACCGTGATACTATTGGATATACTCTTGATCATCTTAAGGGCATTAGTCCCACTTTATATCAGGATAAAATTAATATGAAGCCTGATGCCACACCAGTTGTTGATCACCAATGATGGCTGAATCCTAAGATGAAAGAGGTGGTAAGAAAAGAAATACTAAATCTTCTCAAGGCCGGTATAATTTATCATGTTGCTGATAGTAGATGGGTTAGTCTCGTTCATGGTGTCCCTAAGAAAGGAGGTATCACCGTTGTTCCTAATGATAAAAATGAATTGATCCCGCAAACAATTGTTACAGGTTGTAGAATGGTAATTGATTTTAGGAAATTAAATAAAGCTACTAATAAAGATCATTACCCTCTACCTTTTATTGATCAAATGCTAGAAAGATTATCCACATATACTCATTTTTTCTTTCTAGATGGTTACTCTGGTTTCTCTCAAATACCTGTGTCAAAAGAGGATCAAGAAAAAACCACTTTTACTTGCCCTTTCGGTACCTTTGCTTATAGACATATGCCTTTTGGTTTATGCAATGCACCTGCTACCTTTCAAAGATGTATGATGGCTATATTCTCCGACTTTTGTGAAAAGATTCTTGAGGTTTTCATGGATGATTTTTCCGTTTACGGAACTTCCTTTGATGATTGCTTGAGCAACCTTGATCGAGTTTTGTAGAGATGCGAAAAAACTAATATTGTCTTGAATTGGGAGAAGTGCCACTTTATGGTTAGTGAAGGCATTGTCTTAGGGCAAAAAATCTCCGAAAGAGGTATTGAAGTTGATAAAGCTAAAGTTGATGCTATTCAAAAAATGTCGTGTCCTACGGATATCAGAGGTATAAGAAGCTTCCTTGGACATGTTGGTTTCTATAGGAGGTTTATTAAAGATTTCTCTAAAAATTCTAGGTCTCACTAATATTTTACAAAAAGTTGTTCCATTCGTTTCTTATGGTGATTGTGTAGAAGCATCTGAAATCCTAAAGAATGCTTTGATTTCCGCACCTATTGTTCAACCACGTGATTGGAACCTATCCTTTGAAATTATGTGTGATGCTAGTGATTATGCTATTGCTGTTGTTCTAGGACGAAGAGTTTATAAGAAATTAAATGTTATCCATTTTGCTAGTCAAACTCTAGACAGTGCTGAAAGAAACTATGCTACTACTGAAAAGGAATTTTTAGCAGTCGTGTTTGCTTGTGATAAGTTTACATGTTATATTGTTGATTCCAAAGTAACTGTTCACACCGACCATGCTTCTATTAAGTACCTTATGTAAAATAAAGATGCTAAACCTAGACTTATTAGATGGGTTCTTCTGATACAAGAATTTGATCTATATATTATTGATAGAAAGGGTCTTGATAACCCCATAGCAGATAACTTGTCTAGGTTAGAAAATGTTCTTGATGACCCACTACCTATTGATGATAGTTTCCTGATGAACAATAATCTGTCTTCAAAGCTTTACGTAATGCTCCATGGTATGCTGACTATGCTAATTACATTGTTGCTGAATTTGTACCGCCTAGTTTCACATACCAACAAAAGAAAAAGTTCTTCTATGATTTAAGACACTACTTTTGGGATGATCCACACCTTTATACAGAAGGAGTAGATGGTATTACTAGACGTTGTGTACCTGAGCATGAACAGGAACAGATCCTACGCAAATGTCACTCCGAGGCCTACGAAGGACACCATGTCGGAGATAGAACTGCACACAAGGAAGTACAATCTGATTTTTATTGACCAACTCTCTTCAAGGATGCTCATAAGTTTGTCTTGTCTTTTGATGAATGTCAAAGAATTGGTAATATTAATAGACTTTAGGAAATGCCTATGAATTACTCTCTTGTTATTGTACCATTTGATGTTTGGGGTTTTGATTATATGGGACTTTTTCCACAATCTAACGGGTATACTCATATTCTAGTTGTTGTTGATTATGTTACTCAGTGGGTAGAAGCTATTCCTGCTACTAGAGCTAATCATAACACTTCTATTGAAATGCTTAAAGAACTTATTTTCCCTATATTTGGAGTCCCTAGATATTTAATGACTGATGGTGGTTCACACATTATCCGTGGTGCTTTCCATAAATTGCTTGCTAAGTATGATGTTAATCATAGAATTGCATCTCCTTATCATCCTCGGTCTAGTGGTTAAGTAGAATTGATCAATAGGGAAATTAAATTGATTTTGCAGAAGACTGTTAATAGATCTAGGAAGAATTGGTCTAAGAAACTTGATGATGCACTGTGTGCCTATAGAACTGCTTACAAGAACCCTATGGGTAAGTCTCCGTATAAAATGGTTTATGGTAAAGCATATGACATACCTCTTGAGCTATAACATAAAGCTTATTGGGGAATTAAAGAGCTCAATTATGATTTCAAACTTGCTGGTGAGAAGAGGTTATTTGACATTAGCTCACTTGATGAATGGAGAACTCAGGCCTATGAGAATGCCAAGTTGTTTAAAGAAAAGGTTAAGAGATGGCATGATAGAAGGATACAACAGCGTGAATTTAATTTAGGTGATCATGTCTTGCTATACAATTCTCGTTTAAGATTTTTTGCAGGAAAACTTCTCTCTAAATGGGAAGGGCCTTACATAATCGAGGAAGTATATCGTTCCGGTGCCATCAAGATTAACAACGCCGAAGGCACAAACCCAAAGGTGGTAGACGGGCAAAGAATCAAACATTATATCTCACGTACTCCCATAAATGTTGAGACCAATATTATTAATACCATAACTCCGAAGGAGTACATTAGGGAGACCTACCAGAACGTTACAGACTCCGAAAAGGAATAGGTATGTGGTAAGGTAAGTAAACCGACTCCAAAACTTTTTCAATGGCAAATTTTATCTGTTTTGGAATATTTAAAAAACTAGGAAAATTTAAAGTAGTCCAAATAGTGCACGAGGAGGTGACAAGCCTCGGGGTGCGCCCTACCCCCCTTGGCGTGTCCCTGTGGCTTGTGGCTACCTTGTGTACCATACAGACTCCGTTTTCTTGTGGTATACTCCTTCGGGACAGTAAAAATTCATTATATAGTCTCCCGAAGTTTTTGACTCTCGTATCACGACAATACCTCCTGTTTTCTTTTTGAGCTATTTCTGCAGCAGATTTAGATCAACATGATGCCCCCACGTGCTCCGAAGGACATGTTCTTCGAGAACGTCATCAACCCCTACCTCGCTGAGGTGCTGCAACACACTCAAACCATTGAGTTGTGTGACGTATTGTTGCACATACGTGATGAGGAGGGGCCAAAGAAGACTGGAAGTGTAGAAACAAGGCTCGAAGCAATGGAACAACAAGTCTTCAACTGCTAAGGGATAGTAGAACGAGGACTCAATGCCAATCACATGATGACCGTAGAGTTTACCCAAAAGCACGAGTTGGACGGCAAAGACATCGGGGAACATATCTTCAAGCTTTACGAGAAAATCGAGCATCTCCAAGCCCTGATCTATGACCTGCAAAACCAAAACTATGAGTATGAATACAGATTTACAAGAATGAGTTTGGTTGCATATTTGAGGATACCGGAGACTCGTTCATATTTTTACGATGGTGAGCCCAGGCCTTTTAAGACAGAGGTCAAGCCTCCAACCTCACCAGCAACTCCAACGTCACCACCTCCGAAGCAAGACAACTAAACACTTGGGTATGGGCACCCCCCTTGGCTTGTGCCAAGCTTGGGTAGGTGCCCCGGTATTGTATCGCCATCACATCCCTTACTTTTATCATTTTTGTTTGTTTTATCCTTTTGGTTATATCTTGATCTAGTAGAATGATGTTTTCGTGTGATCTAGTTTTGAGTTTTTCTTTTATGTCCCCCCTATGTAAGCAAGTCCGAGTGTTATATAAGAAAGAGCAGTTTTGAGTTGAGGGCTTAGCTTGTTTGCTATGATCTTGATCTTGAGAAAAAGAAATAGAAAGAAGTATAGAATAAAAGCAAAGAGTATATATGATTATCTTATGGAGAGTGATAACTTCACATATAAGAAGTATGTCGATTGAAACTTGTTGTGGGTTGACAAACATAGCTATTGGTCATTGTGGCAATTAAAAGGAAGTAATAAAGAAAGAGAGGTTCACATATAAATATATTATCTTGGACATCTTTTATGATTGTGAGCACTCATTAAAATATTATATGTTAAGAAGTTGATGTTGGACAAGGAAGACAACATAATGGGTTATGTTTGCTTACTTACGAATAGAAGTTATATGGCTATAGATCCTTCAACATGTGTCTCTAGCTTCCACCTCATATTAGTCAAAACTTCCGCACCAAGTAGAGATACTACTTGTGCATCCAAACACCCTCAACCCAGTTGTGCCATGAGAGTCCACCATACCCACCTATGGATTGAGTAAGATCCTTCAAGTAAGTTGTCATAGGTGCAAGCAATAAAAAAATTGCTCTCTAAATATGTGTGATCTATTAGTGTGAGGAAAATAAGCTTTATATGAACTGGTGATAGGGAAGAAATAAAACCGACAGACTACATAATAAAGTTCTCTATCACAAGGGTCCATATAAAGTGCCGTCCTTTTGCATTAAGGGATTGTGCATCCAACTATAAAAGCGCATGAAAACCTCTACTTCCCTCTACGAAGGGCCTATCTGCTACTTTTATTTTCTAGTACTTACCTTTATGCAAGAGTCGTGGTGATCTCCATCACTTTCCTTACTTCGCCTTTATCTCTTGGCAAGCAGCATGTGTTGGGGAACGATCTAGACACATGTACCCACTCGGAAGTGGGTGAGCATGAGCTATTACGGTTGACATTACCCTTGAGGTAAATAGTTGGGAGGAAACACTATAAGCCCCTATCTTTCACTGTGTACGATTGAAGCTTTGAACTCATAGGTACCTCGTGAGCGTTAGGAATTGTGAAAGACTAAAAGATGATTGAGTATGTGGGTTTGCTTTACAAGCTCTTAAATTGACTCTTTCCTACATTATGATAAATTGGAATTTCTTCAGTGACTGAGATCACAGTTTGTTGGTTCCCAATAGATTTATTGATTCATATTTTACCCTATGAACGAATTGTTACTTCAGCGCAAGAAATTATATGTCAATTTATATTGCCGTTCTAAAGATGATCACGATGCCTTTATGTCCACATTTTATTTTATCGACGCCTCTATCTCTACATATGTGGGCATATTTATCGATTTTGGCGTTCGCTTGAGGACAAGCGAGGTCTAAGCTTGGGGGAGTTGATACGTCCATTTTGCATCATGCTTTTATATTGATATTGATTGCATTATGGGATGTTATTACACATTATGGTACAATACTTATGCCTTTTCTCTCGTATTTTACAAGGTTTACATGAAGGGGGAGAATGCCGACAGCTGGAATTCTGGGCTAGAAAAGGCGCAAATATGGGAAACCTATTCTACACAACTCCAAATGTCCTGAAAATCTACGGAGAAATGTTTTGGAATATATAAAAAATATTGGGTGAAATAAATACCAGAGGGGACCCACCAGGAGGCCACAAGCCTGGGGGCGCGCCCTACCCCCCTAGGTGCGCCCCTGGGGCTTGTGGCCCACCTGGCAGCCCTTCGGTCCCCATCTTCTGCTATACGGAGGCTTTTGACCTGGAAAAAATCATAACACAACTTTTGGGGCAAAACGCTGCCGTCTCGAGGCGGAACTTGGTCATAACCATTCTAGGGCTCCGGCGGAGCTGTTCTGCCGGGGAAACTTCCCTCCGGGAGGGGGAAATCGAAGCCATCATCATCACCAAAGATCCTCTCATCGAGAGGGGGTCAATCTCCATCAACATATTCACCAGCACCATCTCCTCTCCAAACCCTAGTTCATCTCTTGTATCTGATCTTTGTCTCAAAAATTCAGATTGGTACCTGTGGGTTGCTAGTAGTGTTGATTACTCCTTGTAGTTGATGCTAATTGGTTTACTTGGTGGAAGAACATATGTTCAGATCCTTGATAATTATTAATACTCCTCTGATTATGAACATGAATATGCTTTGTGAGTAGTTCCGTTTGTTCCTGGGGACATGGGATAAATCTTGTTATAAGTAATCATGTGAATTTGGTATTCGTTCGATATTTTGATGAGATGTATGTTGTCTTTACTCTAGTGGTATCATGTGAACGTCGACTACATGACACTTCACCATTGTTTTGGCCTAGAGGAAGGTATTGGGAATTAATAAGTAGATGATGGGTTGCTAGAGTGATAGAAGCTTAAACCCTAGTTTATGTGTTGCTTCGTAAGTGGCTAATTTGGATCCACCTGTTTCATGCTATGGTTGGATTTATCTTAATTCTTCTTTTGTAGTTGAGGATGCTTGCGAGAGGGGTTAATCATAAGTGGGAGGTTTGTCCAAGTAAGGGCAGCACCCAAGCACCGGTCCACCCACATATCAAATTATCAAAGAAACGAACGCGAATCATATGAGCATGATGAAAACTAGCTTGACAGAAATTCCCATGTGTCCTCGGGAGCGCTTTGCTTTATATAAGAGTTTGTCCAGGCTTGACCTTTGCTATAAAAAGGATTGGGACACCTTGCTGCACCTTTTTTACACTTGTTACTTGCTACCCACTACGAATGATCTTATCACAAAACTATTTGTTACCGGTAATTTCCGTGCTTGGAGAGAATACCTTAATGAGAACCCCTTGTCATTTCCTTCTGCTCCTCGTTGGGTTCGACACTCTTACTTATCGAAAGGACTACGATAGATCCCCTATACTTGTGGGTCATCAGGCACCCACCCTGGGGGCCCACACTGGCCCAAGATGTGGTCCACCAGCCCCTGGTGGGCTCGGCAACCGAGCCCATGAGGGGCCATGCGCCAAAGAGGAAAAGGGTGGAGAGTGGGAGGAGTCTTGTTGCAGTAGGACTCCTCCCCTGTGCCCCACCTCCTTGTTGGAGGTGGACTACACCTCTAGGCCGGCAGAGAAGGCCCTAGGGGAAACCCTAGGGTGCCTCCTCCCACCCCTTCCTCCTATATATAGTGCAGGTTTGAGGGCAGCGCAACACCTAAAAAGCCATGTGCTGCCCTCTCCTCTCTAGGTCGTCTTTCTCCTCTAGATTAGTTCGGTAGAGCTCGGCGATGCCCTGCCAGATTAGTTCACCACCACCACCGCCATGCCGATGTGCTCTCAGAGAATTCACCTACCTCACCGCCCTCGCTTGCTGGATCAAGGAGGCGGAGATCGTCAGCGAGCTATACGTGTGCTGAACGCGGAGGTGTTGTCCATTCGGCGCTAGATCATGATTGGATCGCGGGACGACTTGCAATTCGGATCGTGAATATGTTCGACTACATCAACCATGTTTCTTAATGCTTCCCTCTCAGAGGTCTACAAGGGTATGTGGATCCGATCTCTGCTCTCATAGATGCTCATCTCCTAGATTGATCTACGTGAAGCATAGGAATTTTTTTGTTTCCCATGCAACATTTCCCAATATTGGCATCATAGCTAGGTCTATGCGTAGATGAGATCACGAGTAGAACACAAAGGAGTTTGTGGGCATTGATATTTAGATTGCTTCCTCCCTTGGTCTTTTCATGATTTAGCGGTATTGTGGGATGAAGCAGCCTGTACCAACTTTACATGTCCACGTACATGAGACCAGTTCCACCGAGTGACATGTGACTTTGTTGCATAAATATGGCTGGCGGGTCTCTGTCTCTCCCACCTTAGTTGACTCGGATTTGACAAAGGTGGTCCTTGTAGAAGGTTGAATAGCAATTTGTGTATCACCATTGTGGTTTTGCGTAGGTAAGAATCATTCTTGCTAGATACCCATACCAGCCACGTAAAACATACAACAACAATTAGAGGATGTGTAACTTGTTTTTCTAGGGTATGGTGTGATATGATATGGCCAAAGACATGATGAGATGTATTTGATCCACGAGATGATCATGTTTTGTAACAGTTCATATCAACTTGCATGGCGATGCATATGGCAACCGGTAGGAGCCATAGGGTTGTCTCTAATTATTGTATGACCTACGTGTCAATCATTAAGCGCTCTATAATGATTTACTTTACTGCTAAGCGATAGCAATAGCATTAGAAGCATGGTTGGTGCGACAACCCCGATGGTGACACAATGATGGAGATCATGGTGTTATGCCAGTGACGATGGAGATCATGCTTGTGCTTTGGAGAAGGATATCAAGAGCACAAGTTCATGGCCATATCATGTCACTTATGATTTGCATGTGATGTTAATCCTTTTATGCATCTTATTTTGGTTAGGATGATGGTAGCATTATAGGGTGATCCCTGTTGGGGAACGTCTCATGGGAAACAAAAAATTTCCTACGCTCACACAAGACCTATCCATGGTGACGAGCATCTACGAGAGGGTGAGTGGATCTACATACCCTTGTAGATTGCTAAGCAGGAAGCATTAAGAAATGCGGTTGGTGTAGTAAAACGTCTTCGCGATCCAAATCGCCGAGCGTACCGCGATCCAATCACGACCCGTCCCGATCAAGCACCGAACTGGCGGCACCTCCGCGTTCAGCACGCGTATAGCTTGATGACGATCTCCGCCTTCTTGATCCAGCAAGAGGGCGCAGAGAGGTAGAAGAGTTCTCCGGCAGTGTGACGGCGCTCTGGCAATGGTGGTGGAGCTATTCCGGCAGGGCTTCGCCTAAGCACTGCAGAAGTCCGATCTAGAGGAGAAACTATGCACTTGAGGAATGGTTAGCACGTGGCTGAAAATCTTGTGCCAAAACCCTAAAACCCTCTAGTATATATAGGAGGAGAGGAGGAGAAGGCTTGTCTCCCAAGGAGGCTGCCCTTGGATCGGCTGAACCAGGAGGGAGGAGTCCTGCTCCTCCACTCCTAGTAGGATTAGGACTCCTTCCTAATTTAGCCCTTTTGCCTTTTTCCACCTTTTTCCTTTTGGGCACTTACCAGCCGCATGGGCCCTTTGTGGGACTTCCTCCATCCCACTAAGGGCTGGTATTCACTCTCACACAGCCCATGTAGCCCCTTGGGTCGAAATACCCCTCCTGATGGTCTCCCGGTACACTACCGGCACTCCCGGTACACTACCGATTAGCCCGAAACTTTTCTGGCGACCAAAATAGGACTTACTATATATCAATCTTTACCTACGGACCAATCCGGAGCTCCTCGTAATGTCCGGGATCTCATCCGGGACACCGAACAACCTTCGGTCACCACCATACATAACTCTACAATACTGAAACATCACCAAACCTTAAGTGTGCAGACCCTGCGGGTTCGAGAACTATGTAGACATGACCGAGACACCTCTATGGTAAATAACCAATAGTGGGACCTAGACGTCCATGTTGGTTCCTACATATTCTACGAACATCTTTATCGGTCGAACCTCTATGTCAAGGATTCAGTTAATCCCGTATGATGTTCCCTTTGTTCTTCGGTATGTTACTTGCCCGAGATTCGATCGTTGATATCTCCATACCTAGTTCAACCTCGTTATCGGAAATTCTCTTTACTCGTTCTGTAATACAAGATCCCGTGACTAACACTTAGTCACATTCCTTGCAAGGCTTATTGTGATGTTGTATTACCGAGTGGGCCTTGAGATACCTCTCTGACACACGGAGTAACAAATCCCAGTCTTGATCCATGCCAACTTAATAGACACCTTTGGAGATACCTATAGAGCACCTTTATAGTCACCCAGTTACGTTGCAATGTTTGATGCACACAAGGCACTCTTCCGGTGTCTGTGAGTCACATGATCTCATGGTCATAGGAACATATACTTGACATGTAGAAAACTGTAGCAATAAACTGAGACGATCATATGCTACGTTTGTAGTTTTGGTCTTGTCCATCACATCATTCTCTTAATGATGTGATCCCGTTATAAAATGACATCACATGTTAATGGCTAGGAAACCTTGACCATCTTTGGTCAACAAGCTAGTTCACTAGAGGAATACTAGGGACAAAGTGTTGTCTATTTACCCACACATGTAATGTGTTTCCAATCAATACAATTATAGCATGGATAATAAACGATTATCATGAACAAGGAACTACAATAATAAACAGTTTATTTATTATCTCTGGGGCATATTTCCAACAGTCTCCCACTTGCACTTGAGTCAATTATCTAGTTCACATCACTATGTGATTTACATTGTAATAAATCGAACACCCATGCAGTTCTGGTGTTGATCATGTTTTGCCCTTGGAAGAGGTTTAGTCAACGGGTCTGCAACATTCAGATCCGTGTGCACTTTGCAAATATTTATGTCCTTCTCCTGGATGTAATCGCGGATGGAGTTGAAGCGTCACTTTATGTGTCTGGTCCTCTTGTGAAACCTTGGTTCCTTGGCAAGAGCAATGGCACTAGTGGTGTCACAGAACAGGTTCATTGGATTCAGTGCACTGGACACTACTCCAAGATCTGTCATGAACTGCTTCATCCAGACACCTTCCTTCGCTGCCTCCGTGGCTGCGATGTACTCCGCTTCGCACGTAGAATCGGCTACCACGCTTTGCTTGGAACTGCACCAGCTTACCGCTCCCCCATTGAGAATAAATACGTATCCGGTTTGTGACTTAGAGTCATCCGGATCAGTGTCAAAGCTTGCATCGACATAGCCCTTTACGACGAGCTCTTCATCACCTCCATAAACGAGAAAATTTTCCTTAGTCCTTTTCAGGTACTTAAGGATATTCTTGACCGCTGCCTAGTGTTCCATTCGAGGATCACTTTAAAACCTTTTGGCCATACTTATGGCAAGGCTGACATCGGGTCTTGTGCACAACATTGCATACATGATAGAGCTTATGGCTGAAGCATAGGGGATGACACTCATCTTTTCTCTATCTTCTGCAGTCACTGGGCATTGAGTCTTACTCAACTTCACACCTTGTAATACAGGCAAGAACCCCTTTTTGTACTGATCCATTTTGAAGTTCTTCAAAACTTTATCAAGGTATGTGCTCTGTGAAAGTGCTATTAAGCGTCTCGATCTATCTCTATAGATCTTAATGCCTAATATGAAAGCAGCTTCTCGTAGGTCCTTCATTAAAAAACTCTTGTTCAAATATTCCTTCACGCTTTCCAGCATTTCTATATTGTTTCCAATCAGCAATATGTCATTCACATATAATGTTAGAAACGTTATAGAGCTCCCACTCACTTTCTTGTAAATACAAGCTTCTCCATAAACTTGTATAAACTCAAACGCTTTGATCACCTCATCAAAGCGCTTATTCCAACTCCGAGATGCTTGCACCAGCCCATAAATGGATCGCTGGAGTTTGCAAACTTTGTCAGCATTCTCTAGATCGACAAAACCTTCTGGTTGCATCATATACAATTCTTCCTCAAGGAAACCATTCAGGAATGCTGTTTTGACAACCATGTGCCAAATTTCATAATTGAAATAAGCAGCTATGGCCAACATGATTCTGACAAACTTAAGCATCGCTACACATGAGAATGTCTCATCGTAGTCAACTCCTTAAACTTGTGAAAAACCCTTTGCCACAAGTCGAGCTTTATAGACGATGACATTACCGTTCGCGTCCGTCTTCTTCTTAAAGATCCATTTGTTTTGAATGGCCTTTCGCCCATCAGGTAATACTTCCAAAGTCCATACTTTGTTTTCATACATGGATCCCATCTCGGATTTCATGGCCTCTAACAATTTCACGAAATCCGGGCCCATCACCGCTCCTCCATAGATCGTAGGTTCATTGTTGTGCAACAACATGACCTCCAAGACAGGGTTGCCGTACTACTCAAGACTAGTACGCGCCCTTGTCGACCTACGAGGTTCAATAGTAGCTTGATCTGAAGCTTCATGGTCATCATCATTAACTTCCTCTTCTACCATTGTAGGTTCCACAGAAACATCTTTCTGAGCTGCGCTACTTTCTGGTTTAAGTAAAGGTTCAATAACCTCATCAAGCTCTATTTTCCTCCCACTCAATTCTTTCGAGAGAAACTCTTTCTCAAGAAATGTTCAGTTCTTAGCGACAAACACTTTGCCTTCGGATCTGAGATAGAAGGTATACCCGACTGTCTCTTTTAGGTATCCTATGAAGATGCATTTCTTCGCTTTGGGTTCCAGCTTGTCAGGTTGAAGCTTTTTGACATAAGCATCACATCCCCAAACTCTAAGAAACGACAACTTTGGCCTCTTGCCAAACCATAGTTCATATGTCGTCGTCTCAATGGATTTCGATGGTGCCCTATTTAAAGTGAATGCAGTTGTCTCTAATGCACAACCCCAAAATGATAGTCGCAAATCAGCAAGGTTTGATTACGATGTTCGGACACACCATTACGCTGTGGTGTTCCAGGCGGTGTCAACTGTGAAACAATTCCACACTGTCTTAAGTGACTGCCAAACTCATAACTCAGATATTCACCTCCTCAATCAGATCACAGGAATTTAATCTTCTTGTTACGATGATTCTCAACTTCACTCTACAATTTCTTGAACTTTTCAAACGTTTCAGACTTGTGTTTCATTAAATAAATATACCCATATCTACTTAAGTCATCAGTGAAGGTGATAAAATAACGATATCCACCATGCACTGTAACATTCATTGGACCTCACACATCAGTATGTATGATTTCCAATAAGTCACTCGCCCGTTCCATTGTTCCAAAGAACGGTGTTTTAGTCATCTTTCCCATGAGGCATGGTTCACATGTGTCAAGTGATTCAAAATCAAGTGACTCCAAACGTCCATCAGCATGGAGCTTCCTCATGCGTTTTACACCAATATGACCTAAACGGCGGTGCCACAAGAAAGTGGTACAATCATTATCAACTCTACGTCTTTTGGCATCAATGTTATGCACATGTGTATCATCACTATCAAGATTGAATATGAATAAACCCCTCACATTGGGTGCATGACCATAAAATATATTACTCATATAAATAGAACAACCTTTATTCTCTCATTTAAATGAGTAACCGTCTCGCAATAAACAACATCCAGATATAATGTTCATGCTTAACGCAGGCACTAAATAACAATTATTCAGGTTCATCACTAATTCCGATGGTAATCGAAGAGAGAGCGTGCCGACGGTGATCACATCAACCTTGGAACCATTTCCCACGCACATCGTCACTTCATCCTTTGCCAGCCTTCGTCTATTCCATAGTTCTTGTTTTGAGTTGCAAATGTGAGCAACCAAACCGGTATCAAATACCCAGGCACTACAAAGAGAGCTAGTAAGGTACACATCAATAACATGTATATCATATATACCTTGTTTGTCGTTGGCCGCCTTCTTGTCATCCAGGTACTTGGGGCAGTTCCGCTTCCAGTGACCAGTTCCCTTGCAATGAAAGCACTCAGTTTCTGGCTTGGATCCATGCTTGGGTTTCTTTATAGGAGTAGCAACTGCTTTGCCATCCTTCTTGGCTTTACTCTTCTTGCCCTTTCCCTTGCCATTCTTCTTGAAACTAGTGGTATTATTGACCATCAACACTTGATGTTCTTTTTGGATTTCAGACTCAGCGACTTTTAGCATCGCAAACAGCTTGGCACTGACTTGTTCATCCCGTGCGCGTTATAGTTCATCACAAAGCTCTTGCAACTAGGTGGCAGTGATTGAAGAACTCTGTCAGTGATCACCTCTCGCGGAAAGGCAATTCCCAACTCTGCTAGACGAGTCGAATACCCAGACATTCTGAGTATATGTTCACTGATAGACCCGTTATCCTCCATCTTGCAAGCATAGAACTTATCGAAGGTCTCATACCTCTCGATTCGGGCATTCTTCTGAAAAATAAACTTCAACTCCTGGAACATCTCATATGCTCCATGACGTTCACATGTCTTTGAAGTCCCAGTTCTAAGCCATACAATATCACACACTGAACTATTGAGTAATCTCCAGAACGTGCCTCCAAAGCGTTCTTAACGTCTTTGGATGACATGTCTTCTGGTGGTCACCAAGCGGTGCATCAAGGACATATGATTTCTGGGATGCCGTGAGGATAATCCTCAGATTATGGGCCCAGTCAACAAAGTTACTTCCATCACGTTTCAACTTAGCTTTCTCTAGGAACGCATTAAAATTCAGGGGTGCTACTGCGTGAGCCATTGATCTACAACATAAATATGCAAAGGTTACTTAGACTATTGTTCAAGATAATGATTTTAGTTAATCAAATTACTAAAGCTCCCACTCAAATTGACATCCCTCAGGTCATCTGAGTGTCACATGATCCAAATTCACCAACTCAAGTCCAATCATCACGTGAGTTGAGGTGGTTTCAATGGTGAACATCATCATGTTGATCATATCTACTATATGACTCATGTTTGACCTTTCGGTCTCTTGTGTTCCAAGGCCATGTTTGTACATGCTAGGCTCGTCAAGTTTAACCCGAGTGTTCTGCACGTGCAACACTGGCTTGCACCCGTTGTATGTGAACGTAGAGTCTATCACACTCGATCATCACATGGTGTCTCGACACGACGAACTTTCGCAACGGTGCACACTCGGGGAGAACACACAATTCATCTTGAAATTTAAGTGAGGGATCACCTTATAATGCTACCATCGTCCTAAGCAAAACAAGGTGCATAAAAGGATTAACATCACATGCAAATCATAAGTGACATGATATAGCCATGAACTTGTGCTTTTGATCTCCATCTTGAAAGCACCGACATGATCTCCATCGTCACCGGCACAACACCATGATCTCCATCATCTTGATCTCCATCAACGTGTCACCATAGGGGTTGTCACGCCCATCATGCTTCTACTACTATTGCTACCATTTAGCGATAAAGTAAAGCATTACATAGCGCTTAATGATTGACACGTAGGTCATACAATAATTAAAGACAACCCTATGGCTCCTGCCGGTTGCCGTACTCATCGACATGCAAGTTGTGATATTCTATACAACACATGATCATCTCATACATCACATATATCACATCATGTAATTGTCCATATCACATCACAACATACCCTGCAAAAACAAGTTAGACGTCCTCTAATTGTTGTTGCATGTTTTACGTGGCTGCTACGGGTATCTAGCAAGAACAATTCTCACCTACGCATAAACCACAACGGTGATACATAAGTTGCTTTTCAACCTTCTCAAGGACCGTCTTTATCGAATCCTATCGAACTAAAGTAGGAGAAACTGCCACCCGCCAGCCATCTTTTGCAACAAGTTGCAGTTGAGGGAACCGGTCTCTCGTAAGAGTATGAGTAATGTTGGTCCGGGCTGCTTCATCCCATAATACTGTTAAACCAAAACACGACCTAGGGAGGAAGCACACTAAACATCAACGCCCACAAACTTTTTGTGTTCTACTCAATATCTCATCTACACATAGACCTAGCTCTGATACCACTGTTGGGGAACGTCGCATGGGAAACAAAAAAATTCCTATGCTCACACAAGACCTATCCATGGTGACGAGAATCTATGAGAGGGAGAGTGGATCTACATACCCTTGTAGATCGCTAAGCGGGAAGCGTTAAGAAACGCAGTTGGTGTAGTCGAACATCTTCACGATCCAAATCGCTGAGCGTACCGCGATCCAATCACGATCCACTTAGCAATTCATCCAGTGGCCTCCCGGTTCTGTATGATACCGCCAAAGGGTGCTGAACTAACCACTTTGCTTGGAGGCTCCTGATAATAATGTTTGAGCTTCCGTCTTGCCTTAAAGATCCCTTACACAAGTTTTTGTGAATGCGGGTAACACTGCTTGGACAAGGTTAAAACCTCGCTGACAAAATAAATCGGATGTTACACTGGATACTCCTTGCCTTCTTCCTTACGCTCCACGACTACTGCCACACTCACCACCTTGGAATTAGCGGCGACGTACAGGAGCATTGTCTCTTTCTTGGAGGGAGCAGCCAAAATAGGTGGGCTAACCAATTGTTTCTTGAGTGCCTCAAAAGCTTCATTGGCAGCATCGGTCCAGTTGAAGTCGCCCATTTCTTTAGAACCTAATAAAAAGGAATGGCTTTCTCCCACAAACGGCTTATAAAATGACTCGTGGCTGTAATGCAACCCGCCAGGCGTTGGACCTAGTTGATGTTTGCGGGTGGGGCTAGCGAAGTTACTGCTTTGATTTTGTCCGGGTTAGCCTCAATGCCACGCTTAGACACCAGAAAACCCAATAGCTTACCTGCGGGCACTCCAAAAACGCACTTGGCCATGTTAAGTTTCATCTGGTACGCTCGAAGATTTCCAAACGTCTCCTTGATATCATCCAAGAGTATTTCCTTCTTATGAGATTTTACCACAATGTCATTCACATAACCATGAATGTTCGACCCAATCTGAGGCTGGAGACAGTTCTGAACGCACCGTTGATAAGTCGGCCCAGCACTCTTAAGCCCGAATGGCATGGAAACATAGTAGAACGCATCTAAAGGGGTAATAAAGGACGTCCTCTCCTAGTCCTCGACGGCAATCTTGATTTTGTGATAGCCGGAGTATGCATCCAGGAAACATAGTCGTTTACAACCCGCTGTAGAGTTAATGGTCTGATCAATATGCGGGAGAGCAAAAGGATCCTTTGGGCAAGCCTTATTCAGATCTGTATAATCAACACACATGTGCCAAGTGCCATTCTTGTTTAGAACTAGCACTTGGTTAGCCAGCCATTCAGGATAAAAAACTCCAACGATAAACCTGGCATCTAGGAGCCGGGCTACCTCTTCCCCAATAGCCTTGTGTCTCTCCTCCTTGAACCGTCGGAGCTACGGGCGTGCTGGCTTCATCTTAGGATCCACATTAAGGTTGTGCTCAGAGAGTTCTCTCCGGACTCCAGGCATGTCAGAAGACTTCCATGCAAAGATGTCTCGATTCTCACAAATGAACACGATGAGTGTGCTTTCCTATTTAGGATCTAAGCCTGTCCCTATAGTGAACTGCTTAGATGAGTCGCCCAACGTAAAGTCTATCCGCTTAGTATCTTCGGATGGCTTGAATTTAAGTGGAGGTTCTGACTCGGTGTTGGGTTTCTTGAGAGGGCTCATATTAGCCAGATCCACATTGGCGGTGTAAAACTTTCACTTCTCAGCCGCGCAAGCCAACTCGGCATAGGTTGCGTCCCCTTCCGTGCACTCCTGAGCTATCTTTCGACTTCCATCCATGGTGATAGTCCCCTTGCATCCAGGAATTTTGAGCTTGAGGTAAATGTAACACGGTCAAGCCATGAAGCTACCATAAGCCGGCCGTCCAAAGAGGGCGTGATATGGGCTCTTTATCTTGACCACCTCGAACATCAAAGGCTCGCACCTATAGTCATACTCATTACCAAAAGCAACATCAAGTTTGATCCGCCCGATCAGGTAAGCTGACTTTCTAGGAACAATCCAATGAAAAACCATTGTGGAGGGAAGCAACGAGCTTTCAGACAGGTTCATGTGGCGGAAGGTCTCGTAATACAGGATGTTGATGCTGCTGCCCCCATCCATAAGGATCGTGGTCAGAGTGTAGCCCCCGACTTGAAGCGCCACCACCAAAGCTAACCTGTCAGGGTTGTCAACCCGACGAGGATGGTCTTCCCTACTCCAGGTGATCGGATGTTCGGACCAGTTGAGGTATCTGGGTACCGCCGGCTCTGCCATGTTGACTGCCCTGCTCCTGACTTTGTTGTCGCACTTGCAGGTGTTGGTGGTGAAAACGTGATATTGGCCATGACTCAACTCCTTCGACTTGCTTGGGGGACCCTGGTTACGGTTTTGGCGTCGAAACTTAGCGCCCGAAGCCTCCTGCGACAGGTCTGAGCTGCCAAACACTGGCGGATCTCGAACCAACTCGATCCCTGATACAGGGGTAGCGGCGGTAGGGGGGATTCTTAGAACTTACCAAGAACCTTGGCTTCGTGATTTGGACAAGGCTAAGGACGGCCAGGTTGGTTGCATCGAGCCGGCTCAACAAGGTTGGAGCAGATGTCCGGCTCGGGCACCGATCTGGCCGATGAAGACATGGATCTTGCCGAAGGAGACCCGGTACTCGTACTCAATTGAGTAGGCCTCGGGCCCCAAGCCTAAGTCATTGATTTAGATCTTGCTCCGGCGGCTCCTGATCATATGTCCCGTCACGTAGCTCCCGAAGCCCGGAAGAGCTGCCTTTGAGAACCTAACTCCACCAGGCGAAGGCCCCACAGTAGGCACCAACTGTTGTGGTTTTTTCACGGCAGATGTCCTCGTGCAAGGTCTTAGGTGTGAGTCTATCGCCGACGGGTGGCGACTCAAAGAGATCGAACGAGAACGGGAGGCGGGTTTACTCGGGTTTGGCCCCTCCAATGGAGGTAATAGACTACGTCATGCTTTGTGTCTATATTAATGGAGATCTCGATTACAACAATGCAGAATCTCTAACCTAGATTTTCTTAAATCTTTCTACCCTAGGTACTCGCCTTTATATACAGGTCAAGACCCCAGGGCTTACAACAAAGTCCAAGCCATGAAACGGCTCGTAACCTAACATGTCTCTACTACATCTTGTCTCCCAAGTAAGTAGTCCATCGATGCCTTCTGCCTCATGGGTTTCAAGCCGCTGATCCCCTTGTCCTTGGGCCACCTAGCGGCTTTCCCAACAATCCTTGTTGTCTTCTCTCCATGGTGTGATCCGTCTTAACCTTGACTCGAGAGCTGCCACCTTGTCGACCCGGCCCAACAGGGCGGGTAACACCACGGAGCTACATCACCACCACATAGCTACCGGTATAGACCCTCAGCCCTGAGGTGGATTACTCACACATTATCATGTTGAGAAAGAGAGAGTTGTTGATGGAGAGGTGCAGACCCAAAGAGATGGAGGCGATGGCGGTGACGACACCGGCGATGGACGACGGTGGTGAAGACGGTTGGCGGCCCCTTGCCCCGCCTTCATCATTGGTCTTGGTACTAGAATGTAGGAGCCTCTCCCTTTCTTGGCGTCTGCCAAGGGAGAGACAAATTCATGGCTTTTGGTGTCTCTCCCGAAACTAGGGTTTTTCTCTCCTTACATGTGCCTCTGTGGTGCTCTATGGCCCTCCGATGGATGGACACCTGATCCAATGGCTCCTGGATTCCTCCAGAACCTTCCTAGAGACTCCTCAAACCCCTCATGATTCACCAAAGTCATGGCTTGGCCAAATACATCAGATATGGTAAGAGTTGGACTCAATCACGTCATTAATTCTCGTAATCCTGTAATCAGATATTTTCCTACAGTAAAACGGTTCTAGATATAGCATCCTAACTCTGTTTTGGACGGATTTAGAGTCTCAAATCAATGCCAGAAAACTCCCCACACTTTCCTAGTTTTAGCTTTTTCCATTTGATGCAGCCTTCGGCAGTCAAACAGACAATCTCTAAAAACTGTTCGTGGATAGATTTCAGGAAAATTAGAGTCCTCCTCCAACAAGGCTCCTTTTGCGTTTTTTTGACAATTTTCAATTAGTTCCTACACATAAAAGTGTGAAAAAAGAACTTGTGCAGTTTTGCAACTATTAATAGGTTAGTCCCAATAAATCATAAAACCATCGTAAAAACATAGGTAAATATGGCATAAATAATTCATAAATTATCGATACGTTGGAGACGTATCAACATCCCCAAGCTTAATTCTTACTCATCCTCGAGTAGGTAAATGATAAAATAAATAATTTATGAAGTGTGAATGCTAGTATACTGCATAAGTTTGATCAATGATAATTTCAACAACTTTTCCTAGCATCGTAACAGCAACTCTTTCTTAAAACTTATCATGATAAAGTAGCAACCAATTCACATGTTATGGTTCAAACAATGAATTTTCTTGAAACTTAACTAACTATGTTCTTAGTCACCAAACAATTACAATTCAACTTATTCTCAACAAAGTCTAAGTAAGATCTCCACATACTCAATCCTCATATAGTCTTCTATGATTGCCAGTACTCAAAGCATATTTTTAGAACAAATTAAACAACATCCATCGAACACAGAGAAAGATAGGGGCTTAATGTTTCGCCTCCCAACATACTTATAATAACGATAATTGTAAACAATAATGAATCATGATCAAATATATTTGAGTGGATATATATGTTTGGATCTTTCCCCACCACATGATGCTTGCCAACTAATAGAAGTAGGTTGGAATAAGAAATTGACTCAACATGAAAAGTAAATAACATGGAAGTAAATAGATTATCCCTTCGTAGAGGGAAGCAGGGATATGCATATGTGCTAGAGCTCATTGTTTAAAACATAGATAAATATAATTTTGGGAAATGCACCCTTCATGTCAACGTTACGACCATCAATATCTTCCATGTTAAACACATTAGCGGTGGTTCCCAAGCGGTTAAAGTAAAGGTTTACTCCCCCTTCACCAGAAATCACACTCCACGGCTAGCTGAATCCACGGG
The DNA here is from genome assembly GCA_022496015.1 of Hordeum marinum. Lineage (NCBI taxonomy): Eukaryota > Viridiplantae > Streptophyta > Magnoliopsida > Poales > Poaceae > Hordeum > Hordeum marinum. The sequence continues at coordinate 102,265 of JAAAWK010000691.1, forward strand.
TATCGTCCATACCAACAACATTCCTGGGGGGGTTTGTTTAATTATTTGCATTTTTATATTTTGGGACTAGGAATCCCTATTACCGCCCCTCTTGTGCAAGGACGAGTGAATAAACACTCATCATGAGAATAACCCGCTTAACATGGAAGATACTGACCGCCCCCCATCACTGCATGAGCGGTCTAGGCACACAAAACATATGCATTTTAGAGGTGGCACATGCAAATTTACTTGGAACGGCAGGGTAATATCGCATATAGGTAGGTATAGTGGACTCTCATGGCAAGAAACTGGGTTTAAGGGTTTTTGGATGCACAAGTAGTATCCCTACTTAGTATGAATTTTTGCTAGCAAAAGGTTCTAAACAAGCACCACATGTTGGAGGATCCATAACAATATAACTTCTATGCAAATATACACAACCATAACTCACTACGTTATCTTCCTTGTCAAACTTCAACTAATTTCATCAAGTTTGAAAATAATTAATGGGTATTCACAATCATAGAGGACATCCAACATAATATATTTGTATGTGAAAGTTCTCTTCCTTATACTAACCGTTCACGAATTGCCTTTATGGCCTATATTGTGATTGTCAAACTTCAATAGATTTTACTTTATAAACCAGTTATGAAGCTACTACTAAGAATAAAGCACATTGATAATTTCATACTTATGATATTCCATTCATTCACAATTTACTGTTAGGATATAAGTAAAGCACAAGAGTAAACATCAAACTACTCTCAAAAGATATAAGTGAAGATTAATGAGTAGTCAAAAAATTATGTAAATATGTGAGGGCTCTCTCTCAATAAAGATTTTCATATATGAGTATTTTATTTTAACAGCAATCAAAAGAAAATAGCACTCCAGGGATAGCACATATCATGTGAACGAGTAAAAAATTTAGGCTCAACATAGGCTAACCGATATTTGTTTCATGAAGAGAGGTGTGTTGGGGAAGATCGCATGGGAAACAAAAATTTTCCTACGCACACGCAGATCTATCCATGATGATGAGCATCTACGAGTGGGAGAGTGGATCTACATACCCTTGTAGATCGCTAAGTGAGAAGCGTTAAGAAACGCGGTTGGTGTAGTCGAACGTCTTCGCGATCCAAATCGCCGAGCGTCCCGCGATCTCATCATGATCTGTCCTCTGATCCAATCACGATCCGTCCCGCAAACCCATCATGATCCATCCCACGATCTCATCACGATCCGTCCCTCGATCTCATCACGATCCGTCTCACAATCTTGATCACGATCCGTCCCGTGAACTCATCACGATCCGTCCTGCGATCTCATCACGATGCGTCTCGCGATCTTGATCACAGTCCTTCCGAATGGACGACACCTCCGCATTCAGCACACGTACAGCTTGATGATGATCTCCGCCTTCTTGATCCAGCAAGAGGGAGCGGAGAGGTAGAAGAGTTCTTCGGCAGCGTGACGGTGCTCCGACAATGGTGGTGGAGCTATTCCAACAGGGCTTCGCCTAAGCACTACAGAAATCCGATCTAGAGGAGAAACTATGCACTAGAGGAACGGGTAGCACGTGGCTCAAAATCAGGTGCAAAAAACCCTAAAACCTCTAGTATACATAAGAGGAAGATAGGAGGAGGCTTGTCTCTCAAAGAGCCAGCCCTTGGGTTGGCCAAACCAAGTAGGAGAGGTGGAATCCACCTCCAATCCTAGTAGGACTAGGATTCATCCTATTATTGCCTTTTTCCACCTTTTTCTCTTTGGGATTTTCTTCCCAGCCTCATGGGCCTTGTGTGGAACTTACACCAGCCCACTAAGGGCTGGTATTCACTCTCCCACAGCCCATGTAGCCTCTTGGGTCGAAATACCCATCCCGATGGTCTCCCGTTACACTACCGGTGAGCCCGAAACTTTTCCGGCGACCAAAATAGGACTTCCTATATATCAATCTTTACCTCCGGACCATTCCGTACCTCCTCGTGACGTCCGGGATCTCATCCGGGACTCCAAACAACCTTCGGTCACCACCATACATAACTCTATACTACCGAAACGTCACCAAACCTTAAGTGTGTAGACCCTGCGGGTTCGAGAACTATGTAGACATGACCGAGACACTTCTACGGTCAATAACCAATAGCGGGACATGGATGCCCATATTGGTTCCTACATATTCTACGAAGGTCTTTATCGGTCGAACCTGTGTCAAGGATTCAGTTAATCCCATATGATGTTCCCTTTGTTCTTCGGTATGTTACTTGCCCGAGATTTGATCGTCGCTATTTCCATACCTAGTTCAACCTCATTACCGACAAGTCTCTTTACTCGTTCTGTAATACAAGATCCCGTGACTAACACTTAGTAATATTGCTTTCAAGGCTTATTGTGATGTTGTATTACCGAGTGGGCCTTGAGATACCTCTCCGTCACACCGAGTAACAAATCCTAGTCTTG
>JAAAWK010000692.1:0-26992 GCA_022496015.1 Hordeum marinum
CATCGATGCCGCCCCGCCCTCCCGACGTCGCGCGCCCAGCACCGCCGCCCCCCCCCCCCCCCCACCACCTCGCAGCAGGGCCAGGCTGTGGCACCGCCCCCACCCCGCGGCCCTCCTCCACCACCACCCCTCCCCGCGGCCCTCCTCCATCATCGTCAGAGCCAGGCAGCGGCGCCGCCCGCCCCCCTCCCCGCGGCCCACCTCCACCATCGTGGCGTCGCCCCCCCCCGCAGCCCTCCTCCACACACCGCCCTCTCCCCGCCCTCCTCCACCACCGCCGGAGCCAGGCCGTGGCGCCCACCCCCCCCCCTCCCCACGGCCCTCCTCCACCATCGTGGCCGCCGGAGCCAGGCCGCGCCATCCCTGATCCAAGGCGAGCCCTCCACCGCAGGTCACCGCCTCCCTGTCTCCTTTCATTTTTTTTCTGTTTAGTTTTAGGTTTTAGTTTTGTTGTGGTTTAGGTTTAGTTTTAGTATAGGTTTAGTTTTAGTTTAGTTTAGGTTTTGTTTTAGTTTAGTTTAGTTTTAGTCTTAGGTTAGATTCATGTTTAGTAGAACAAAAGAAGAAAAGTAGAAGAAGAAGAATAAGTCAAGGAAAAAAGGAAAAGAAGAAGAAGAGAGGAGGAGGAGGAGAAAGAAGTAAGAAGAAGGAAAAAGGAAATGGCTCGACACTGAGCCCACTGAACCCAGACGCTATGGACCCCGACCCCCGACGCCACCGACCCCCAACGCCACTAACCCCCTACCCCTACGCCACCGACCCCCGACGCCACACCCCACCCCCCCACCCCCACCCACCCCCACCCCACCGACCCCTGACGCCATCGACCCCCTACCACCGATGCCGTCGACCCCCGACCCCTGACACCACCGACCACCGACCCCCTACCACCGACCACTGACCCCCGACGCCACTGACTCCCGACGCCACTGACCCCCGACGCCACTGACTCCCCGATGCCACTGAACCCCGACCCCCGACACCTATCCTGCCTCCTGTTGACCGAAAAGCTGCTCTCCGGCCTTCCAGAAGCCGAGGAGGTCATAGTTTTGTAAATTATGAGTTAGGTCACATATTTTCTGATTTTGTTATAAAGAACATCATATTTGTGTTGATCGGGTGAATTTTAATGTGCAGTTGTTCGATGACCTCCCCGTGCGTTGGACGAGCTCCCCTGCTGCGTTCGTGGGTGAGCAAAAATGACACCTCCTCCCCCGGCCCCCTTAATTTGCTCAGGTTCCGGTCTTCGTGCCGATGAAACTTGCTAGCTATAGGTGTCCTTCAATCATCAGTATGCGTGACCAGTATGCGTCTCCCATTCGAAAGGGTGGCATCTATAAATATGCATGTCTTTGCATATTATAACCGCCATCCTTTCGAATTGTCCAACGTTATCCATGGACAGACCGAGTATGTGTAGATTGGGTTCGTTTTCCTTCTGCTCTGCTCCAGATCCGATGCAGAATTTCGTCAGTGCCTCCCTGTTATTCTCCGGGTACACATCCTCTCTGCTTATTGCCGAGACGTGTATGAGGAGAATAGCGGGGAGGTGCTGCCAAAATTCTCCGTCGGATCCGGAGCAGAGCATGGGAAAACGAACCCAATCTACAGATACTCAGGTGGGATTAGGACCTATCCCTACCTATTAGCATGTAGGTTGCATGGACGTAATAAAACTAACAAAACTTGATTAACGGATGAATATAGATGATGAATTATATATATATATATTTCTTGTGTGTTTAGTAGGTAGGCAAGATGAGTGATCGTGCTTGGATGTACACCGATCACCCTAGTCAGAAAGAAATGACCATTGAATGGTTCAGAAAAACCAAGGGGTTTCTGAGCGCCGTATTTGCAAATGGCTAGGAAATAACCTGGTGCCCCTGTGTCCGGTGCGACAACCATAAAAAGTGGACACGGGATGAAATGGATAAACACTTGCAGAAGTGGGGTTTTACACCTCATTATATGGTGTGGAGATATCATGGTGAGTCTGCCCAACATGCCAGAGCTGAGGTTGTTCATCCTCGCACCGACGAGCATGGTATCGGGATCAAAGACATGGTGCAAGACTTTGATGATGCTCGGGATTCGGACGATGAGATGGAGGAATCTGCAAAGGCCTTCTATGAAATGTTGGAGTCTTCAAAACGTCCTCTCCACGAGCACACTAAGCTTTGTGAGCTGGATGCCATCACGCAAGTAATGGCTCTGAAGGCTCAGTTCAACCTAGGCAGAGAATGCTATGACGCGATGATGACGATATTTGGACGATTTATACCCAAAGGCCATGTATTGCCAGCAAACCTGTACCAGCCGGACAAAATCCTACGTGCGCTTAAGATGCCCTATGAGAAGATAGATGCCTGTGAGAATGGATGTGCCTTATTTAGGCTTGAGTATGCGGGCTTCAACTATTGTCCCATTTGCAAGTCTTCCCGGTATGTTGTGGTAGACAACGGTATGGGTGAGATGAGTCAGACCAAAATCCCAGTTAATGTTCTTCGGTATATGCCAATCATACCAAGACTTGAACGTCTTTTCATGGTCGAAGAGACGGCCAGACAGATGACGTGGCATAAATTGGGCAAAAGAACCGAACTGGATGTAGATGGGAATCCGATGTTGGGACACACTTCAGACGCTTTTGCGTGGAAGCACTTCGATGCATTACATAAGGATAAGGCGGCAGATCCAAGGCATCCTCGAGCAGCCATCAGCACGGATGGGTTGAATGTGTTTGGTATGACGGCGACCCAATACAGTTGCTGGCCTGTATTTGTCATTCCACTCAATGTTCCCCCCGGAGAGATTATGAAAAGAAAGAACATTTTCTTGACGTTGATAATTCCAGGGTCCAACTATCCAGGGAAGAATATGAATGTGTACATGCATCCGCTTAAGGATGAATTGCAAGAAGCTTGGGATAATGGGATCAAGACATATGACGCCGCTATGAAAAAAACTTCAAAATGCATGTGTGGTATATGTACTCGTCGCATGACTTGCCGGCGTATGCGCTATTCATTGTCTGGTGTGTGCATGGAAGGTTCCCGTGCCCCACATGCAAGGCATCTCTTGAGTTCCGTTGGCTACAGGCGGGTCGCAAGTATTCTTGCTTGGACTTGCATAGACAGTTCCTGGATCCTCGCCATAAGTTCAGAAAAGACAAGAAGAATTTCATGAAAGGTAGAATTGTCAAAAACTCTGCACCACCTGCATTGACAGGCCAACAGACCCTGGATCAGATAAATGCTCTCGAGCCGGATCCAGATCGTCCAGGGTATTTCAAAGGGTATAATTCGAAACACGACTGGACTCACAAGATATGCTTGTGGGATCTTCCTTACTTTAAAGACCTCCTTTGCCCACACAACATCGACGTGATGCACACTGAAAAGAATATCGCCGAGGCCCTTTTTGGTACATTGTTCGGCATAGAGGGGAAGTCAAAGGATAATCCAAAGGCTAGAGTCGATCAGGAGGCTCTATGTGATCGACCGTTACGAAACATGCGACAACCAAAAGGAAAAAAACTGGAGGAAGCCAAAGGCATGGTTCAATCTGGAAGGCCAGCTATGAGGGAAATGATCTTGTGGGTGAAAACGCAGTTGATGTTCCCCGATGGGTATGCAGTGAATCTAAAGAGGGGAGCGACTCTTGACAAATTAAAAATATTTGGTCTCAAGAGTCATGATTGGCACATATGGCTTGAGCGGGTAATGCCGGTGATGTTGCGTGGCTTTATCCCTGAGGATGAATGGCTAGTACTAGTAGAGCTGAGCTATTTCTTCCGTGCTCTTTGTGCGAAAGAACTATCGTCTAACGTGCTAGACGAACTGGAAGAGTTGGCGCCAGAGTTGATCTGCAAGTTAGAAAAGATCTTTCCACCGGGATTCTTTAATCCAATGCAGCATTTGATTTGTGTCTCCCAACCGAGGCAAGATTGGGGGGCCCGTGCAAAATCGTTGGTGCTTCGCAACTGAGAGGATGCAGAAGACGCTTTGAGGAAAATGTAAAATAAACGTAGAATTGAAGCATCGATGGCTGAGGCATTCATTACCGAGGAGGCGGCAAACTTCGTGACAACACACTACAAAGCCAAGAATCATCATTTGCATAATCCGAAGCCTCGGTACAATGATGGCGACCGCGAAAAAGGTCGATCCAACCTCAGCCTATTCAAAGGGAAGCTCGCACCAGCCGGTGCTTCGAAAGCAATAGCGTTGGATGTCGAAGAATGGCGGACCATTTCGTTGTATATCTTCAACAACCTAATAGAAGTGCGGCCGTACATCGAGTAAGTTCTCGGTACATTGTTTTGCAACTTCTAATTCCTTTGAAATGCTCTTATTCCCGGAAATGTGATACAGTCGATACATCGCCAAATTCTTGGATGGAGCAGTGATCCAAAAGGATTCCATCAAAGAGTATGAGCTTCTGGCAAAGCATGGAGGTGGCTATCCCGGTTTCATCTCTTGGTTCAAATAAATGGTAATTTCCATTAGACCATTTAATTTCTTCCTCTAGTTTGCGGCTAATGGAACAATCCTTTCGTATTAAACTTGTAGGCTAATGCAGAGTCTATGGACTCCGAATTGAGACAAGTTGCTAATGGTTTTGACTATAAGGTCCGTTCATTTGACAAATACGACATCAATGGGTATCGCTTTCATACTTTTGGCAAAGAGCTATCTATGGCCGACCGAAAGTCTACAAATTGTTGTGTCTCCGCTGTCGGCGAAGGAGGGATCGAGTATTGTGGAAGAGTTGAAGCAATTTATGAACTTACATTCTTTGGTGAAAACCCACCAAACGTCGTAGTCTTCAAATGTTATTGGTTCCAGCCGAAGGAGACTAGAATGACTCATGAACATATAGGGCTAGTAGAAATCAAACAAAGCACCCATTTAGATGTTCCCAATGTCTACATTACGGCTCAACAGGCGACCCAAGTTTTCTATCTACCGTGGGCCTGCCAAACTGATCCAAATCTGAATGGTTGGGATGTCGTTTATGATGTGCCGCCACATTTTAGACCACCTGCCCTCAATGAAGATGATTATGAACCTCACATTAACCCAGACACATATGAAGGAGAATTCTTCCAGGAAACACGTCTTTCCAAAAAACGTTTCAAGAACCGCTCTACTTCACCCTAGAACATTGAGGTAGACAGCGATAGTGAATCCGACTTCACCCTTGAGACAGAACAAAAGAGACGGAAGAAGAAGAGGTTACTGCTGTGGAAGACCTCTCAATGCTTGACCGATTACACAAAGGAGGCCTTCCACATGTTGCTCCCGATAGTGATGATAATGCATTTATTGATGATAGTGATGATGATGATGCATTTATTGATCCCGGAGCATATATAGACGATGAAGATTATTATTAGTTCATGTCAGGTATAAATGATGATGATATACTCAAATTATATATATACATATTATTATTCATGCCGGTATTCAATTTTTATTATATACATGATGATGATATACTTAAATTATATACATATTATTATTCATTTCGGTATTCAATTTTTTTATGTTGTGTACTAATTTCGTTTACTATTTTTCATGGAAGGTGTTGAAAGATCGTGGGCGCGGGTCGAGAGCGATCTGAGGCTCCTTCTTCGTCGGCGCGTGGTGGCAGGGGTACTTCCATTCCACCCCAATCTCTCCGAAGAGCGTTGTACGAAGGTATGGGGACACCCGAGGGCGCTTCTTCGTCGGCGAAGTTGCCCACCGGGAGAGGAGGTCGTGGGAAGAAGAGAGCTCCTAAAGCTACACATGGTGGCCGCGGGAGAGGTACGAAGGCTGCTACGCCTTCCTCGCCGCCACCCCCAGCTGATTCACCCGAGCACAGGACTGCTACGATGGACTTGTCTGAGGTGGTGGCTACGAGGACTCCTGTCCACGAGCCTCGGGTCGACGATCCTTCTGTCCCAGACGCTTCGACACGCGAGACTCCTGTGCCAGACGCTATGTCCCGCGAGACTCATGGGCCAGACGCTTCGTCACGTGAGACTCCACAGGCTTCCACCGGATGGGATGCCTAGCCGGATCTGTATCAGGCGGAGCCGAGTGGCCATGCTGATGGTGGCGGGGATCAGCTTTCTGATAGCGGGGACGAGGTGGTTGAGGGCACCGTCTACCAACGTGGGTGTACATGGCTCCCGCCCGTGCCGGCGACCCGCGAGCAGAGGTGGCTGATTAAGCCCGAGTCGCTGAAGTGAGTGCATTTACTCTTTTTAAACCTTTTTCCTTCATGTTTATTCACATATCTAATGCGTTGTCTTTGTCATACTGCAGGGGTTGGATTCACGCCAAGGATGTCCGCAGACCCAACTCCATCCCTGGTGTGATTTTGCGACATAACTTCCCGGGGTTAGTCACGTTGCCCGGCGAGGATTAGCTTTGAGAGTTAGGATTGAAATGGGAGCACTACTTGGCTGCCCCGGCCCCGCCGGAGGGGATGATCGACGATGTGTTGTGCCACACAAGGGCCGACATGGTGATCAGGAAGTTTTGGGTAATTTCTCCTTTACACAATTAAAAATCAATAATAGCTAGTTATTGTACTAATCAGTGTTGTCTCTTTTGATTGCAGACCTTCTACAGGTGTGAGAAGGGATACGAGGAGGCCGTGGCAAAGCTTATCAATCAGGAGTGCAAGCGCCTACTATAGAACTTACGGCACGAGGCTCGGGTACAGGCTGTTCAAGACTACTACGCCTCGCAGCGTATTAAGAAGGCCAAGTCGTCGTCCCGCCTTCTTAAGGACAAGGAGCTGTACATGAAGGTAATTACCTATTCTTAAGGCCTTGTACTTAGTTTCCTTCCTTTGATTCGTAGGCGTAGCTCTCAAATTTCTCTTTACTAACTTAGGTGCCCCCGAGATGGTGTGCGGATAAGATGGATTGTTGGGAGGCGTTGGTGAATGAATGGTGCTCTGACCAATGGCGAGTCCTCCACGACGATGCCAAGGCACGGCATGCCCAAATGGGAGGTGTGCCACACCATCAAGGCAGCACCAACATATATCAGTTCGGGCGCAACTGGGTATGTGGTTTGCTTCATGATTCCTGCAATTCATTCTTGATGCTAGCCTTGACCCCTTTATTAATACTTTGTTCCTCTCTTGTAGGCTCATCACAGTAAGACAGAGGTGCCAGAGTTGTACGACATCTATGCCATGGCCCATACTGCCTCATACAAGAAGGTCAAGGCATTCTCCGAGTCTGACCTCGATGATCCTGAGAACTTCACCAATATCTCCTCCCACAACAAGCTCGTGAGGTACAGAGATGTGGGGAAGGCGGTGAATGGGGAGGACTTCAAACCGAGCCAGCATCATATTGATCCAGACCTGGTGATGATAGCTGGCCATGGGAGGCCCCATGGCTCGATAGCCATTGGAGATGGACATATATAGTCTTCAAGCACTCTCCGAGAGATCAAGGTGCGCCAAACGAGCTCCTGTCCTGTGATGTCGCCTCGTCCACGGCCAATCGAGCTCGCCATCGAGGTTAGTCATACGGACTCAGATATCTTTCCTCCATTACAATGTGTGCGAAAAAAGATGATTACAATGATAACGACGATTTGTGTTGCAGGCTGCTCTGCAGAAAGAGAGAGAGAGAGAGAAAACCCAGGCGCTTCTGGCGGAACAGGCCCGACAGACGGCGGAGGAGAAGAGGGATCTGGAGGAGAGGAGGGCAAAGTTGGTGGAGGAGGAGAGGGCACGTAACAATGCGTCTAACCGGGCCATGTACGACCTCATCATGGTAAGTTTCTTCTTCATATTAGCCAAATCTTGCACTACATGTTCTTTTCATTAATAACCAATATGTTTGACTTATGAAAACCAAATGTGCAGACTATGTACGCATAGAACGGCCAGACCCCTCCGCCGATGCCAGTCATTACCACGGCTGGAACGGTGAGTTTCATTTCAATGTTCATTATTTACTAGTCTTAACATTTCAGCTTCATCATTCTAACGCAAATGATCTTTGGTACAACATACTCCCGAGCCGCATTGCACGACCCGAGAACCCCCGGTGTTTCACGTCCGTGATGACGAGGACGGTAAGCCCTAATATGCCACTTACTTGGCTCATTTTCTCAAACAAAGACAAACATAGCACTTAGACAAACTTAGCACAATTAGCTTATCCTCCACAATGACATAATTAGCTTATTTAGTCCATTTATGACATAATTAGCTTATTCATTTCAAAAATGGCATAATAACCATGGTTACCTCATAAATGTCATATTCTTAGCTTATTATTCTCCAAAATGACATAATTACCTAAGTTAGCTCTAAAATGACCTATACTTACATAATTTAGCTCAAAGATGGCATCATTACCTAGGTTAGCACAAAAATGACCTATACTTACCTAATCTTCCTAGGTTAGCACAAAAATGGCATACTTACATAGGTTAGATCTAAAATGACACAAATAAGGAATAAGATCAAGAAAAACAAGGAAGAGGAGAAAAAAAGGAATAGAAGAATAAGAAGAAAAAGAAGAAGACTAGAAGAAGAAGAAGAAGAAGAGAAGAAGAAGAAGAAGAAATTCTTCTTATTCTTCTTCTTCTTCTTCTTCTAGTCTTGTTCTTTTTCTTCTTCTTCTTCTAGTCTTCTTCTTCTTCTTCTTCTTCTAGTCTTCTTCTTGTTCTTCTTCTCTTGTTCTTCTTCTTCTTCTAGTCTTCTTCTTTTTCTTCTTCTTCTTCTAGTCTTCTTCTTCTTCTTCTTCTTCTTCTTCTAGTCTTCTCTTCTTCTTCTTCTTCTTCTTCTTCTTCTTCTTCTTCTTCTTCTCTTCTTCTCTTCTAGTCTTCTTCTTTTTGTTCTTCTTCTTCTAGTCTACTTCTTCTTCTTCTTCTTCTTCTTCTTCTAGTCTTCTTCTTCTTCTTCTTCTTCTTCTTATTCTTCTTCTCTTCTTCTTCTTCTATTCTTCTTCTTCTAACTTTCTTATTTCCCATTTTGCAGATTTGATTCACTTCACGGAAGCTTGCGTTCATGGAGTCCTTGTCCTTCCTTTTTTGTTTTGATTTTGTAGGATGAACAGTGTGAAACTATTGTAATTGTTGGGGAACGTTGCATGGGAAACGAAAATTTTCCTACGCACATGCAAACCTATCCATGGTGATGAGCATCTATGAGAGGGAGAGTGGATCTACATACCCTTGTAGATCGCTAAGCGGGAAGCGTTGAGAAACTCGGTTGGTGTAGTCGTACTTCTTCGCGATCCAAATCGCCGAGCGTCCCACGATCTAATCACGAACCGTCCCGCGAACCAATCACGAACCGTCCCGCAATCTCGTCACGATCCGTCCCGCGATCCGATCACGAACGTCCCGTGGCCTTGATCACGATCCTTCCGATCTAGTACCGAATGGACGACACCTCCGCGTTCAGCACACGTGCAGGTTGATGACGATCTCCACCGTCTTGATCCAGAAAGAGGAGGCGGAGAGGAGGGAGAGTTCACCGGCAGCATGAAGGTGCTCCGGTGATGGTGGTGGAGTTATTCCTGCAGGGCTTCGCCTAAGCACCGCAGAAAACAATCTAGAGGAGAAACTATGCACTCAAGGTTAGGGTTGCACGTGGAAGAAAGAACTTGTGCAAAACCCTTGAAACCCTGTAGTATATATAGGAGGAGAGGAGGAGGAGAGGCAGCCTTGGCCTCCAAGGCTAGCTGGTTCGGCCGGCTAGGAGGGAGGAGTCCTCCTCCTTCTACTCCAAGTAGGATTAGGACTCCTTCCTTATATAGCCCCTTTTTGCCTTTTTCCACCTTTTTCCTTTTGGTATTTTTTCCTCCTGGCGCCATGGGCCTTTGTGGCTGTTCCACCAGCCCACTAAGGGCTGGTTATTATTCTCCCACATCCCATGGGCCCTCTAGGGTCGAAATACCTCTCCCGGAGGCCTCCCGGTACACTATCGATGAGCCTGAAACTTTTCCGGCGACCAAACTGGGACTTCCTATATATGAATCTTTACCTCCGGACCATTCCGGAGCTCCTCATGACGTCCGGGATCTTATCCGGGACTCCGAACAATCTTCGGTCACCACCATACATTACTCTACACTACCGAAACGTCACCGAACCTTAAGTGTGCAGAGCCTGCGGGTTCGAGAACTATGTAGACATGACCGAGACACCTCTCCGGCCAATAACAAATGGAGGGACCTGGATGTCCACATTGGTTCCTACATATTCTACGAAGATCTTTATCGGTCGAACCTCTATGTCAAGGATTCAGTTAATCCCGTATAACGTTCCCTTTGTTCTTCGGCATGTTACTTGCCCGAGATTCGGTCGTCGGTATCTCCATACCTAGTTCAACCTCATTACCAGCAAGTCTCTTTACTCATTCCGTAATACAAGATCCCGCAACTAACAATTAGTCACATTGCTTGCAAGGCTTATTATGATGTTGCATTACCGAGTGGGCCCCGAGATACCTCTCCGTCATACGGAGTAACAAATCCCAGTCTCGATCCATGCCAACTCAACAGACACCATCAGAGATACCTGTAGAGCACCTTTATAATCACCCAGTTACGGTGCGACGTTTGATACACACAAGGCACTCCTCCGATATCCGTGAGTTGCATGATCTCATGGTCATAGGAAAGTATACATTGACATGCAGAAAACAGTAGCAATAAACTGACACGATCATACGCTACGTTTGTAGTTTGGGTCTTGTCCATCACATCATTCTCCCAATGATGTGATCCTGTTATCAAATGACATCACATGCCAATGGCTAGGAAACCTTGACCATCTTTGATCAACGAGCTAGTTCACTAGAGGCATACTAGGGACACAGTGTTGTCTATTTACCCACACATGCAATGTGTTTCCAATCAATACAATTATAGCATGGATAATAAACGATTATCATGATCAAGGAAATATAATAATAAACAATTTATTTATTGCCTCTAGGGCATATTTCCAACAGTCTCCCACTTGCACTAGAGTCAATAATCTAGTTCACATCACTATGTGATTTACATTGTAATGAATCGAACATCCATACAGTTATGGTGTTGATCATGTTTATCCCTTGGGAGAGGTTTAGTCAACGGGTCTGCAATATTCAGATCCGTGTGCACTTTGCCAATATTTATGTCCTTCTCCTCGATGTAGAACCGGATGGAGTTGAAGCGTCGCTTTATGTGTCTGGTCCTCTTGTGAAACCTTGGTTCCTTGGCTAGAGCAATGGCACCAGGTTGTCACAGAACAGGTTTATTGGATTCAGTGCACTAGGCACTACTCCAAGATCTGTCATGAACTGCTTCATCCAGACACCTTCCTTCGCTGCCTCCAAGGCTGCGATGCACTCCGCTTTGCACATAGAATCAGCTACCACGCTCTGCTTGGAACTGCACCAGCTTACCGCTCCCCCATTAAGAATAAATACGTATCCGGTTTGCGACTTAGAGTCGTCCGGATCAGTGTCAAAGCTTGCATCAACGTAACCATTTACGACGAGCTCTTCATCACCTCCATAAACGAGAAACATCTCCTTAGTCTTGTTAAGGTACTTAAGGATATTCTTGACCGCTTGCCAGTGCTCCACTCCAGGATCACTTTGAAACCTTCTGGCCATACTTATGGCAAGGCTGACATCGGGTCTTGTGCACAGCATTGCATACATGATAGAGCCTATGGCTGAAGCATAGGGGATGACACTCATCTTTTCTTTATCTTCTGCAGTCACTGGGCATTGAGTCTTACTCAACTTCACACCTTGTAACACAGGCAAGAACCCTTTCTTGGACTGTAACATTTTGAACTTCTTCAAAACATTATCAAGGTATGTGCTCTGTGAAAGTTCTATTAAGCGTCTCGATCTATCTCTATAGATCCTAATGCCTAATATGAAAGCAGCTTCTCCTAGGTCCTTCATTGAAAAACTCTTATTCAAATATTCCTTCACGCTTTCCAGCATTTCTATATTGTTTCCAATCAGCAATATGTCATCCACATATAACACTAGAAACGCTATAGAGATCCCACTAACTTTCTTGTAAATACAGGCTTCTCCATAAACTTGTATAAACCCAAATGCTTTGATCACTTCATCAAAGCGCTTATTCAACTCCGAGATGCTTCCACCAGTCCATAAATGGATCGCTGGAGTTTGCAAACTTTGTCAGCATTCGTTGGATCGACAAAACCTTTGGGTTGCATCATATACAACTCTTCCTCAAGGAAACCGTTGAGGAATGCCGTTTTGACATCCATCTGCCAAATTTCATAGTCGAAATAAGCAACTATTGCCAACATGATTATGACAGACTTAAGCATCGCTATGGGTGAGAAAGTATCATCGTAGTCAACTCCTTGAACTTGTGAAAAACCCTTTGCCACAAGTCCAGCTTTATAGACGGTGACATTACCGTTTGCGTCCGTCTTCTTCTTAAAGATCCATTTGTTCTGAATGGCCTTTCGCCCTTCAGGTAGTACTTCCAAAGTCCATACTTTGTTTTCATACATGGATCCCATCTCGGATTTCATGGCCTTTAACCATTTCTCGGAATCCGAGCCCATCACTGCTCCTCCATAGCTCGTAGGTTCATTGTTGTCTAACAACATGACCTCCAAGACAAGGTTGCCGTACCACTCGGGCGTAGTACGCGTCCTTGTCGACCTACAAGGTTCAATAGTAGCTTGATCCGAAGCTTCATGATCATCATCATTAACTTCCTCTTCTACCGTCGTAGGTTCCACAGAAACATCTTTCTGTGCTGCGCTACTTTCTGGTTGAAGTAAAGGTTCAATAACCTCATCAAGTTCTATTTTCCTCCCACTCAATTCTTTCGAGAGAAACTCTTTCTCAAGAAATGTTCCGTTCTTTGTGACAAATACTTTGCCTTCGGATTTGAGATAGAAGGTATACCCGACTGTCTCTTTCGGGTATCCTATGAAGACGCATTTCTCCGCTTTGGGTTCCAACTTTTCAGGCTGAAGCTTTTTGACATAAGCATCACATCCACAAACTTTAAGAAACGACAACTTTGGCCTTTTGCCAAACCACAGTTCATATGGCGTCATCTCAACGGATTTTGATGGTGCCCTATTTAAAGTGAATGCAGCTATCTCTAATGCATAACCCCAAAACGATAGTGGCAAATCGGCTAGAGACATCATAGAACGCACCATATCTAATAAGGTTCAATTACGACATACAGACACACCATTACGCTGTGGTGTTCCGGGCGGTGTCAACTATGAAACAATTCCACATTGTCTTAAGTGACTGCCAAACACATAACTCAGATATTCACCTCCTCGATCACATCGTAGAAATTTAATCCTCTTGTTACGATGATTCTCAACTTCACTCTGAAATTGCTTGAACTTTTCAAACGTTTCAGACTTCTGTTTCATCAAGTAAATATACCCATATCTACTCAAGTCATCAGTGAAGGTGAGAAAGTAACGATATCCACTGTGCGCTGCAACATTCATTGGGCCGCACACATCAGTATGTATGATTTCCAATAAGTCACTTGCCCGTTCCATTGTTCCAGAGAACGGCGTTTTAGTCAACTTGCCCATGAGGCATGGTTCACATGTGTCAAGTGATTCAAAATCAAGTGACTCCAAAAGTCCATCAGCATGGAGCTTCCTCATGCGTTTTACACCAATATGACCTAAACGGCAGTGCCACAAGAAAGTGGTACTATCATTATCAACTCTACATCTTTTGGCATCAATGTTATGAACATGTGTGTCATCACTATCAAGATTCAATATGAATAAACCCCTAACATTGGGTGCATGACTATAAAAGATATCACTCATATAAATAGAACATCCTTTATTCTCTGGTTTAAATGAGTAACCGTCTCGCAATAAACAAGATCCAGATATAATGTTCATGCTTAACACAGGCTCTAAATAACAATTATTCAGGTTCATCACTAATCCTAATGGTAATCAAAGAGAGAGCGTGCCGACGGCGATCACATCAACCTTGGAACCATTTCCCACGCACATCGTCACTTCGTCCTTTGCTAGTCTTCGTTTATTCCGTAGTTCCTGCTTTGAGTTGCAAATGTGAGCAACCGAACCGGTATCAAATACCCAGGCACTACTACGAGAACTAGTAAGGTACACATCAATAACATGTATATCATATATACCTTGTTTGTCGTTGGCCGCCTTCTTGTCAGCCAGGTACTTGGGGCAGTTCCGCTTCTAGTGACCAGTTCCTTTGCAATGAAAGCACTCAATTTCTGGCTTAGGTCCATGCTTAGGCTTCTTTGTAGGAGTAGCAACTGCTTTGCCATCCTTCTTGGTTTTACCCTTCTTGCCTTTGCCCTTGCCATTTTTCTTGAAACTAGTGGTTTTATTGACCATCAACACTTGATGTTCTTTCTGGATTTCAGACTCAGCGACTTTTAGCATTGCAAACAGCTCGGATGAAGACTTGTTCATCCCGTGCATGTTATAGTTCATCACAAAGCTCTTGTAACTAGGTGGCAGTGATTGAAGAACTCTGTCAATGATCGCCTCTTGCGGTAGGGTAATTCCCAACTTAGCTAGACGGTTTGAATACCCGGACATTCTGAGTATATGCTCACTGATAGACCCGTTCTCCTCCATCTTGCAAGCATAGAACTTATCGGAGGTCTCATACCTCTCGATCCGAGCATTCTTCTAAAAAATAAACTTCAACTCCTGGAACATCTCATATGCTCCATGACGTTCAAAACATCTTTGAACTCCCGGTTCTAAGCCATACAATATTGCACACTGAACTATTGAGTAGTCTCCATCACGAGCCTCCCAAGCGTTCTTAACGTCTTTGGAGGTCATGTCTTCTGGTTGGTCACCAAGCGGTGCATCAAGGACATATTGTTTCTGGGAAGCCATGAGGATAATCCTCAGATTACGAGCCCAATCAACAAAGTTACTTCCATCATCTTTCAAATTAGCTTTCTCTAGGAACGCATTAAAATTCAGGGGTGCTACTGCGCAAGCCATTGATCTACAACATAAATATGCAAAGGTTACTTAGACTATTGTTCAAGCTAATGAGTTTAGTTAATCAAATTACTAAAGCTCCCACTCAAATTGACATCCCTCAGGTCATCTGACTGTCACATGATCCAAATTCACCAACTCAAGCCCGATCATCACGTGAGTTAAGGTGGCTTCAATGGTGAACATCATTATGTTGATCATATCTACTATATGACTCATGTTCGACCTTTCGGTCTCTTGTGTTCTGAGGCCATGTCTGTACATGCTAGGCTCGTCAAGTTTAACCCGAGTGTTCTGCACGTGCAAATCTGGCTTGCACCCGTTGTATGTGATCGTAGAGTCTATCACACCCGATCATCACGTGGTGTCTCGACACGACGAACTTTCGCAACGGTGCACACTCGGGGAGAACACAATTTATCTTGAAATTTAAGTGAGGGATCACCTTATAATGCTACCGTCGTACTAAGCAAAACAAGGTGCATAAAAGGATTAACATCTCATGCAATTCATAAGTGACATGATATGGCCATGAACTTGTGTTTAAGATCTCCATCTTCAAAACATCTGCATGATCTCCATCGTCACCAGCACGACACCATGATCTCCATCAACGTGTCGCCATCGAGGTTGTCACGCCCTGCATGCTTCTACTACTATTGCTACCGTAGCGATAAAGTAAAGCATTACATAGCGCTTAATGATTGACACGCAGGTCATACAATAATTAAAGACAACCCTATGGCTCCTACCGGTTGCCGTACTCATCGACATGCAAGTCGTGAAATTCTATACATCACATGATCATCTCATACATCACATATATCTCATCATGTAATTGGCCATATCACATCACAACATACCCTGCAAAAACAAGTTAGACGTCCTCTAATTGTTGTTGCAAGTTTTACATGGCTGCTACGGGTATCTAGCAAGAACGGTTCTCACCTACGCATAAACCACAACGGTGATACATAAATTGCTTTTCAACCTTCTCAAGGACCGCCTTTGTCGAATCCGATCCAACTAAAGTAGGAGAAACTGACACCCGCTAGCCATCTGTTACAACAAGTGCAGTTGAGGGAACCAGTCTCTCGTAAGCGTACGAGTAAGGTTGGTCCGGGCCGCTTCATCCCACAATACCGCTGAACCAAAACACGACCAAGGGAGGAAGCAATCTAAGCATCAACGCCCACAAACCTTTTGTGTTCTATCGAGATCTCATCGAACCATCAACCTAGCTCATGATGCCACTATTGGGGAACGTCGCATGGGAAATGAAAATTTTCCTACGCACACGCAAACCTATCCATGGTGATGAGCATCTATGAGAGGGAGAGTGAATCTACATACCCTTGTAGATCGCTAAGCGGGAAGCATTGAGAAACGCGGTTGGTGTAGTCGTACTTCTTCGCGATCCAAATCGCCGAGCGTCCCGCGATCTAATCACGAACCGTCCTGCGAAGCAATCATGAATCGTCCCGCGATCTCGTCACGATCCGTCCCGCGATCCGATCACGAACGTCCCGTGGCCTTGATCACGATCCTTCCGATCTAGTACCGAACGGACGGTACCTCCGCGTTCAGCACACGTGCAGCTTGATGACGATCTCGACCGTCTTGATCCAGCAAGAGGAGGCGGAGAGGAGGGAGAGTTCACCGGCAGCATGATGACGCTCCGGTGATGGTGATAGAGTTATTCCTGCAGGGCTTCGCCTAAGCACCGCAGAAAACAATCTAGAGGAGAAACTATGCACTGGAGGTTAAGGTTGGAGGAAAGAACTTGTGCAAAACCCTTGAAACCCTCTAGTATATATAGGAGTAGAGGAGGAGGAGAGGTAGACTTGGCCTCCAAGGCTAGCTGGTTTGGCCGGCTAGGAGGGAGGAGTCCTCCTCCTTCTACTCCAAGTAGGATTAGGACTCCTTCTTTATATAGCCCCTTTTTGCCTTTTTCCACCTTTTTCCTTTTGGTATTTTTCCCTCCTGGCGCCATGGGCCTTTGTGGCTGTTCCACCTGCCCACTAAGGGCTGGTTATTATTCTCCCACAGCCCATGGACCCTCTAGGGTCGAAATACCTCTCCCGGAGGCCTCCCGGTACACTACCGGCACTCCCGGTACACTACCGATGAGCCCGAAACTTTTCCGGCGACCAAACTAGGACTTCCTATATATGAATCTTTACCTACGGACCATTCCAGAGCTCCACGTGATGTCCGGGATCTCATCCGGGACTCCGAAAAATCTTCGGTCACCACCATACATAACTCTACACTACCGAAACGTCACCGAACCTTAAGTGTGCAGACCCTGCGGGTTCGAGAACTATGTAGACATGACCGAGACACCTCTCCGGCCAATAACAAATGGAGGGATCTGGATGTCCACATTGGTTCCTACATATTCTACGAAGATCTTTATCGGTCGAACATCTATGTCAAGGATTCAGTTAATCCCGTATAACGTTCCCTTTGTTCTTCGGCATGTTACTTGCCCGAGATTCGATCGTCGGTATCTCCATACCTAGTTCAACCTCGTTACCAGCAAGTCTCTTTACTCGTTCCGTAATACAAGATCCCGCAACTAACAATTAGTCACATTGCTTGCAAGGCTTATTGTGATGTTGCATTACCGAGTGGGCCCTGAGATACCTCTCCATCATACGGAGTAACAAATCCCAGTCTCGATCCATGCCAACTCAAAAGACACCATCGGAGATACCTGTAGAGCACCTTTATAGTCAACCAGTTACGTTGCGACATTTGATACACACAAGGCACTCCTCCGATATCCGTGAGTTGCATGATCTCATAGTCATAGGAACGTATACATTGACATGCAGAAAACAGTAGCAATAAACTGACACGATCATACGCTATGTTTGGGTCTTGTCCATCACATCATTCTCCCAATGATGTGATTCCATTATCAAATGACATCACATGCCAATGGCTAGGAAACCTTAACCATCTTTGATCAACGAGCTAGTTCACTAGAGGCATACTAGGGACACAGTGTTGTCTATTTACCCACACATGCAATGTGTTTCCAATCAATACAATTATAGAATGGATAATAAATGATTATCATGAACAAGGAAATATAATAATAAACACTTTATTTATTGCCTCTAGGGCATATTTCCATTAGTAATATGGTGGAACTTGCGTATGTTTTGATTTGGTATATGTGTTGGATGATCATATATGGTATATGTGTTGGATATGATTTGCAGATTTGATTTGGTATATGTGTTGGATATAGTTTATTATGTGTTGGATGAGACTATTGTTTGCCTTATTATGTGAAATATATATACATATATATATATATATCATATATTGCATTGAAATTGCTTTGATATAACAAAAAACAGAATAAAAAGTGGCAATATAGCCCCTTTGCCGTCTACCGCGGACGGAAAAGTTGCCACGTGGCGGCCACCTGTAAACCTAGGAAGCCTCTTTGCCATCTGCGGCAGAGGGCAAAGAGGGACTAGAGGCAGACAACAAAGGCTGGCCTATTGCCAGGCTGGGCGCTTTGCCTCTTTGCCGTCTGTGGCAGATGGCAAAGAGGGGCTGGAGGTAGACGGCAACGGCCTCTTTGCCGTCCGCGGCAGACGGCAAAGACCAGATGGGGGGACAGATGGCAAACGCTTGGGGTCTGTTAGCCGCCTAACGGTGGCGCCATCAGCAGTACGCCATCCAGTTCCTTTGCCGTCTGCAAGCGGACGGCAAAGAATCTTTGCCGTCTGCAAGCGGACGGCAAAGAATCTTTGCCGTCTGCTTGACCGAAGCAGATGGCAAAGGACCCCTTTGCCGGAGTTCACTGGGCCCAAAATTGTGCCGTCCACAAAGGTCTTTGTCGTCTGCTTTCTGCCCTTTGCCGTCTGCCATGGCAGACGGCAAATGTCCTGATTCCAGTAGTGTATACTTGATATGGTGCAAACACGAAAACTTTAGCGTTCAATGCAGAATTTCTCTAATTTTAATGGACCATACGTCTTTTTTATCTAACATTTTTACAAAGTATTGCTATACACATTCATCATGTTGTCCTAATTTCTCTGAACTTTTGTAGTTACATAAGTATAGGTTCTCTATATATCATTACATATTTTTTTTTAGACAGATTCTGTTTTTGCTTGCATAGTTTGCTTATTTTGATGATGCTATGGATTTTATCGGGCGGTATACGCCATGAATATGTTATAATAAAGTACCTTATGCAATAATAAAATAGGAATAAATTTATAACCGTACCTACAGTATTTGATATGTTTACCATACTAACGGATCTCACGAAGGTTTCTGTTGAGTTTTGTGTGTTGAAGTTTTCAAATTTTGGATGCTATCACAATGGATGAATGAATAAGGAACAACAAGAGACTTAGCTTGGGGATGCCCGAGGCACCCCAAGGTAATATTCTAGGAAGACTCAAGCGTCTAAGGTTGGGGATGCCCCAAAAGGCATCCCCTCTTTCGTCTCAATCCATCGGTATATACTTGGAGCTATATTTTTATTCCTCACATGATATGAGGTTTGCTTGAAGCGTCGTTTGATTTAGTTTGCTTTTGTTTTAGTTTTCCACAATCATTGTTTGCAGGACACCCCCACTTGAGAGAGACACAAGATCACCATGATTTATTAGAATACTCTTTGTGGTTCACTTATATCTTTTGAGTTAAGTAGTTGCTCTAGTACTTCGCTTATATATTTTAGAGCATGGTGGCTTATAGATTTTAAAAAATAGTTTCACTATCATTCTTCACTTATATTTTTTTCAGATTTAATAAATAGTGTCGGTAAATTATATGGGTTATAAGACTAGTCCAAAATAATAGGGTATCCAATGAGTGCATAATCAAAACCTTCATGTAGCACATAACAGAGAAATTATGGGTTAATGATATTGATATCGTAATGTCAAAGGTAATGAGTGCATGATCATTGCTTAGTAAGAATATCGTGAATTAAAGTGTGTTAACTTGATGTTCATCTAAATATTTTTTCTGCCATGGTGACGATGTGTGAACATTCTTATTCCTCGTTGAAATCGTAGTGTTGTTTACGTAGGAGGCGCACGATGCTTAACTCCTCTCAACCTCCTCCCTAGGGGCATGATATTAGTACTTTGCTTCGAGAGAGCTAATAAAACCTTGTAATAAGTACATGAGTTCAGCATGACTTATGTGAATCCATTGATGTACGCACTCTCACCACCTCATATTTGCTTGCCTCTTTGGTACCATGCATTGCCCATTCTCACCTCAAGGATTGGTGCAACCTTCGTCAGTGCGTCCAAACCTCTATTGCACATAACCCTCATTATATCTTTCTCAAAACATACATCATACCTACCTATTATGGCATTTCCATAGCCATTCCGAGATATATTGTCGTGCAACTTCCACTATTACATCATATTACCAGTACTTTCATTGTCATATTAGTTTCCATGATCATATAAGCTGACATAATATTTGTGGCGAAGCCACCGTTCATCACTTTTTATACATGTTAGGCTTGATCATTGCACATCTTGGTACACTTCTACAGGCATTCTTATAGAGTCATACTATAGTTTTTCATATTAAGTTGTAAGTAAATAAAAGTGTGATGATCATCATTATTAGGGAACTATCTTAGTGATGAAAGGATGATGGAGAAAATTATCACCCCACAAGTCGGGACGAGACTCCAAACGAAAAATAAAAGAAAAAAGAGACAGGAAAAAGGAAGAAAGAAAAAGAAGAAAAGAGAGAAGGAACAGTGCTACGACCGCCTTTCCCATACTTGTGCCTCAAAGTGGCACCATGCTCTTCATAGAGAGAGTCTCTTGTTTTGTCATTTTCATATGCTAGTGGGAATTTTTCATTATAGAACTTGGCTTGTGTATTCCAATGACGGACTTCCTCAAATGCCCGAGGTCTTCATGAGCAAACAAGTTGGATGCACACCCACTTAGCTTTAGTTGAGCTTTCATACACTTATAGCTCTAGTGCATCCGTTGCATGGAAATCCCTAATCCTCACATATATATCTATTGGTGGGCATCTCCATAGCCCGTTGATATGCCTAGTTGATGCGAGTCTTTCTTCTCCACTTTTACCCCTTTAAAACCTACCACCATGTTCTATTCCACCTTTTTGCTATATCCATGCACTACTACAGAATGGTCCAAAGATGACACATCAATGAGAGATCCTTCGACAAAACTATGTGTGATGACCAAATCGCAAACGGTATAGTTATAGCTTTGTCGCTAATGACGTTAACTGTGTGTGATGGCGTATCCATCAAATACGATCTAAAAAATAGTTGCGTGTGCGATGTTTGGCAAATAGTTGGCCTAGATAAACTGTTTGCGATTGGAAATATAATGGAAATGATTATAAAAATACAAGTGTGTGTGATGTATGGCATACAGTTCACCTCGATAAACTGTTTTGCACTGATCAAGCAGAACACAAACGATTGTATAGATGATCATGTGTGCGATAGACGGCTTACATGTCACTCGGATGAACTATTTGTGGTGAGGTAAAATAACATAAACGGTTACATAGATCAAGATTTGTGTGATAGACAGCAGATAGGCCACTGGGATGAACTATGTGCGATAAGAAAAAATAACACAAATGGTTTCTCGGATCAAGATGTGTGTGATGTACACAGGCCACTCAGATGTGTTCTCGGAAAATAGTTCCGGATAAAGAACCATCAAGGACTGATGAAATCATCACCGATGGATTTGGTTGTTTTATTCCACATGCGATGTTATTTGCTCAATCTACCCACAAACATCTATGCTCTATTTAGCAAAACATGATTGATGTCCAGATATTAATCGACCATTTCATATTAAAGAAAAGATAGTACTACCAAAGTAAGAGTGTCCCTCATAAGATGTCATTTGCATGGTTGTATCACAAATGACAAAAATAGTACAAAGGTTCAAATTCCAGCATTACAAGGCTCAAATTCAAAGATTACAAGGTTCAAAACCAATAATAGAAATGAAATTCAGCTTATGCGGAAACTTTGTCATGCAGCTCTAGACGCCTGCGCTGATTAGCTGAACATGAACATATATGATAGGTTCATACTGATATTACTACGATTTTGGCAACTTCAATATTTCTGCAAAGGGATCTGCCACTGGCAAGTCATTTATGGGCTTGGCATTAGGACTTCCAAATAGTCTGTCAAATGAAGTTACAAAACGAAATTGAGTTTCTGCACAGAGTATTCCATTCTATCCTAGTCTCCTGAGCTGATCATCAAACCATTCTTTTTTGCATGATAAATGTAGGGAAAATCTCATTATCTTTAGCACACTTGCTCTTACAACAAAGAACCTGGCGAATATAATCTTCGATAAGGTCCCCGGTAGGTTTTCAAAGTACTTATGAGATATGGAGATCAAGGCATTCGATGGGATTGTTATATTGTATCACATTATCCACTACCGGGCCTTACTGTATCTGCGAAAGAATAGAATGTATTAGTGCTTGGACACACAACAGACCTCTTACAATTTGCAAGATTTCAAAATTTGAACTCCCTTGTGGTTAAAATTGAACATGAAAGAGCATCACCTTGACATATAACTTCTCCATGCATGAAAAGCATCTCAGCAATCTGATAACTTGGTCCAGGGCGGGGCCGATAGATTCTACTGCTAAAACCTTCACTCTGCGTAGATACGGGTCAAGTTTGTCGACATGATTTTCTAGATGACAGACGAACATACATCTTTAATAGAGAGAAAATATGTTAACTCAAGAATGATAAGAGGGAGATGTTGTACCTAGACGGTTATGGATCCCAAAAACAAGTTCAGATAAGTTGAGGGAGAGTAGCCAAATAGTGTCAATTTCGGCACATGAAGGACCCTGATTCTTGTTGGACCTTGTTGATCAACAACTAGTAATCTCTCAAGTAAAGGCACGTCCACAATAACCATTTGGTGATTCACCTTGTGCGATCTCCTATTGCAACACCAGCAATACACACAAATTCCTCGGAGACTCATGGAGGTGATGTGGAGGCTACTCAACCCATTGATCGCCTGAATATGAAGGTACTCAAGCGCAATATAGTTGCGGAGTAGGCACTCCATGTCGTCGTTGGGGACGCATACGACGACGAGCTCAAGGTGCTTCAGTCGAGGTAGCAAAAGAGACGGATTGTCGTTAATCTAGGGGAAATGGTAGTTCAAGAACCTTGCGAAGCACGACATTGGCGCGAGGCGCAACGCGGAGGGTGGCAGCGGGCGCATATGTCCATCATTAAAAGTGAGCTCCTCGAGATGATCTAGGGCTGGCGATAAGAACCACTCATCAAGATTGGCTGGGTCCTTGCCATTGGAACCGAGCTTGCCCATGGTAAGGCCTTTGATTAGGCCACAGTGCGTGCTGAGGATCTAGGATAATGCATCCAAACATTTGCGATAGCCAGTGCAAAGCATGTGCTCGCTGATGATGCCGAGAGGGGCGCAACGCCATAGGGGGCACCACCGCCAAGAGAGGACGGTTGTGCGCACACCGTATTCGATAGGGAGGAGTAAGATGATGATGAAGTCTACGCCTACTGGAGGCGCTTGTGTTTCTGGCTCAGCCTGCCTCCGCTTGTTGGAAACCTCGACATCCACGTCCGGAGAGTGGCCGCTGGCGTATCTTTCTGTCAAGAGTGGAACAATGGGAGGATAGTGATTATGTACCTAGATCAGGGTAGAAGAATAGTGCATTGGTAACTACAAGTTACTACTTACTAGGTAGGAACAATTTTAACAAATTAAGAAAATGAAATCCCAATTGGTTGCTGAAATACTACAAAGTTACATTGATATTGCTATGCAAGTCAACATGTAGATACTACAGAGAACACTTACTTCCAACGAAGCATATACGGACAATGTCCTCGGCGAAGTTAGATTAATTGTATGGTAAGGCTCATTTAGGTGCAGCGTAATTTTAGTGCCAGCTTTTAGTACATAAAACTTGGAAATTTCTCCCCAAAGGCCTTCTTCAAAATAGGAGTGACAATCTTCATCAATTTTTATACAAACAATGATTGTAAATCCATGGTTTGTGGTCAATATGGCATCCGTGGAGTCTTTAGTTATGTAAAGGCCAAGATTTTGCACTACAGTTGTTGTTGCAACACAATGGATGTACTACAAGAAATGATAAGATTATTATAGAACATGGTAACGTGATAGTATGGACTAGTAGTTACAAGAACAACATGCACATCAGTTGATTTGAGAGGACCAAAAATTACAAGTAAACAAATAATGTAACCATGATATCCAGCAAATATATATGAGAGTAAGCGAAAGAACAATACAACATTAATTTGCCTAATATAGAAGGAGAAGAATAATAAGAATAAGAAATCACATTTGATGTAAATGCTGCATGTGGCACCTTTTATCAAAATGTAGCAATCTATAGTATAGGTTCAGAAAATGAATATGCCATGCATGCCAACCTCGGTAGTGTGAGATTGAACATACCGTGCGCTCCGTGAAGTCGTCTGCTATGGTGAGATGGAACTCCTCGGTAGTTTGGCTGAGTCCGCATAGCCCTAATGTGTCCTTGCACTATACACTGTATGAATGAAAACCCTCAAATCATCTAGATAAAACATGAATCCACGGCTATTTTGGATGGGTGATTAACAGGGTCCGACGGACTGGGATAAGAGATGAGCAGAAATATTTCAATAGATTAGTTACCTAGTTCTTCATGGGGGGAAACCCACTACCAAAGATTCCCCAATCGGGCGAGCTGGGTGGATAGCTAGCAGCGTCGAGAAAGTAAGTGCCGATAGGCCGTGGCAATCGGCAGTGGAGATATGCGGTGGCATTTTGCAGCAGGCGACTGCTTTTACACAGCTTAGTGGTTGCCGTGGGGATAGGCGCTGACATGCATGGAGAGTCCCAGAGTACTAGTGTTAGTGTAGATGCTACTGGGTTGGGGAGGGGGAGGGGAGCAGACGAGGGTTTTGTGACGTGTGGGTGCTGAGGTTTTTATTTCAAGTGGTGCTAAGGGTTTCTGTCCTAGAATAATGTGCTTCGGAGGAAATGGTTTATTAGATCCAACCGTGTGTGATAAATCCTATATAAATATTACTCTCAAGTAAACTAGCACTCCGTGTGTGATGAACATATCGCATAACGAAAGCCGTCGTATAGTTTCAATCTCAGGAAAAAATATAATACACAAGCATAGATATAATACACATGAACTAGATAGATTCAATCCAACATGTTTTTCTTCGAAACGGTCAATCCAACATCTCATCTTAATGCTTGATGGTTAAGATTCTCTACGAACTGGGCGTACGCGGCATGCGCTATCTTGCGAGAATAGTTCCGCTCGAAGGAGCCAATGGCTCATCCTCTTGCATGCGTCAGAACACTAGAGTACGTGTTGTTAATCTTATGGTTGTAGAACGGGCATCCATAGCCCCCATTCTTCCTGACATGCTTGTTATATTTTCCAGCCATAAGCTCTCTGAGCCTTTGCCTCTTCAATCTCTCTTGGATGTCTTCATCCTCGCTGACACATCGTTAGATATGACCTATACATAGTAAAAAAGTGACGTCCGTATATTTATAATGCGAATTCGCAAGGCAAAGTTTATGAAACATACTATATCATGCGACAACATGAACCCTAAATCGAAGCTAACTGATTTGATGCCAAAATTTGGCATGCCATGTTTTGTTATCAAACCACTCAGCCTATCATATGTATTTACCAAAATGGGTATATATGACCAACCAGTTCTCCAACCGATGCGTTGTTGTCGTTGGAGTGTTTGTCGGAGTCGCTGTGGACCATCGGCTCTGGCTGGGGAAGCACGGCGGAGACGACAACCTCAAGGCCGCGTTGCTGTTCACGCGATATGTCATCTCTGACGATGGCAATCTCTATTCCCACATTCATGCTGTGCTCGGGTGCTTCGTCATCACTAACGTGGTTACTCCCTCCCATGGTGAAGGGAGGCTGCTAATGACGATTGAGAATGGCGGCGAGGATGCCGAGGGGGGTGAGAAGATTGTGTGTAGCAAGAATGTTAAAACCAACGACTTAGGCACGGTTAATGAAGTGGAGTTGGTACATGAGAGGGATGCGGGCGGTGTCGGTGTCAAAACCGAAGGATCTCGCGTAGGGGATTCCGAGCTGTGACACTAGAATTGATGGTAACAGGAGACGACGGGGACAAGGTTTTACCCAGGTTCGGGCCCTCCTATCAAGGTAATACCCTACGTCCAGCTTGATTGTATTGATGATATGGGGGTTACAGAGTTGATCTACCTTGAGATCGAATAGCTAACCCTAGATGAGTTGTTCTCTGTCTACAACCTAAAACCCTCCGGCTTATATAGACGCCGAGGATACCTAGGGTTTACACATGGTCGGTTACACGCCGAAGAGATAAACATGCCTATTCGCTACATCAAACGTGGAGTACAAGCCGTGCTTCTCGAAGCTTCCCTCTTGGAGATAGGGCCTTTGGTTGATCCTGTGGTTCGATAAGTGGCCCAAATAGTCCGGCCCATAGAAATAGGTCCCCCCGAGGACCCCTTAATCCCAGACTCCCTCAGTAGCCCCCTAACTTGCCTCCAATGCCAAGGGTCTTTTGCTTCAATTGCTTCGCATGATCAGAGTCTTCGGCTTGCGAGTTGAGTTCTTCCCGCCGAATTTGGTCCGGACTCCGATGACAAGTAGCTTAATGGCGCGTCCGAACACTGTGAATAGGGTCCCTGAAGGCCAAATGTCAAGGGGTAAAATAATGTCCCCTGGCGACATTTCTAATGAAAGGTCACGGCCCACCATGACCGCTTAGGCCAATTGCAACAACTCGATTCACGGTTCGAGGCCGTTTTAATCAACATGATCTATGAATGTGCAGATCGTGCCCCGTTTTACACAGGGTATGTTTTAATCAT
>JAAAWK010000693.1:0-114538 GCA_022496015.1 Hordeum marinum
GATTTTTTTGGATTTGTGACATTTTTAAATCGTAATGTTTTAAATTCATGAACATTTGTTGAATTAACGAATTGTTTTGAGAACCCTGTACATTCTTTGAATTCGCGAACTTTTTGATTCCACAAATATTTTTTCAAATCACGAACATTTTTAGAATTCATGGATGTTTTTGAAGTCCTGTTCATTTTTTAAAGTCATGAACATTTTTTGAATCCTGGTAGTTTTTTCAATCCATATACATTTTTCTAATTGTTTTTCAAATTCGTGAATAGTTTTTGAATTCATGGACATTTTTCAAACCTAGAGTTTTGAATTCACGAATATTTTTTCAATTCACGAGCATTTTCAAAAATCTTGAACATTTTTTTAGTTCGGAAACATTTATTGAATTCGTAAATATTTTTTTAGTTCATGAACTTTCTTTTGAATCCACGAACATTTTTTGATTTCACGATTTTTTCAAATCCATGAACCTTTTTTGAAGTGATTATCATTTTTTCAAACGTTCTCCAAGGAAATTACTAAACTTTATTGGACAAAAAATATGTTTCTAATTCTTCTACAAATTGCTTCTAGTGTCTATCGAACTTGCTTTGACCCAACTTTTTGGAATAACTTAAGGCCTGTTCGGAACCCATCTGAACTTCCCAAACTCCTCAAATTCAGCTTCCCAAGCCAGCTTCCTGCTGCACCTGGCGATTCGGTAAGTTCGTAGCTTCTCCTAGGCAGGCAGCTCAGTTGGTGAGGTAGGTGGCCTGTTGGGCGCCAATATGGGCCGACTGGAACCAGCCTAGTTCCGGCCCTTCTATACAGAGGCCGAAAGAGGTAAATGGCCTGGGCTACAGTTCAAGGAGAAGGTCTCCGACTGCCGCAAAAGAAAAAAAAAGGGGAAGGGAGCAACAAACTGAGGGGTACACCTTGCAGGAGCGTCTCAAGGATCACTTTTGTGGGATGAGAGCGCGTCAATGACGTGTTCTCAGCCGCTGCCATGTATCATGTGCTTGGCGCTCCCTTGGGATTTTATTTATTATTTTTCTATATGCATTTTTGGTTTTTAGATGTTTTTTTTTCGGATTTTTGTTTTTTTGCCCGGTTTTCCCTAGGTTTGCAGAAAAATGGAGAGGCAAAAAAGTGTTTTTCTTTCCCCCCGAGAGGCACATAGTTGCTTCTCGGGTTGGCACCTTTTGCGAGAGGTGCCTCTCGAAAAAGGAAAAAAATTGCTTCTCGTGAAGACATAGATTTGCTTCTGCGACAGACACAGTTGTGCTTTTTCCGTAAGAGGAACATATTTGCTTCCGCAAGAGATACAACTGTGCCTCGCGAAAAGGAAAAAATACTCATTTTTTACTTTCATGGGAGGCATAGATTTACTTCTTGTGAAGGCACATATTTGTTTCCGTAAGAGGGACAACTGTGCCTCACGGAAAGAGAAAAATATATTTTATTTCTTGCGCGAGTGGCATAGATTTACTTCTTGTGGAGGCATAAATTTGCTTTCACGAGAAGCACAACTCTGTCACCCCGGAAAGGGAAAAAAAGGAAAAAAAATCATGCTTCCGGCTCTTTTTTTCTTCCCTTTTTTATTTTTTGGTGAAAAAAGTTCATTGAAAGCTATTAACATGTGATCTAGTTTTGAAGATCTCAACGCGAGAAATCTAACGGCGAAAACGGTTCGCGATTTGAACGCATGATTTAAAAGATAAAACATTTCGAATAAACGAATCTATGAAAAAAATCTATCAGGTTGCGATAAATGACGCTCGCAACTTGTGAAGATGGGAATGACCTTTGCAAAAGGTACCCCTTAATTAATAATTTCGAAAGGAGAAGGTCTCTGATTTTTGAGTGTACAGAGACCGAATTTGCTTCAAGTACAACCATATTTGCTTCGCTTGAACAAAAAAAATGCGTCCAATATAATTGTTTATTATGCTCCCGTAGCAGCAACAAAAAATTATCTCGACGTAACAACAATTTGTCGCATGCGCGCTAATTTGCTTTGAGAGTCGAAGAAATAAGAGGAAACAAGACCAATACAATAATAATTAATAAATGTAGCCATGCAAGCGTGCAAAGCCACCCAGCTAATTCTGCAAAGCAGAGTAACCCCGATGCATGACATATTTACGCCGTATTTCACCGACCGAGCAATGGTAACCAATGGTACTCCACATAATTCCTACATCATATATATAATTGAAACATGCAAGATACAATCCAAATCTAGTTACTACTAACAGAAAACAATCGTAGCAGCCTTTTTGCGTACAAGAGCTGAGATCTAGACCCGACAGCCTCACGTACAAAGAAAACAAATATAGCAATCACGTGCGCAACAAACACATACAATACAAGAATACAAAGCAAATACCGACGAGGACGGTGCCCCCGCCCTCACTCATGCAGAGTGGCGTACGTGCACAACAACCAAACATGCACATACAAGAATACAGCAGCAAATACGGACGAAGCATGCGGTGGCACTTCCCTCCCTCATGCAGAGTGGCGTAGCTGGAGTAGTCCTTGGCCACCGCGTTCTTCTTGCGTACTGGTGAATGCGCTTACAACACGCAAGCACACTCACTCTTATGAGTGCTCGGGTCTTGAAATTGACAAGAATTCACCACACACGCCTTGTAGTCGACGGGCACGTCATACCACTTGCATAATAGCATCGGAAACTCTAAAATAAATCCACGCAATATGCAAACACCCATAGCAAGTCTAATACTTGAACCCGAATGGGCCGGTTCCGCCACAAGAAACTTAACCCTCTAAGTTATGCTTAGATCACAAATAGCTAATCAACCTTCTAATGTATTAGTATACCTCATGTGCCTAGTGCACCCTATATATATCCCGCTGAAGTTCATAGGTTCACTAGTAGAAAACAGAGCTTTGGTTGTGGCCAGGATAATGACATTAATCCCGGTTCACTTATGAACCGGGACCAAAGGATGCATCAGTCCCGGTTGGTCCCGGTTCGTGAGGCCAGAGCGCCGGCCGGGCCTCGGGGGCCATTGGTCCCGGTTCGTCTAACACTTCTGGTCACGGTTCCAGACACGAACCAGGACCAATGGGCCTCGCTCCTGGCCCAACACCTTTAGTCCCGGTTCATAGCTGGAACCGGGACCAAAGGTCAGTATTCTGTCCCGGTTCTATCCACCAACCGGGACTAAAGATATAAGCCTATATATACCCCTGCCCCGCCCCTGCTCGCTCACTCTGTTTTTTGGCCGTCGGCGTGTGCAGGTGTGTGTTGCTCTAGCTCTCACCTCCTATGCACATGAGGTGTTCGATGAAATGCCCGAGCCACACTTAAGATTTCTCCTCTCCAAGCTCGACCTCCAAGCTCCATTTTCCTCAAGATTTGTCTAAGTTTGGCAGTCCGTCCTGTCTCGTCCCCGTCCTCACCGCCGTTGATCGCCCGTGCCGATCTCGTCACCGCCACCACCGTGGTGAGCCTCTTGTTCTTATCTTAAAATAAAATTCATACTTGTATGATTTAGATAGATACTTGTACAATTTTCTTACTTTTATTATTCTATGTCATTATATAGTGCCATGGTTTTGATATCCACCCCCGTCGGCCTTCGTCCTGTCTATGATTCGGATGTGGTATATTATCTTTTATAACTATTTGTTTTATTTAGTGTTTATGACAATTATGCCGACCAATGTGACATAGATGTTTTTTTATCTAGAAGGTATGTGAACCGGAAATTCGAACCGACACTCTTGTCGAGAGGTTAAATTTAGTTGAAAAAGAAAACAATTACTTGAAGAAAAAATTGAAAAGAATTGAGGAGGAGAAGATGGAATTGGAGTTGCATGTTGTCGATGTCATCGAAGATCACAAGATCAAGATGGATGCAATGCGCTTGAAGATTAGAAAGATTAGAAAATATGGCATTCATTCCGAGAATTGATATCATTATGCCGTTGGATCAATTGGTACTTTAGTTGCGGTTATGATCGCATTTGTTGTTGCATTTAAATGTTTTACATAGTTTTAATGTATGTTTTAATTAGATGCTCTAGAGAGCTATATGTTGTTCAATAATGAGAACTATGTATGAACTTTCTATTAATTTGATCACTTCTCTATTCATGATATTCTGTAATAGTTTTTAATACACCTTATTATATAATGCACACAGATGAACCGACAATGGATGTACGGTGACCGACCCACCTCCGAGTACATTAAGGGCCTGCATAATTTTCTTGAAGTGGCCGAGACAAACACGCAGAATGGTTTTATGCATTGTCCATGTACTGTCTGTGGGAATACGAAGGATTACTCCAACTCTAAAACCCTTCACTTCCACCTGATTGAGAAGAGTTTCATGCCACACTATAATGTTTGGACCAAGCACGGAGAAAGAGGGGTTATGATGGAAGACAATGAAGACGAAGAGGATGATGACAACTATCCGTCCCCCTAGATACGGTGATGCTGCAATGAGGGAAGCTGAAGATCAAGAGGAACCGGGCGATTGTCACGCCCAAGATGCGATTCTATCCTTATTTTGGCACGAGGGCCTCGACAAGGATAGAAGCGCATCTCGTCGTGTTGCAAGAATGGATATCGTTACAAGTACATTTACATAAAAGATGAGTATATGGAATTGGCTTAGACTCGCCACAAGTTACATCAGAGTCACAGCAACAGAACAACATAATCAAACATCATACATAAGAGCAGGGTCCGACTACAGACGAAACCAAACGATAAAATGACATCCATCCTTGTTATTCCAGGCTACCGCCTGGAACCCATCCTAGATCGATGAGGAAGAAGAACTCCAAACAAACAAGCATCGCTCTCACGTTCAAGCATCGCATTACCTGTACCAGCAACTGTTGTTGTAGTAATCTGTGAGCCACAGGGACTCAACAATCTCATTTCCAAGGATATCAAGACTATTAAAGCTTAATGAGTGAGGTATGGTTAAGTGGTGAGGTTGCAGCAAGCGGCTAAGCATTTATTTGAGTGGCTAACTTACAAATACATAAAGTAAAGTATGGTTGTCTACGCATAACGGAGGTGAACTAGTAATGATCACTAAGTGATCCTGAACACCTACTTATGTCAAACATAACCCCACTGTGTTCTCTCTCAGATAAGAACTCATGAGAAGAGACAATCACTGTTATGCACATGGTTGGTGTATTTTATTTGAGTTTACTTCAAGTTTGCTATGACCGGATGTTAAACAAAGTATTCAAGTTGGCCACATAACCGCGGGCACGGCTTCTTGAAAAGATTTAACCCTGCAGGGATGCTCCAACTCATCCATCACAAATTAACCACACGCCGTGGGAATAACCTCGACCACGGATCTCATGATCAACCCAGGCAATTCCAAAGGAAATCAGACACCTTGAGATAGCCCGAAGAAGAACAGAGTTCCCCATGCAAAACGTTCGAGAAAGGTAAAACAAATCCAGCAAGGCCGCCCGACGTGTCGGCGATCTCGATAGGAGCCGCGTATCTCGTTCTCAGGACATGGTGGATAAGCTAGTGTATGGTGACCTGATAGAAATCTCCCGAGTTGCCCCGGGTTGGCCTCGCATAGTGCTCTATTTTGGACCAACACTCATGAGGAGCACTGGCCCAGGTTGTTGATTAATTATTCACGGGTGCTGGCGAGGCCCTATGCAATTTTATTAGTTATTAGGCAAATGTAGTACCAATGTTGAGCCTTGACAGACAAGCTTTATCCTAAAACAAAAATCAAGGGGGTCCCCATAACAACCCCGAGCATGTTAGGAGCGCTCATTTATGGAACATAACACCGGTTCACAAGTAACTAGGGCAGCAAGAGTGGAACAAAATACCGAGCAAAAGGCCAAGCCTTCCACCCTTTACCAAGTGTATATGTGCATTAAATTAAACATCAATAATATTGTGATAATAAAGGAATGTCCATGTTGTCACATGGAAGCAATTGCACCTGTAGCTAGAAACGCTATAAGAAGGGCTGAGCAAGCGGTAACATAGCCAAACAAGGATTTGCTAGGAACATGGAGGGTTAGAGGCTTTTCATGGCAATGTTGAGAGGCTTGAACAAACAAGTGGTAGGTAGCGTGCCATAACGATAAAAAAACGGGACAACTAGCATAGCAATGATTGTAGTGGTATTCAGGAAAATGGGTCATCTTGCCTGAGATCCCGCTTGGTAGAAGAACGAATCCATGAAGAAGACGTACCAACGTAGTCGAACGAAT
Source organism: Hordeum marinum (assembly GCA_022496015.1). Classification (NCBI taxonomy): domain Eukaryota; kingdom Viridiplantae; phylum Streptophyta; class Magnoliopsida; order Poales; family Poaceae; genus Hordeum; species Hordeum marinum. The sequence goes on from JAAAWK010000693.1 coordinate 6,235, forward strand.
CCTCACACTCCGAACACTTTCGGAACTCTATCGAGAAGGAACAATCCACCAATCAACACACGGCACACCACAACATAAGCATGACATGATGTGCAAAAAAATATGATGCATGTCCGGTTGAGATATGCAAGGCATGGTGAAACACATCAACAAAATCCTACACATTAAGTGAAGCTCAATAGGCATCGAGTTGCATATTCACGAACCTCCACGTTCGAATTATTTAGTTCACTCCCGTTTAGGTACTCATCAGTATTAAATGTTGTTAGACATGGCAAGAGGTGAAGCACAAACAACTACATCACCTAGGCACTTTAAATGAGGCCGGAAGCAACACATAGCATTTCCGAAACATCTCTATTAGCATAATATGAATTTGGTAGAAATCTGTAGTAACCATATTTTAGAGTTTTTAAACAGCAAAATAAATGTCACCACGAGATTATACACATTTTTCTAGTCAAATTACATATGTTGGTCATTTTCAACGGAGCTACGGTTAATTAATTATGAAATAAATCATTTTACATGGCATTTATGCAAATTGCATGAAATCAGCAAGTTAAACATTTTAAACACATGTGAAAGCTGGATATTGTGAATCTAAACGAAATTCTAGTAATTTTACATATATAAAGTTTTCTCATATGATGCACGGATCTCGAGTTATTAAATGCATGAGTTAGGTTTTTTTTCCTGCAAAACGGTAATTCCTAGGATAATTAGTAAATTCGCGAGACCGAAAAAAACAACGAAACGGGCCGAATATGGAATCTGGTCCAACAGAGACATGGGCGACGGATACTAACATGCGCACATGAGCGGGGAAAAGGGGCGGCTCACCCTTGGGCCAGACCTGGCTAGGCGGGGGGAGGCCTAGCTGGGCCGGCTGGGGCGACGGCCCATGCAGGCACTAGCGCTAGTCAACGCGAGCGGGCAGGCGTCGTCTCCCTCTCGTGCTCCTGCACGAGGAGGAGGCATGGCGGCGGCACGGGAACTCCGGCGAGGGGTGGCGAGATCCGGCGACGGGAAGGTCAGGGAAGAGCAGATCGGGGGCAGGGGCTCTCCATTCCCGGCAACGAGGAGCCTTGGCAGCGCCAGAGCAAGGAGATCGGGCGACGACCATGGAGAATCCTACGAGAAGGGAGAGAGAACGGGCGAGGAGAGGGAGAGAAGAAGGAGAGGGAGGAGCACAGGGCAAGGGGCAACAGGGGTTCGCCGGCAGCGGCTCACCGGGCTCCGGCGACGGTTGGCGGCGACGGGCACGGGCTTGCCCGACGAGGGAAGCGGGGCTCAGAGGCTCGAGAGGCAGAGGAGCTCGGGAGCGGCTTGTCGTATGGGCGGCGGCGATTCGGGCTTGGGGCGGGCCTCCAGATGGGCTTCGGCGGGCCCGCTAGGAGGTGGGAGAAGGCTGGCGGCTGGGAGGAGAGAGGAGGCATGGGAATCGAGGTAGGGTTAGGGTTTGCCCAATTAGGCAGGGAGGGGGTTTAAATAGGAAATGGGGCTAGGTTAGGGGGATTTTTGCCCGTTTTCGACCCTCCGATCGCGATCGAACGGCTCCGGTCGCGGGGTCAGGTTAGGATGGGCTAGTGGTTTGTGTAGATGGGCTAGGTGGAGATGAGAGGAAGGTTTACGGCTCGTGACACGAAGTTATAAACACCGAAAAAATGTTCGACAAATAAACCGATGACCGCACTGCTATGACTGATCGTTCGGGAATCAAACGAACTCGGAACGCGATGAAATTTGGCAGGCGGCCTATCTACACTAAAACAAGACCGCACACCAATTTTCGACTCAATCCGAGAAAGTTTTATATGCATTTTAGAAACAATATTTTATCGTTGCTGCGGGCGTGTGCATGTGTGGTTGATCTCGAAACGGTCAGCGACACGAATGGAGAGAACCGACAGCTACTAACGGATGCAAGTTTTCAAAAATGAGCAATGGTGCTATGCAGATGATGCGAATGATGCGATGATGAATGCAACAACCAAATGAACCACGAGACGAGAATGGAAACAAAAGGGGAATCTACTGGAGCGTCGGTCCTGGGCTGTTACAACGATGTGCCTGATGATGATCTTCGCCTAGTCATTGTTGATGCCCAGAGAGAATGCGAAATTAAAAGGGAGAAGTTGAAGTTTGATTGCATGTTAGAGGATCACAAAAAAAGATTGTACCCAAATTGCAAAGATGACAACACAAAGCTCGGTACCACACTGGAATTGCTGCAATGGAAGGCGGACAATGGTGTATCTGAAAAATGATTTGGTTCGCTACCGAAAATAATGAAGAATAAGCTTCCAAAGGATAACGAATTGCCCGACAGTACGTACGTAGCAAACCAGGTTCTATACCCTCTAGGATTGGAGGTGGAGAAGATACATGCATGCCCTAATGGCTGCATCCTCTACCGAGGTGCATACGAGGATTTGAACGTATGCCCGGTATGCGGTGCATTGCGGTATAAGATCAGACGAGATGACCTAGTGATGTTGAGGGCCAACGCACCAGGAAGAGGGTTCCTGCCAAGGTGATGTGGTATGCTCCTATAATACCATGGTTGAAACGTTTGTTCAGAAACAAAAAGCATGCCAAGTTGATGCGATGGCACAAGGAAGACCGTAAGAAAGACGGGAAGTTGAGAGCACCCGCTGATGAGTCGCAATGGAGAAAGATCAAGAGAAAGTGTGGGGGGGGGGACTTTACAGGTGACCCAAGAAACGTATGGTTTGGTTTAAGTGCAGATGGCGTTAATCCTTTTGGGGAGCAAAGCAGCAAGCATAGCACATGGCCTGTGACTCTATGTATGTATAACCTTCCTCATTGGTTGTGCATGAAGCGGAAGTTCATTATGATGCCAGTGCTCATCCAAGGCCCTAAGCAACCCGACAATGATATTGATGTGTATGTAAGGCCATTAGTTGATGAAATTTTACAACTCTAGAATAAAAAAGGTGTAAGTATGTGGGATGAGAACGAACATGAGGAATTTGACATATATGCATTGCTGTTTGTAACCATCAATGATTGGCCTGCTCTTAGTAAACTTCCAGGACAGACAAATAAGGGATACCACGCATGCACGCACTGTTTAGATGACACCGAAAGTATATATTTGGACAAATGCAGGTAGAATGTGTACTTAGGGCATCGTCGATTTCTTCCGACCAACCATCAATGTCGAAAGAAAGGAAAACATTTCCAAGGTGAGGTAGATCACCGGAAGAAGCCCGCCCTTCATACTGGTGATCACATACTTGATATGGTCAATGATTTACAAGTAATCTTTGGAAAGGGTCGTGGTGGATTATCTGTTCTGACTGACACTAAGGGACACGCACCATGTGGAAGAAGAAATCTATATTTTGGGACCTAACCTGTTGAAAAGACCTAGAGGTGCGCTCTGCAATCAACGTGATGCACGTGATGAAGAATCTTTGCATGAACATGGTAGGATTCTTGGGAGTGGATGGGAAGACAAAAGATACACCGGAGGCATGGGAGGACCAGCAACGTGTGTACGAAAAAGACGACATGCATCCAAAGCAGTATGAAGGTCCTGCCAGCTACGCTCTGACCAACGAAGAGAAGGAAATCTTCTTTGAATGCCTGCTCAGTATGAAGCTCCCGTATGGCTTCTCGTCAAATATAAAGGGAATAATAAATATGACAGAGAAAAAGTTCCAGAACCTAAAGTCTCATGACTGCCACGTGATTATGACGCAACTACTTCCGGTTGCATTGAGGGGGCTTCTACAGGAAAACGTTCTATTAGCCATTGTGAAGCTATGTGCATTCCTCAATGCAATCTCTCAGAAGGTAATCGATCCAAAAATCCTACCAAGGTTAAAGAGTGATTTCATGCAATGTCTTGTCAGTTTCGAGCTGGTGTTCCCACCATCCTTCTTCAATATCATGACGCACGTCCTAGTTCATCTAGTCAACGAGATTGGCATTCTGGGCCCTTTATTTCTACATAATATCTTCCCCTTTGAGAGGTTCATAGGAGTCTTAAAGAAATATGTTCGTAACTGTGCTAGGCCAGAAAGAAGCATCTCCACGGGCCATCAAACAGAGAAGGTCATTGGGTTTTGTGTTGACATCATTCCTGGCCTTAAGCCAATTGGTCTCCCTCAATCGCGGTATGAGGGGAGACTAACTGGAAAAGGCACGCTAGGACCGGACTTAATAATATGTAGGAACGGGCATTCTTGGTCTCAAGCACACTATACAGTTCTACATAATTCTACCTTGGTGACCCCGTATGTCAATGAACACAAGAATATTCTACGCTCCAAACACCCGAAGCAGTGTGACGACTGGATTACATGTGAACACATCAGGACTTTCGGCAGTTGGTTACAAACACATCTCATTGGTAACACCACTGTTGGAGATGATCTGTACTCGTTGACGAGGGGACCATCTTCGACTGTATTGACTTACAAAGAGTACGAGATAAATGAGAATACATTTTACACAATCGTCAAAATCAAAAGAGCACCAACCAAAACAGTGGTGTCTGCTTTGATGCAACAACCAACAGGGAAAATGACACATATTATTGTTACATAGTGGACATATGGGAACTTGACTATGGGCATGATTTTAAGGTCCCTTTGTTTCGGTGCAAATGGGTCAATCTATTAGGAGGCGGGGTATAGGTAGACCCGCAGTACGGAATGACAATAGTGGATCTAAACAATCTTGGGTACACAGACGAACCATTTGTCCTAGCCAATAATGTGGTGCATGTTTTCTATGTGAAGGACATGTCTACCAAACCAAGAAAAAGAAATGATACAAAAGGGAATACATCATACGATGAGCCAAAGCGCCACATAGTTTTTTCAGGGAAAAGAGACATCGTGGGAGTGGAGGGCAAGACATACATGTCTGCAGATTATGAAAAGTTTCATGAAATTACTCCCTTCAAAGTGAAGGCTGACCCAAGCACCCTATTAAACGATGAAGATTATCCATGGTTACGATGCAATAAGCAAGGGACACACACGAAGAAAAAGTGAAGACTTTCTCTCCACAACTATTCTGATGATGGCTTTGATCTAGAATATCACTGCAGTTACATGTCAGGAAATGAAATGACTTTTGTAACAGATGTGTTTTCGTCTGAAACCCTGATACTTCGAAAGAGATTGTCCAGTTTGTACACGAAGTGCATCCAGTTTTTACCGTAACCCTCTCAACATTTTAGCACATGCTATGTGGGTGAAATGATGATACCATGCCAACTTTCAACCATTTCAGAATTCATTTGCAGTGCTTTTCGATTCAGGGTCATTTTAGCTCAAAATAAATCATAAAATGCATGAAAAAGAGGAAATGAAGTTAGAAAAGGGTTGAAAAGTGATGATGTGGCTTTGAATAGTGCATATTGAGTGCAAAAAAAGTCTTGAGTTAAAATATGTTTAAAAAATTGAAATCCCTTTATAATAGACGTGTTTTTGTCCGATCAAAGTTATTTAACTTAATATTATATAAAATTTATGCAACTAAAATTATCAAAGTTATTTTTGTTAAAAAATTTAATAGCAAAAAGAATATTCATAAAGTGTTTTGATAAGAACTTTTAATATGCAAGAAAATAACATAAAAAATAGAAAAAGTGAACATAGATGCGCTTATAGAGAAAATTCGACCTAAATTCAAAGTGCATACTAACACTTTGAATTTAGGTTGAACTTCGTGTATAAGGGCATCTATTTTTTACTTTGAGAGGAACTTAACAAGGCAGAGAGGGGCGGGCTTATAAACCGGTGCGATTGCCTCTTGCTTGGCGAGGTGAGACTATAAACTCCCACCACAACCAGGACCAACCCTTTAGTCCCGGTTGATGGCTCTATCCGGGACTAAAGGTCCCCCTTTAGTCCCGGTTGTAGCCACCAACTGGGACTAAAGGGTTGGGCTTCCCGCCCTTTGGGCTGCTGAAATTGACCTTTGGTCCCGGTTGGTGGCTCCAACCGGGACTAAAGGGAGGCATTAGTCCTGGTTGGAGCCACCAACCAGGAATAAAGGGGGGCATTAGTCCCGGTTGGAGCCACCAACTGGTACCAAAGGTGTTCGCATATAAGGCGGGACTTGTCGAATTCTCCCCCAACCTCTCCCATTCGCCCCGAAGCCAACTCCCTTCCCTAATGCCGCCAGGCTGCCGAAGCTCGCCGCCGCCGCCCCCAAGCCCGTCCTCATCGCCGCCGCCGTCCCCGAGCCCGTCATCGTCGTCAACGCCGCCCTCGAGCCCTTCCTCGTCGTCGCTGCCGCCCCCGAGCCCGTCCTAACCGCCGCCCCTGAGCCTGTCGTCGCTGCTGCCCCTGAGCCCGTCCTAACCGCCGCCCCCGAGCCCGTCCTAATCGCCACCCCCGAGCCCGTCGTCGCCGCTGCCCCCGAGCCTGACCTCGCCGCCCCCGAGCTTGTTTCCGCCTGCCCGAGCCCGTCCCCGCGCGCCTCCTCGTCCACGTCGATGTCGTCACCGCCCCGACGCTGTACGCCGCCCGCGTCACCTCCCCGAGCCCCGGCGTCGCCGCCCGCGCCTCCTCCCCGAGCCCGTTGTTGCACGTGAGCTCCTGCCCCTGTAGGAGATATGCCCTAGAGGCAGTAATAACAGTTATTTTGTATCTCCAAAGTTTGTAATGAATGTTTATGTTCCATGCTATAACTGCAATGATTCTCGAGTCTACAAATTAAACGAGGCTTGGAGGGAAACTCATGTGCACGTGTGGTATAATAAACGGTAAATTGTATTCCTAGTCTTGCCTCTAAGACTGGCTCAAGTTTTGCATGATGGTCCTATTTTCCTGATCATGGGCATGGCTATGCCGGCAATTTTGAGGACGCGATGTTGGTAGAACACTCGTGTTGAATCGATCCGAATTGATGTTATGCTATGAGATACATTCGTCACAAGTTAATGGTTAATAACACAGAGATGGTTAACGTTTGCATAATTCCTTAGACCATGAGAGTATCGAGTTTCTTCATGCTTGCTTCATGAACTTTGGGGTTTGTTAAACGTCATCCGTAAATGGGTGGCTATTACGGTGGTTTACGGGTTCATGGAAAAGTATGTCAAGTAACTTGATAGCTCAAGATTGGGATTTGCTCCTCCGACGATGGAGAGATATCTCTCGGCCCTCTCGGTGTTACGGTATCCATCATCGTCTGGCCAGACACTTTGTGATTTGATCACGGGGATGCCGGAACACAGGAACGAGAAAAGAGAACAATACCGGCAACGAGGTAACTGGCATAGTGGACAAGTTGTTGATCCACGAGGATGCCTACATGTCTCACCTCGGGTAATTATAACATATCACAAAGCAACAGGAATAGCTCACGGCAACTAGAGGTTCACTCGAATGTTCATTCGTGTGGGTATAGGGGTCAATATGGGTGTCCACGGCTCCTATGTTGATCATTGATCGGAAGGGGTTCCGGGTCATGTCTATGGTTCACCGAACCTATAGGGTCACACGCTTAAGGGTCATCTATCTGTTGAATACTACACAGGGAGTCTGAGAGAAAATCACCAAAAAGTTTCGGACACCGGAAAAGTTTCGGACAGCGGAAAAGTTCCGCACACAGGTCACCGGAACAGTTTCGGTGAAACTGAAAAGTTGTTTCAGGGGATACCAAAAAGTCAAATTGGTTTCGACACATGCCTGATAATTCTTGAAGGGTGCCAGAATCGTTCTGGAAACTTTCTGGAATTTTCCGGGATGAAAACCGGAAATGTTCCGGAGCTGCCGGAACCACTTCAGATGCTTTTCGCAGATGAAAATCACTATTCCGGAATTTTTCCGGATCGCATTGAAAATTATTTTAGTGGGGTACTAGAATTGTTCTAAGCCCACATAAATATTTTCAGTTCGAGCGGACGCTGAAAAATGTCGCCGTGAATAGTGAAAGTGCTTTTTGGACTACTTTATGGAAAGCCACCTTTTGGGGCTTTGCTCCAAAAGATCTTGGGGATGACATGGATGGATTGGAGCCATTTTTGGGGCCCCACATGAGGGTGTGGCCGGCCACATGGTGGACTCCTTCATGGAGTCCCTCTTGTTCCTTGGTTTCACTTTTATGCCCTTGTGGAAGGACTTCATTCATGTGCATTTTGGGTTTTATTGTAAAACCACCCTACCCCTTGGTTTTCCTATAAATAGGAGGTGAGTGGGCTGCCATTTCTTCATCCTTGTGCTCTCATACACATGCTTTGCTTTGCAAGCTCTCTCTCTCCCTCCCACGAAAAGAGTCTTTCGTAGAGCCGAAAGGCTGTCTGGGTTCCGGCAGGAACTAGTTCTGGACGGCGAAGCCCTGCGAGATAGATGACACCGTATGTGTGCAACCCCGTAGAGAGGTCGTAGTTTCGATCTTTTGCCCGAGGGGCTGTTCGTGTGTCCTCCCGTAGGGCTGTCCGAGTCTTCGTTCGAGTTTCGAGGGTCCTCCCGAAGGGCTGTCCGCGACATCATCCGGGTGACTGTCCGACCGCCTCCCGAAGGGCTGTCTGACGAGGGAGTACATCCTCGCGGTTGGGAGGTTGTAAAATCCTAGCTGCAGGGATCTGCACCAACGATCTCCACCGACTCTTCTTCCACTGCGCTTCGAGTCGGTACGGATCAGATCAAACCTTGTATGCAGTCTCCATAGTGGTCCTGGGCGTGCTCGCTATACCGGAAATTTTTGTTTTCTATCGCATTCCCCAACAGTGGCATCAAGAGCCAGGCTGTGAGTAGATGCATGTTATGATCTAGAATACATGAGATGTATGGGTATTGCATAGTATAATTTTGTAGTAGATGAGATCTATTGCTGAAAATTATTTGTGCGGGTAGCAGATGAAATCTGTTACCCGATGTTCCTGTTGCTTCCGGTGAATTTGCATAGTCCATATCTTGACGGAATGGTGGAATCTTACAAAGTTCTGACAATCCGCGATCCTTTCATGCTGCTCCTGAGTATGCTGATTGACAGATCAACGAAGTGCTAACAGTTCTTTGGGTTCCACCATAGTTAAAAGAAATATGGATGTTTTGTAGATGAAAGGGAAATGCAGATATGATTTGCACGGGGGTCACGCGTATGACGAAGTTTAGTATGGGGCTCGAGATTTTATCATCTCGTGTTTCATACACCCTGAAAAGTTAATCTAGCAACTTGAATTATCATACTTGATGATAAATGTTGGTAGCTGCGGTTTGAGTCAAAACCTTAGAAGCCACGTAAAATAAAATTTTGTATAAACCGATTAGAGGTGTCTAACTTGGTTTTGCAGGATGGTTTGCATGTGATGTGGTATAGCAAAGCTCATATTCAATTTTGATTATGTATGAGATGGCTATATGATGCAATTAACAGGACCTGCGTGTCATGATTTGGCATGATGGCTGGAGCCATATGATTGCACTTTAATGACCTGCGTGTCAACCTTATGTAATGCACTTATTTTATTAGCTATAGAGATAGCAATATTATCTGGTGCATCGACAAGGTGGTGGCAATCTTCGCAAAGGTGAACACCGACGCGAATGCCGAAGACCAAGAAATACTTGACTTCTCCGTCAGAAGGGGCTATACCATATCATGCTATTATGAATTGCCTGAGATGTTTATCCCTCTTGATGCACCCTTCTTAATTGCACGGTAGTCGCTTTTTATTAGGGTGATCTCTCACTTAGAATATCAAGTAGTTAGTGTTCTCCCAAGTGTAGCACCGTCACGACACCTATCTCTTCGGGGTATCACATGGTTACATGGGTACGAACGATTAGAGAAGTGTGAGGCGGGTGAGTTGAGACCTTGCAGCGAGATCACTTGGTTGTCTTGACGTTAAGGCATGAAAGTCATGAGCTCGGAACACATGCATCGAAAGATGAACAAGAATCACATAGAGATGTGATTGGCAAGTTGGCCTGCCAATTGAAATTCTCATCACTTGAGATGGTTACATCCTTGATGCTGAATTGAAAGTTGGGTCTTGCATCACTCACAATCAATTATGAGAGATATTGATTTGAGTGGGAGTGCACCTTAGAATAAAAATTATTAATTCACTAGTGCCAAAAATCATTATGAACAAAGTCTAAATGAACTTGTGTTTTTCGTTGTAGATCAAATGGCTCGCAACACCGCGTTCAACTTAGGCCCTATGTTAGAGAAAGAGAAGTTAGCTGCGAATGGAAACAACTATGCAGACTGGGTCCGTACCCTGAGGATTGTCCTCCGGGGTGCTAAGAAAGTGTATGTGCTTGACGGACCTCTTCTCCTAAACCGGCGGCAACAGCCGCGGCAGACATACAAAATGTCTGGGCCACTAAGGATGATGATTACAACTTAGTGCAGTGCCTCATGCTGTCTTGCATGAGTTCAGAGCTTCAAAAACATTTTGAATTCCATAACTCCTTTGATATGATCAAGGATCTGGATGTTCTTTACAAGTTTAATGCACGGTCTGAACGTTTTGACATCATGAAAATGATGGCGGAGACCAAGATGGTTGAGGGCAGTTCAGTTGGCGAGCATGTAGTCAATATGATTGGCTACGCTGAAAGGCTTAAAATCCTGGAATTCCCACTTCCAGAAGAGCATGTTATGGACTTGTTGCTAGGTTCACTCCCCCCGTCTTATGGCGGTTTTATCATGAACTACAACATGAATGGGATGGACAAAACAGCAAATGAGGTGCTTGCCATGCTAAAAACTGCTGAAGGAGGACTGCAGAAAAATCGCAAGCAAGTGTTGCTTGTGAATAAAACTGCCAGTTTTAAAAAGAAAGGCAAGCCAAAGAAGGGCAAGGGCGCCGGTAAGACCGGTTTCCAACGCAAATCTAAGGGCGGAGCCAAGAATGAAACTTAGTGCTTCTACTGCAAGGGCACAGGACACTGGAAGAGAAACTGCAAGAAGTATCTGGAAGATAAGAAGTCCGGGAAAACCGGAAAAGGTATAATTGTTATACAAGTTAATGCCATTGACGTTTTTCTTGCTAGCAAAAATTCTAAGTCTTGGGTATTTGATACCGGATCGGTTGCTCACATTTGCAACTCGATATAGGGGCTTCAGAAGGTGCGCAAGCTGGCAAAGAATGAAGTCGTGATGCGTGTCGGGAACGGCGCTGGGATCGCCGCTCAAGCCGTTGGCATTATGCCTCTACGTCTCCCTTCAGGATTTATTTTGGAACTTAGTAACTGTTATTTTGTTCCGTTATTATGTAGAAACATTATCTCTGGATCATGTTTAGTACACGATGGGTACTCCTACAAGTCTGAGAACAATGGTTGTTCACTTTATTGTAAGGATATGTTTTATGGATTTGCACCCATTGTTGGGGGCCTTTTCATACTGAATCTTGATTGTGGAAATGATGTCTTTAACGTGAATGCTAAACGCCTTAAGAAGGCTGATACCACCACCACTTACTTGTGGCACTGTCGGCTTGGCCACATCGGAAAGAAACGCATCCAAAGACTCCATAAAGATGGAGTTTTACCGTCCCTTGATTTTACACATGTGAAGCTTGCTTGATGGGAAAAATGACCAAGACGCCGTTCACGGGTCATCCTGAATGGGCGGGTGAATTATTGGAAATAATACATAGCGATGTATGTGGTCCAATGAACACGGCCGCACGGGGTGGGTATTTTTACTTCGTGACTTTTACTGATGATTTAAGTCGGTATGGCTATATCTAATTGATGAAGCCTAAGTCGGAACCTTTGAAAAGTTCAAAGATTTTCAGAATGAGGTAGAAAATCATCGTGACAAAAAGATTAAGTTTCTGCGGTCTGATCGCGGAGGCGAATATCTTAGTCATGAGTTTGGCCAACATCTGAGTGACCGTGGAATCGTTTCACAGCTTACACCTCCCGGAACTCCACAGCGAAACGGAGTGTCGGAACGACATAACCGAACCTTGTTAGACATGGTAAGGTCGATGATGTCTCTTACAGATCTACCGATATCTTTTTGGGGTCACGCGCTACTCACTGCCGCTTATACATTAAACAGAGCGCTGTCTAAGTCTGTTGAGACGACACCACATGAGATGTGGTGTGGGAAGATACCTAGTGTGTCGCATCTCAAGGTTTGGGGTTGTGAGGCATACGTAGAACGTTTACAGCCAACCAAACTAGAACCTAGATCAGACAAATGTTACTTTGTAGGTTATCCAAATAACACCATTGGATATTCCTTCTACCACCAGTCCGAAGGCAAAATGTTTGTCGCAAAGGTTGCACACTTTCTCGAGAAAGTATTTATCGCTAAAGAATTGAGTGGGAGGACAGTACAACTTAATGAGATTAGTGAATCTTTGACAACCGTTGATATGGCTAAGGAACTGGAAGTAATTCCACAAATTATCCCTACAACCGAGCCGGAAGTTGTCACATGTGATGCGGAAACTTCAAACAATGTTGTTACTGAACCGCGCAGATCAGGTAGGGCTATCCAGCCACCTGAGTGGTTTCATCACGAAATCTTCATTCTTGAAGACGATGAACCTGCGCACTACAAGGAAGCGATGGCGGGGCCTAGCTCAAGGGAATGGCACAAGGCCATGAGATCCGAAATGGAATCCATGTACGAAAACCAAGTTTGGAACTTGGAAGAACTTCCAGATGGCGTAAAACCCATTGGTTGTAAATGGATTTTCAAAAGAAAGATGGACACGGATGGTAACATTACTATCCACAAAGCTAGACTTGTCGCGAAAGGGTTCACGCAAGTTCCAGGAGTGGACTACGATGAGACTTTCTCGCCCGTAGCTATGCTTAGGTCTGTTCGGATATTACTAGCAATTGCTGCTTATTTTGATTATGAAATATGGCAGATGGATGTCAAAATGGCTTTCCTAAATGGAAACCTTGAACAGGATTTATACATGATACAACCAGAAGGTTTTATCGATCCTAAGAATGCTGGAAAGAAATGTAAGCTTCAGAAAGCCATTTATGGTCTGAAGCAAGCATCAAGGAGCTGGAACATTCGTTTTGATGAAGTGGTCAAAGAGTTTGGCTTCATCAGGAACGATGAAGAATCTTGTGTTTACAAGAAGTTTATTGGGAGCGCAAAAGCATTTCTAATCTTGTATGTGGATGACATATTGTTGATTGGAAATGATGTGAATTTTCTTAGCGAAATAAAAGACTCATTGAAAAGGAGTTTTTCAATGAAAGACTTAGGTGAAGCATCATATCTATTGGGCATCAGGATCTGTAGAGATAGATCAAGACGCCTAATAGCTCTTAGCCAAAGCACGTACATTGACAAGGTGTTGAAAAGGTTCAACATGGAGAACTCCAAGAAAGGCCTACTCCCCATGTCACTTGGCACAGTGCTTTGCAAGAATAAGAGTCCTCGGACCCTCGATGAGCGAGTACAAATGAATGATATTCCATATGCTTCGGCAGTTGGTTCTATTATGTATGCCATGCTATGTACAAGACCGGATGTTTCCTATGCGCTAAGTGTTAGCAGCCGGTACCAAGGTGATCCAGGATTGGAACACTGGGCCGCAGTCAAGGGTATTCTTAAGTACCTCAGAAGGACCAAGGATTTACTCCTTGTGTACGGAGGTGATGAAGAGCTCATTGTAAGTTGTTACACTGATGCAGGCTTCATGACTGACCCAGATGACTTCAAATCTCAATCTGGCTATGTTTTCATATTGAACAACGGCGCAGTTGATTGGAAAAGTTCCAAACAAAATACCGTGGCGGATTCTACGACGGAGGCGAAATATGTTGCTGCTTCTAAAGCCTCCAAGCAAGCTGTCGGTATCAAGCAATTTCTTGAAGACCTTGGTGTGGTTCCAAGTGCTCTGGACCCGGTGGAGATCTATTGTGATAATAGTGGCGCCGTGGCTCAGGCAAGGGAGCCATGTTCGCACCATAAGACAATGCATATTCAACGCAAATATAAACTCATTCGACATCATGTCGAAGAAGGTTTAGTGAAAGTACGCAAAGTTCACACGGATCTGAATGTGTCAGACCCGATGACAAAGCCTCTACCACGAGCAAAGCATGAGCAACACCGGATAGCCATTGGTGTTAGGGAAGCCATGTAACTGGATTATGACTCTAGTGCAAGTGGGAGTCTGTAGGAGATATGCCCTAGAGGTAGTAATAACAGTTATTTTGTATCTCCAAAGTTTATAATGAATGTTTATGTTCCATGCTATAACTGCAATGATTCTCGAGTCTACAAATTAAACGAGGCTTGGAGGGAAACTCATGTGCACGTGTGGTATAATAAACGGTAAATTGTATTCCTAGTCTTGCCTCTAAGACTGGCTCAAGTGTTGCATGATGGTCCTGTTTTCCTGATCATGGGCATGGCTACGCCGGCAATTTTGAGGACGCGATGTTGGTAGAACACTCATGTTGAATCGATCCAAATTGATGTTATGCTATGAGTTACATTCGCCACAAGTTAATGGTTAATAACACAGAGATGGTTAACGTTTGCATAATTCCTTAGACCATGAGAGTATCGAGTTTCTTCATGCTTGCTTCATGAACTTTGGGGTTTGTTAAACGTCATCCGTAAATGGGTGGCTATTACGGCGGCTTACGGGTTCATGGAAAAGTATGTCAAGTAACTTGATAGCTCAAGATTGGGATTTGCTCCTCCAACGATGGAGATATATCTCTCGGCCCTCTCGGTGTTACGGTATCCATCATCGTCTGGCCAGACACTTTGTGATTTGATCACGGGGATGCCGGAACACGGGAACGAGAAAAGAGAACAATACCGGCAATGAGGTAACCGGCATAGTGGACAAGTTGTTGATCCACGAGGATGCATACATGTCTCACCTCGGGTAATTGTAACATATCGCAAAGCAACAGGAATAGCTCACGGTAACTAGAGGTTCACTCGAATGTTCATTCGTGTGGGTATAGGGGTCAATATGGGTGTCCACGGCTCCGATGTTGATCATTGATCGGAAGGGGTTCCGGGTCATGTCTATGCTTCACCGAACCTATAGGGTCACATGCTTAAGGGTCATCTATCTGTTGAATACTAGACAGGGAGTCTGAGAGAAAATCACCGAAAAGTTTCGGACACCGGAAAAGTTTCGGACAGCGGAAAAGTTCCGCACACAGGTCACCGGAACAGTTTCGGTGAAACTGAAAAGTTGTTTCAGGGGATACCAAAAAGTCAAATTGGTTTCAGCACATGCCTGATAATTCTTGAAGGGTGCCAGAATCGTTCTGGAAACTTTCTGGAATTTTCCGGGATGAAAACCGGAAATGTTCCGGAGCTGCCGGAACCACTTCAGATGCTTTTCGCAGATGAAAATCACTATTCCGGAATTGTTCTGGATCGCATTGAAAATTATTTTAGTGGGTACTAGAATTGTTCTAAGCCCACATAAATATTTTCAGTTCGAGCGGATGCTGAAAAATGTCGCCGTGAATAGTGAAAGTGCTTTTTGGACTACTTTATGGAAAGCCACCTTTTGGGGCTTTGCTCCAAAAGATCTTGGGGATGACATGGATGGATTGGAGCCATTTTTGGGGCCCCACATGAGGGTGTGGCCGGCGACATAGTGGACTCCTTCATGGAGTCCCTCTTGTTCCTTGGTTTCACTTTTATGCCCTTGTGGAAGGACTTCATTCATGTGCATTTTGGGTTTTATTGTAAAACCACCCTACCCCTTGGTTTTCCTATAAATAGGAGGTGAGTGGGCTGCCATTTCTTCATCCTTGTGCTCTCATACACATGCTTTGCTTTGCAAGCTCTCTCTCTCCCTCCCACGAAAAGAGTCTTTCGTAGAGCCGGAAGGCTGTCTGGGTTCCGGCAGGAACTAGTTCTGGACGGCGAAGCCCTGCTGGATAGATGACACCGTATGTGTGCAACCCCGTAGAGAGGTCGTAGTTTCGATCTTTTTCCCGAGGGGCTGTTCATGTGTCTTCCCGTAGGGCTGTCCGAGTCTTCGTTCGAGTTTCGAGGGTCCTCCCGAAGGGCTGTCCGCGACATCGTCCGGGGGACTGTCCGACCGCCTCCCGAAGGGCTGTCTGACGAGGGAGTATATCCTCGCGGTTGCGAGGTTGTAAAATCCTAGCCGCGGGGATCTGCACCAACGATCTCCACCGACTCTTCTTCCGCTGCGCTTCGAGTCGGTACAGATCAGATCAAACCTTGTATGCAGTCTCCATAGTGGTCCTGGGCGTGCTCGCTATACCGGAAATTTTTGTTTTCTGTCGTGTTCCCCAACACCCCCTCCTCCACGGCCACCGCGGCCGCATGCGCTGGGGCCGCTAGCTTGCCCCGGCCCTCGCCCACGTTTCAATTTTTTTAGTTTTTTATTAGTTGTTTTAGTTTTTTTAGTTTGTTTTATTAGTTGTTTTAGTTTGTTTTATTAATTTGTTGTTTTAGTTGCTCTAGTTGTAAAAAAGTTTTAATTGTTTTAGTTGTTGAGGAGTCCTGAGTCCCGAGTCACCGAACCCCGAATCCCGAGTTGGCGAACCCCAAGGATCGCCGGGGAGGAGCCCCCAATGATCGCTTAAGTAGAAAATGTGTCATTGTTGTTAAATATGTTGTTATTGTCATAGTTATCAAATGCAATCATCTTTATTAAAGTTTATTAAATAGTAGGAATTTAAATAGTTGTAGAATTTGTTCTCGATGTCGACGATGCCCGGCCCGCATCCTCATCATCGACTCGGCACCGGCGACCACCTGCTTGAGAGGAGCCATGTCCGGGACTGGGCTCCGCCGGCTTGCACTGGGAGGTGCTGCCTTCTGGGGCGCCCAACTTGATGAGGAATCAGGGTCCCGTCGTCGACCTGGAGGTTCTTTGGTGGTGGTCGCGTGGACCACTGTCGGTGCAGAGGGAGACAGCCTCAGCGGACATGGTACATCACCGTGTCAGTGAGGAGGACGAGCACGTCCGATGCTACATGGCTGCGTTGGACGCCAGGTTCTCCAATACCTGGCAGGTTCTTCAGGGATCTCACCCGAGCTATAATCCTGTCATAGTTCCTTCTCTTTGGTTGTCCACCGCCTGCACCGCGAGACGTCAACTACATATGTATTAGTGATATTATATAATAATATTCAAGATGTATTAATGATAATATTCAATAATGTATTTGTGATACTATTCGATGATGTATTAGTGATATTATATGATCATATTGTTGCATTGCCTTGTATTGATTTGCATATCTCATGTTTGTATATTGGCAAATGGCAGAACTATTCAGGAACTAGAAGAAAGAGTTGAACACAAAGTTTGTCAAGAAAGAGGAGACTCCGGAATTCATCGGTCGATATGAGAGGATAAGAGATCAATGGCCCGAATTTGTGGCCTACAAGAAATCGGAGAAGGGTAAGAAAATGTCACTGGCACACAAGAAAAATGCTGCACCGAAGAAGTATCACCATCACACAGCGTCAAGTGCCTACTACAAAGCCCGACCATTGTGGGACAAAGCTGAGCAAGACCTTCTTGCTAAGAATGTCCAACCAGCAACATTGCACTGGCCAGATCGTTCAAGGACTTGGTTCTTCGGGGTTGGAGGAACTTTCGATCTAGAAATAGGGGAGGGTGTTTGGATGGACAAGAAACTTGCAATGCCCTTCCGAAAGCTTCAGGAAACAATCAAGGCAGCATAGGAAGGGATGTTCATTCCCGACAGAGAGAAGGACGAGCTGACAGAGGCCCTCGGGAATCCTGAACACCCTGGACGAACACGAGGCACACCAGGCTTCGTTCCATGGGTGCATGGGTTTCCCGACAGCGGTGGTTATAGAAGCCGAGAGAGAAAGAGGAAACAGGAAGCAAACGAAATGCAGAAGCTCAGTGCAAGATTAGCAAAACTAGAGGAACTTGAGAGCCAGCGAGCTACCGGCCAACCATCTCAGCGGCACGAACATCCTTCCTTCGACGCTTTCCCAGAAGCTACCCCACCATCTCAGCGGAGATGCAGCATGGCTTCCACGGAGCTCGTTCAGCCTGATTCACGGCTCCTTGCTACCCCGTGGATAGTATCATGGAGGCTGAACATTGCGAGCTAATGAAGAAATGCCAGAACCTAACCTTCAAGGCGGCAGTCGGCTCTATTGTACCTCCTCGAGCTGAGGGAACTTTCCATTGCCATCCAATTCCACATGGCTATGCTGTTGTGATGGTGGATGAAATAATTGATGGATTTGAGGGGTGGAGCTTGACAACCCTACAGGTGAAGAGGATATTATTCTTCTGAAAAATGCTCCCAGGAGTACCTGTCTATGGAGAAAGGAGTACATCAAGCTTCCAAACTAGACGCCTCAGCAGACTCAGCATCCTCCGACGCGTCAAGGCACTCCGCCTCCTCCTCCTCCTCCGATGCGTCAGGGCACTCTGCCTCCTCCTTTTGATCCTCCGCCGCGTCAGGACACTCTGCCTCCTCCTTCGCCCCCCGGCATGTCAAGGCACTTCGCCTCCTCCGGCATGTTAGGGCACTCCGCCTCCTCCACCTCCTCCTCCAACACGTCAGGGCACTCCGCCTCCTCCGGCGCGTTAGCAATGGCGGAAGAGACACGTCTCCGCTCCGGCGGCTAGCAATACAATAGGCGGGAAGAAATACAAATTTGGTCCAAGCCTCAAGCCTCTTCCAAAGTTACCATATGAGAGGACTGACAAGGAAAACGCTGAAATCGGTGAAGCCGAAGTGAAGGCACATTTTGCACGGAAACGTCCACCTCCAAAGGAAACAATAGATCCGATGAAAGGGAAGCGCACTCTGGATGCCCTGAAGTGACCACCACCGCCTCCGCCGCAATTCAACTATGACCGCTGTATTCAAAAGACATATGATGAAGCGCATCGGTCGGCAAGTACTTCCAGTGCTGCAAGAGACAAAAAATGAAGAGGTGGGAAAATAGGAGAAGCAACCATGCCCCCCGCTCAAGGTGTCTAGCGATATCGCTAATCATCCGGTGCTACTGCCCAGTACCACTGCTGGTGATTATGTGGGCTATGATGTACAGTTTGAAATGGTTGAGGTAGTAGTACATGACTTTAGATACGAGCACAGGAAACCTCTCGTCAAACCTGATCATCCTCATCTAACAACGATGATGTACAAATTGCATGCGTGGTACATGAAAACCCGCAGGGAGTCTGGGAGCGACAATTTGATGGTCGGAATTAAAAAAGAGCACGACTTCATTGGAGTCGACCTGATGGCTGTTGAATTTGTGGATTTATTTCAGTTATTCAATCAAGAGACCCTCAACAAACAACTCATGACTTGCTACTGTCTATAAGTATTACTTCTATAATTATGTCTCTAATTCAGCTCATTCATTGCATGTATATATAATTATCCTCAGTATATTATGCAGATT
The DNA here is from genome assembly GCA_022496015.1 of Hordeum marinum. Taxonomy (NCBI): domain Eukaryota; kingdom Viridiplantae; phylum Streptophyta; class Magnoliopsida; order Poales; family Poaceae; genus Hordeum; species Hordeum marinum. The sequence continues at coordinate 25,591 of JAAAWK010000693.1, forward strand.
GAAGATCGTCGAATGCAAAAAAGGACAAATCTATGACATTGGGTTCATTAGGCCAAATACCGTAAATGAATGGTCGGTACGAAACAGAGCCAAAGTTACTGAGGACAACTTGCTACAATCGTTCCTTAGACATCAAAACATAAGGGAAATACTCCTTCCTTACAACTTCAAGTGAGTGTTATTGTCTTGTGCATATTCGGTTTCGCTTACTCGAGGTTAAGTAATGTAATTGATGAGTTATGCGTGCGCAGGTTCCACTTTATTCTGCTATCCATTAAGCTTGACGGGACATTAGTAACTGCACTGCTCCAGAAGTAAGTTCAATCAATACCGGGACCATATCGGCAACTTTCATTCATTTCCTGATATCAAGTAATCATTTTCTTTGCCTGACAGGATTTGGAAACAGCTCACCGTAATGGTTTCCAATCTAAACAACGAGCTGCGATTTACACACCCCAAAGTAAGTAGCACTAGCTAGTTCCGCGCATCTCTCCTTGATTCTAGTTTCATCAATACCATTACCATGCTTGCTTATTAGTTTGATTGAACTCTATTCTTGTAAAGTGCTTGTACTAGGCACCCGGGAATCAGTTATGTGGATACTACGTATGCGAGTTCATCCGCTACTCGACCTCTGAGCGGGGCTTCTCTGAGAAACAATTTGAAGTACCTAAACAATATTCACAATTTTATTTTATATATTACCATCAATTGTGTTGAGTTTTATTCGTATATATGTATTGACCCCCTTCTTTAAATTAGATCTAGAAGATGCGGGATGAACTCCTACTACATGATCGCATACGGGCAATTCAAGAGGAATTGGCGGGATTCTTTCTTGACCACGTAATAACTGAACACGAAGAATACCATGTGAAACTCGAAATGAATCTTAGGTAGATGATGTTAGGGATTGTAAGAGATGTTATATTGTATATATGTAGTAGTGTCGGATAGATATACAGAAACTTGTTGTTCGACCAAGCACGGAGAAAAAGATGTCACTTCTCTCTTCAATAGAAGTATACATATATATACATGTATATGTATATGTATACATATACGTATATATATATACGTATATGTATATGTATACATATACGTATATATATATATATATATGGTTATTTATATATATATATATATATATATATATATATATATATATATATATATATATATATATATATATATATGGTTATTTATCGCCCTTCCATGTTAAAAGGATATGTGTAGTCTATACTCCCTTGGACACGCGTTATTTGCAAGTGTTTCTGCCAACATATTTGTTTTCAGGTTAGCGACATATAGTTTACCAAAAATACAATAATATATAATAAATCTAGCCACACTGAGAGGCAGGGCTCGGATGACACAGCTAGTTTTGCAAAACAAAGTAAGTCTGATGCATGACATATTTACCCCGTAGTTGACCGATCAACCAATGGTAACCAATGGCACATGCATTCTAGTACTCCACATAATTCCAACAACATGTAAATGAAACATGCAAGATACAGTCCAAATTTAATTTGTACCATAAAGCTGTCGTACTAGCACAACGTACAAGAGCCGAGATCTAGACCTAACAACCACACGTACAAAGAAAACAAACAGCCAGCAATCACATGCACACCAAACACATACAAATATACAAGAGCAAACACCGACGATGTAGGCACGGCGTCGCTACTGCATGCGCTGGCACATCAATGTAGAAGCATAGCTAAACACACTTCAGCTTCCCTTTGAGCGGAGCTTTCCGCTAAGTTTAAGGCCACCGATTCTGCTTTAATATCTAAGGCTATACATGTTGCTCGCATTCTTAGCCTATCCATCAAAGAATTGTCTAAGATGCCAAATTTTATTTTGCCATCGCTCAATGCTACTAGCCCAGCGGTCACTTTAGACCACTCTTGAGCCAGCAAGTCGTAAAAACCCTCCCTTTGGAACCACGAAAGTTCAAAAGAAAAGACTGCCTTATTACCAACATGTGCCGCTTAACCTGAGTCGAGAAGGGGTGTGGTATGAGATTCCTTTCTGTACGGCTCTGACTGAAACAAGCGGAAATATTTGCTCCCATCCCACATTTGTGAGAAATCGATCTAGCTTCTCGTAAGTAGGACATGGTAAATTGCTGGCTCAAGTATACTGACAAACCGTGGGAGCTATCTCTGCAATAGATCGTTGAAAAACACTTTTAAGTGTAGTGATTTTTTCTGGAAAAAATATCATGATGTAGGTCATTTTTATGTATATGTACCATGTCTAAAAATTTCACATTCAAATACTTTTCAAAATTTAATAAACAAAAAAGAAAAAACAGACTATGAACAGTACCAAATTCCAAAATGCAGTGAATAATATCGCATAAATACTATTAGTAGTCGGCCTTGTCATTCTTATTTCCTGAGCTGCGACCTGCGAGTTGTATTTGGATATGAAACTTTAAGACATGCATGGTAGACATATGTTGTGTCAAGGTGGCAAACAAATTGGGTATTTTTCTTATTGTTAAATATGCTGATCAACCTTTATTCCCCTGAAGTCCAGAGATCTGCGGAAAAGAGAAAAACCCACCTCACATACCGCATCTATGTTCCTTTGCTTTCGTTCTTTCTCTATTTTTATTTCAATTCTTTTACTATAGAGTGGGGAAGCATGGAGAACACACTCGTGGAAAAAGGCCCATTTATCCCGGTTCCAGAGACCCATCTGTCCCAGTTCTGGACCCAGGACTAAAGGGTCGGAACTAAAACCCATGACCATTAGTCCCGGTTCACTTACGAACCGGGACAGATGGGGCTACATGTGGTCGCTCCGCCGAGCCCAGGCAGGAGGGCCTTTGGTCCCTGTTGGTAACACCAACCGGGACCAAAGAGCGTCCACGCGTCATCAGGACATGAACTGTTTTTTTAAAGAGTGGGGGAGGGGGGGGGTTAAGGGTTTTGGAGGGTTAATTTAGGGGTTTCATATATTGTGTTAGCTAGCTAATAAAGAGAAGTGACCTCTCTTATCTCCGTGCTTGGTCGCGACGCTATGTACTATACGTATAGAGAGAACTCGCGACATGCTGGTTAGTTAGAAAATGAAGGAAACCATTAAGTACACAAGATCGTCATATATACAGAGAGAAGTGATCGACCTCCTCCTTCTCCGAGAGATTGGTCAAACAACAAGTTTTTGTATATCTATCCTATGTTACAATCCCTAACATCTAATATCAAGTTCCACATGGTATTCTCCGGCTTTACTGATGACGTGGTTCTTGGAAATATGTCCTAGAGGCAATAATAAATTAGTTATTATCATATTTCCTTGTTAATGATAATCGTTTATTATCCATGCTATAATTTTATTGATCGGAGACTTAGATGCATGTGTGGATACATAGAAAAAACTATTGCCCTAGTATGCCTCTAATAGACTAACTCGTTGATCAAAAGATGGTTAAGGTTTCCTAGCCCTGGACATGAGATGTCATTTGATAACAGGATCACATCATTAGGAGAATGATGTGATGGACAAGACCCAAACTACAAACATAGCATATGATCGTGTCAGTTTATTGCTACTGTTTTCTGCATGTCAAGTATATGTTCCTATGACCATGAGATCATGTAACTCACAGACATCAGAGGAGTGCCTTGTGTGTATCAAACGTCGCAACGTAACTGGGTGACTATAAAGGTGCACTACAGGTATCTTCGAGGGTGTTTGTTGAGTTGGCATGGATCAAGACTGAGATTTGTTACTCCGTGTGATGGACAGGTATCTTAGGGCCCACTCGGTAATACAACATCACAATGAGCCTTGCAAGCAATGTGACTAAGTGTTAGTCACGGGATCTTGTATTACGGAACGAGTAAAGAGACTTGCCGATAACGATATTGAACTAGGTATGGAGATACCGACGATCGAATCTCGGGCAAGTAACATACCGAAGAACAAAGGGAACATCATACAGGATTAATTGAATCCTTGACATAGAGGTTCGACCGATAAAGATCTTCATAGAATATGTAGGAACCAATATGGGCATCCAGGTCCCGCTATTGGTTATTGACCGTAGAGGTGTCTCGGTCATGTCTACATAGTTCTCGAACCCGCAGGGTCTACACACTTAAGGTTTGGTGACGTTTCGGTAGTATAGAGTTATGCATGGTGGTGACCAAAGGTTGTTCGGAGTCCCGGATGAGATCCTGGACGTCACGAGGAGCTCCGGAATGGTCCGGAGGTAAATACTGATATATAGGAAGTCCTATTTTGGTCGCCAGAAAAGTTTTGGGCTCATCGACAGTGTACCGGGAGTGCCGGTAGTGTACCGGGAGACCATCGGGAGGGGTATTTCGACCAAAGAGGCTACATGGGCTGTGGGAGGATGAATACCAGCCCTTAGTGGGCTGGTGGAAGTCCCACAAGAGGCCCATGCGGCTGGAATTGAGGGAGAAGGAAAAAACCCAAGATGGAAAGAGTTTCCAAGTAGGAAAGGAGGAATCCTAGTCCTACTAGGATTGGAGGAGGATTCCTCCTCTCCTCCTTGGCGCAAGAGGCAAGAGGGCTAGCCCTTGTGCACCAGCCTCCTCCTCTCTTCCTCTTATATATACTAGAGGTTTTAGGGTTTTTGCACGCATAGAAAACAGCCACGTGCTACCCTCTCGTCTACTGCATAGTTTCTCCTCTAGATCGGTTTTCTGTAGTGCTTAGGCGAAGCCCTGTCAGAACAGCTCCACCACTATCGCCGCAACACCGTCACGCTGCCAGAGAACTCTTCTACCTCTCCGATGCCTCTTGCTAGATCAAGATGGCGGAGATCGTCATCGAGCTGTACGTGTGCTGAACGCGGAGGTGCCGTCCGTTCGGTGCTAGATCGGAAGGACCATGATCAAGATCGTGAGACGATTCGTTATTGGATCGCGGGACGGATCATGATGGGATCGCGGGACGCTCGGCGATTTGGATTGCGAAGAAGTTCGACTACATGCACCGCGTTTCTTAACGCTTCCCGCTTAGCGATCTACAAGGGTATGTAGATCCACTCTCCCTCTCGTAGATGCTCATCACCATGGATAGATCTTGCGTGTGTGTAGAATTTTTTTTGTTTCCCATGCAACGTTCTCCAACAGTGGCATCATGAGCTAGGTCTATGTGTAGATGAGATCTTGAGTAGAACACAAAGAGTTTATGGGCGTTGATGTTCAGATTGCTTCCTCCCTTAGTCCTTTCTTGGTTCAGAGGTATTGTGGGATGAAGCGGCCTGGATCAACATTACTCGTACGCTTACGAGAGACTGGTTCCCTTAACTACACTTGGTGCAAGAGATGGCTCGCGGGTGTCGGTTTCTTCTACTCTAGTTGGATCCGATTAGATTGAGGCGGTCCTTGTGAGAAGGTTGAATAGCAATTTGCATATCACCGTTGTGGTTTTGTGTAGGTAAGAATCGTTCTTGCTAGATACCCGTAGCAGCAACGTAAAACTTGCAACAACAATTAGAGGACGTCTAAGTTGTTTTTGCAGGGTATGTTGTGATGTGATATGGCCAATTATATGATGAGATATATGTGATGTATGAGATGATCATGTGTTGTATAGAATATCACGACTTGCATGTCGATGAGTACGGCAACCAAAAGGAGCAATAGGGTTGTCTTTAATTATTGTATGACCTGCGTGTCAATCATTAAGCGCTATGTAATGCTTTACTTTATCACTAAACGGTAGCTATAGTAGTATGAGCATGACGGGCGCAACAACCCCGATGGCGACACGTTGATGGAGATCATGGCGTCATGCCGGTGACGATGGAGATTATGCCGGTGCTTTCAAGATGGAGATCAAAAGCACAAGTTCATGGCCATATCATGTCACTTATGATTTGCATGTGATGTTAATCCTTTTTATGCACCTTGTTTTGCTTAGGATGACGGTAGCATTATAAGATGATCCCTCAGTTAAATTTCAAGATAAATTGTGTTCTCCCTGAGTGTGCACCGTTGCTAAAGTTCGTCATGTAAAGACACCACATGATGACCGGGTGTGATAGACTCTACGTTCACATACAACGGGTGCAAGCCAGTGTTGCACATGCAAAACACTCGAGTTAAACTTGACGAGCCTAGCATGTACAGACATGGCCTCGGAACACAAAGAGACCGAAAGGCAAACATGAGTCATATAGTAGATATGATCAACATGATGATGTTCACCATTGCAACCACCTCAACTCACGTGATGATCGGACTTGAGTTGGTGAATTTGGATCATGTATCACTCGAATGACCAGAGGGATGTCAATTTGAGTGGGAGTTCTTAGGTAATATGATTAATTGAACTCATTATCTTGAACATAGTCAAAGTTTCTTTGCAAATTATGTTGTTGATTACTAGCTCACGCTGTAGCTCCATTGAATTTTTATATGTTCCTAGAGAAATAGAGTTGAAATATGATGGTAGAAATATTGCGGACTGGGTCCGTGATCTGAGGATTGTCCTCATTGCTGCACAGAAAGCTTATGTCCTTAGTGCAAAGCTCGCTGCGCCACCCCCTCTAGCGTCGTCTATAGATGTTGTGAACATCTGACATGCACGTTCCGATGAATACATGATAGTTCAGTGCATCATGCATTACGGCTTAGAACTGAGGCTTCAAAGCGTTTTGAACGTCACGAAACATATGAGATGTTCTGAGAGCTGAAATTGTGATCTCAGGCTCGTGCCCGTGTTGTGAGATATGATATCTCCAACAAGATTATTTGCCTGCAAGATGAAGGAAGATACCTCAAATCGAGCATGTGCTCAGATTGTCTGAGTACTACAATCGCTTGAATCGAGTGGGAGTTGATCTTCCAGATAAGATAGTGATTGATATAGTTCTCCAAATTCACTGTCACTAAGCTGCTAGAGCTTCGTGATGAACTATGAAATGCCAAGGATAGAATTGATGATCCCTGAGCTATTCGCGATGTTTGACACCGCAAAAGTAGAAATCAAGAAGGAGCATCAAGTGTTGATGGTTAGTAAAACCACTAGTTTCGAGAAGGGCAAGGGCCAGGAGGGAACCTTCATGGACGGCAAGTCAGTTGCTGCTCCAGTGAAGCAACCCAAAGATGAACCCAAACCCAAGACTAAGTGATTCTATTATGAGGAGAGCGGTCGCTGAAGCGGAACAACCCTAGATACTTGGTAGATAAGAAGACTGGCAGCATTGACAGAAGTATATTTGATATACGTGTTATTGATGTGTACCTTGCTAGTACTCCTAGTAGCACCTGGGTATTGGATACCGGTTCGGTTGCTAAAATTTTAGTAACTCGAAATAAAAGCTACAGAATAAACAGAGACTAACTAAGGGTGAGGTGACGATGTGTGTTGGAAATATTTCCAAGGTTATTGTGATCAACATCGCACGCCCTCTCTACTTTCAGGATTAGTGACGAACCTAAATAAATGTTATTTGGTGTTTGCGTTGAGCATGAACGTGATTAGATCATGTTTATTGCAATACAGTTATTCATTGAAGTTAAAAAATAATGGTTATTCTGTTTACATGAATAATACCTTCAATGGTCGTGCACCTAATGAATGGTTTGTTATATCTTGATCGTAGTAGTACACATGTTTATAACATAGATGCCAAAAGAAGATTCATCATGACAAGAAGATAAAAATGTCTACGATGTGATCGTAAGAGGTGAATATCTGAGTTACGAGTTTGTCATACAACTTTAAACAATGTAGAAGATGTTTCACAACTCACGCCACCTGGAACACCATAGTATGATGGTGAGTCTGAACGTCGTAGTCGTGCTCTATTGGATATGGTGCGAGTTATGATGTCTCTTATGAGTTTGCCACTATCGTTTCGGGTTATGCATTAGAGACAACTACATTCACTTTAAATAGGGCACCATCTAAATCCGTTGAGATGACACCATATGGTTTGACAGAAACCTAAGCTATCATTTATTAATGTTTGGGCCTGCGACACTTATGTGAAAAAGGTATTTACCTAAAGAGATCGAACCCAAAGCGGACAAATGCATATTCATAGAATACCCTAAAAACAGTTGGGTATACCTTCTATCTCAGATCCGAACACAAAATGTTTATTGCTAAAACGGGTCCTTTCTCAAGAAAGAGTTTCTCTCGAAAGAATTGAGTGGGAGGAAGATAGAACTTGATGAGGTTGTTGAACCTTTGTTTCAGCCATAGAGTAGCGCAACACAAAAATATGTTTCTGTACAGCCTACGTCAGTTGCAGAGGAAGTTAATGATGATGATCATGAAGCTTCGGATCAAGTTACTATCGAACCTCGTGGGTCGATAAGGACGCTTACTACTCCTGAGTGGTACGACAACCCTGTCTTGGAGGTCATGTTGTTAGACAACGATGAACCTATGAGCTATGGAGAAGCGATGATAGGCCTGGATTCCGACAAATGGTTAGAGGCCATGAAATCCAAGAAAGTATCCATGTATGGAAAACCAAGTATAGACTTTGGAAGACTTGCTCGTTGGACGGCGGGTTGTTGAGTAGAAATGGATCTTTAAGATGAAGACAGACGCTGATGGTGAATGTCACCATTGATAAAGATCGACTTGTCGCAAAGAAGTTTTCACCAAGTTCAAGGAGTTGACTACGATGAGACTTTCTCACTCATACCGATGCAAAAATCTGTTGGAATTATGTTAGCAGTTGCTTCGATTTTCATATTATGAAATTTGGCAGATGGATGTCAAAACATCGATTCCTTCCTTGAGGAAAGGTTGTATGAGATACAACCAGAAGGTTTTGTCAGTCCTACGGATGCTAAAAGGTGTGCATGTAGGGTAACGCAGCAGAAAACAAAAAATTTCCGACCTACGCACCAGCCCAGGACCACTATGAAGACTGCATACAAGGTTTGATCTTTTCGTTACCGACTCGTAGCGCAGCGGAAGTAGAGTCGATGACGATCGGCGGTGCAGATCCCCGCAGCTAGGATTTACAACCTCCCAACCGCGAGGATGTATACCCTCATCTGCCCTACGGACAGCCCTCCGGGAGGCGGTCGCATAGCCCCCCGGACGGTGTCGCGGACAGCCCGTCGGGAGGACCTCCGAAACTCGGACTGTCACTCGGACAGCCCTTTGGGAGGACCTCCAAAACTTGGACGATCACACAGACAGCCCTTCGGGAGGCACTCTCGAACTAAGACCGAAACTACGATCTCTCTACAGACTTGCACACATACGGTGTCATCTATCCGGCAGGGCTTCGCCGTCCAGAACTAGTTCCTGCCGGAACCCAGACAGCCTTTCGGCTCTACGAAACTATTTCGCTGGGAGGGAGAGAGAGAGCTTGCAAAGAAAAGCATGTGTATGAGAGCACAAGGATGAAGAAATGGCAGCCCACATCTCCTCTATTTATAGGAAAACCAAGGGGTAGGGTGGTTTTACAATAAAACCCAAAATGCACATGAATGAAGTCCTTCCACAAGGGCATAAAAGTGAAACCAAGGAACAAGAGGGACTCCATGAAGGAGTCCACCATGTGGCCGGCCACACCCTCATGTGGGGCCCCAAAAATGGCTCCAATCCATCCATGTCATCCCCAAGATCTTTTGGAGCAAAGCCCCAAAAGGTGGCTTTCCATAAAGTAGTCCAAAAAGCACTTTCACTATTCACGGCGACATTTTTCAGCGTCCGTTCGAACTAAAAATATTTATGTGGGCTTAGAACATTTCTAGCACCCACTAAAATAATTTTCAATACGATCCGGAACAATTCCGGAATAGTGATTTTCATCTGCGAAAAGCATCTGAAGCGGTTCCGACAGCTCCGGAACATTTCCGGTTATTCTTCCGGAAAATTCCCAGAAGTTTCCAGAATGATTCTGGCACCCTCCAAGAATTATCAGGCATGTGCCAAAACCAATTTGACTTTATGGTATCCTCTGAAACAACTTTTCAGTTTCACCGAAACTGTTCCGGTGACCTGTCTACGGAACTTTTCCACTGTCCGAAACTTTTCCGGTGTCCGAAACTTTTCGGTGATTTTCTCTCAGACTCCCTGTCTAGTATTCAACAGATAGATGACCCTTAAGCGTGTGACCCTATAGGTTCGGTGAAGCATAGACATGACCTGGAACCCCTTCTGATCAATGATCAACATCGGAGCCGTGGACACCCATATCGATCCCTATACCCACACGAATAAATATTCGAGTGAACCTCCAGTTGCCATGTGCTATTCCTGTTGCTTCGTGATATGTTACAAATACCCGAGGTGAGACATGTTGGCATCCCCATGGATCAACAACTTGTCCACTATGCCAGTTACCTCGTTATCGGTATTGTTCTCTTTTCTCGTTCCCGTGTTCCGGCATCCCCGTGATCAAATCGCAAAGTGTCTGGCCAGACGATGATGGATACCGTAACACCGAGAGGGCCCAGAGATATCTCTCCATCGTCGGAGGAGCAAATCCCAATCTTGAGCTATCAAGTTACTTCACTTACTTTTCCATGAACCCGTAAGCCGCCGTAATATCCACCCATTTACGGATGACGTTTAACAAACCCCAAAGTTCATGAAGCAAGCATGAAGAAACTCGATACTCTCATGGTCTAAGGAATTATGCAAACATTAACTTCTCTGTGTTATTAACCATTAACTTATGACGAATGTATCTCATAGCATAACAATAATTTGGGTCGATTCAACACAAATGTTCTTCTAACATTGTGCCCTCAAAATTGCCGGCATAGCCATGCCCATGATCAGGAAAACAGGATCATCATGCAATACTTGAGCCAGTCTTAGAGGCCAGACTAGGAATACATTTTACCATTTATTATCCCACACGTGCACATGAGTTTCCCTCCAAGCCTCGTTTTATTTGTAGACTCGAGAATCATTGCAGTTATAGCATGGAACATAAACATAATTATGAACAGGGAGATAATCAATAACATTTATTATTGCCTCTAGGGCATATCTCCTACAGTGCAAGCTCTAGGGATCCTTCTATGGACTGGAGCAAGCATCTCGGGGTTGGAATATATGCTTTGATGAGGTGATCAAAGTTTTTGAGTGTATAAATTTTTTATGAGAATCTTGTATTTACAATAAAGTGAGTGGGAGCACTATAGAATTTCTGATAAGTATATGTGGTTGACATATTGTTGATCGGAAATGATGTAAAATTTCTGGAAAGCATAAAGGGTTGTTTGAAAAGAGTTGTTCAAAGGAAGATTTGGATAAAGCTACTTAATTATTGGGCATCGAGATCTATAAGAGATAGATCAAGACGTCTGATAAAACTTTCAATGAGTACACACCTTGACAAAGATTGTGAAAGAAGTTCAAAATGGATCAGTCAAAGAAAGGGTTCTTGCCTGATTTGTGAGGTGTGAAGTTGAGTGAAACTCAAAGCTCGACCACGGCAGAAGAAAGAGAAAGGACGAAAGTCGTCCCCTATACCTTAGCCATAGGCTCTATATTATGCCATGTTGTGTACCGCACTTTGTTTGTGCCTTGCCATGAGTCTGTCAAGGGGTACAAAAGTGATCCAGGAGTGGATCGTTGGACAGCGGCCAAAGTTATCCTTAGTAACCAGAGGACTAAGGAGTGTTTTCACAATTATGGAGGTGATAAAGAGTTCGTAGTAAAGAGTTACGTCTATGCAAGCTTTAACACTAATCCGGATGACTCTTAGTAGCAATCCGGATGCGTATAGTGGAGCAGCCATTTGGAATAGGTCCAAGTAGAGTGTGGTAGCAGTGTCTACAGTAAGAATAGAGATTTGCAAAGTACACACGGATCTATATGTCACAGACCCATTGACTAAAAGACCTCTCTCACATGCAAAGCATGATCGAGCCCCAGAACTAATTGGGTGTTAGATTCATAACAATGCAAATCACATGGTGATGTGAACTAGATTATTGACTCTAGTGCAAGTGGGAGACTGTTGGAAATATGCCCTAGAGGCAATAATAAATAAGTTATTGTCATATTTCCTTATTCATGATAATCGTTTATTATCCATGCTAGAATTGTATTGATCGGAAACGCAGATACATGTGTGGATACATAGACAACACCATGTCCCTAGTATGCCTCTAATAGACTAGCTCGTTGATCAAAGATGGTTTAGGTTTCCTAGCCATGGGCATGAGATGTCATTTGATAACGGGATCACATCATTAGGAGAATGATGTGATGGACAAGACCCAACCTATAAACGTAGCATATGATCATGTCAGTTTATTGCTATAGTTTTCTGCATGTCAAGTATCTGTTCCTATGACCATGAGATCATGCAACTCACTGACACCAGAGGAGTGCCTTGTGTGTGTTAAACGTCGCAACGTAACTGGGTGACTATAAAGGTGCTCTATAAGTATCTCCGAGGGTGTCTGTTGGGTTGGCATGGATCAAGACTGGGATTTGTTACTCCGTATGATGGAGAGGTATCTCAGGGCCCACTTGGTAATACAACATCACAATAAGCCTTGCAAGCAATGTGACTAAGCGTTAGTCACGGGATCTTGTATTACGGAACGAGTAAAGAGACTTACTGATAACGAGGTTGAACTAGGTATGGAGATACCGACGATCGAATCTCGGACAAGTAACATATCGAAGAACAAAGGGAACATCATACAAGGTTGAACTAGGTATGGAGATACCGGCGATCCACTGTTGTCATTCCATAATGCGGGTCTACCTGTACCCCGCCTCTTGTAAGATTGACCCATTTGCATCGAAACAAAGGGACCTTCAAATCATGTCCATAGTCAAGTTCCCATATCTCCTTTATGTAACCATAATATGTGTCGACCTTCCCATTGGTCGTTGCTGCATCAAAGCGGACACCGCTGTTTTGGTTGGTGCTCCTTTGATCTTGGGCGATCGTGTAAAATGTATTCCCATTTTTCTCTTACCCATTGTAAGTCAATACAGTCAAAGATGGTCTCCTGGCCAACGAGTACGGCTCATCAGAAATAGTGTTGTCACACCTGAGACATGTTTGCAACCTACTGCCGAAAGTCTTGATATGTTCACATGTAATCCAGTCGTCACATTGCTCTGGGTGTTTGGAGCGCATAATGTTCTTGTGTTCATCGACATACGGGGTCACCGAGGTAGAATTCTATAGAACTGTGTAGTGTGCTCGAGACCAAGAATGCCCATCCCTACATATTATTGAGTCCGGTCCTAGCGTGCCTTTCCAGTCAGTCTCCCCTCATATCGCGATTGAGGGAGACCAATCGGCTTAAGGCCAGGAATGAAGTCAACACAAAACCCAATGACCTTCTCTGTTTGATGGCCCGTGGAGATGCTTCCTTCTGCCTAGCACAGTTACGAACATATTTCTTTAAGACTCCCATGAACCTCTCAAAGGGGAACATATTATGTAGAAATAAAGGGCCCAGAATGCCAATCTCGTCGACTAGATGAACTAGGACGTGCATCATGATATTGAAGAAGGATGGCGGGAACACCAGCTCGAAACTGACAATACATTGCACGAAATCACTCTTTAACCTTGGTAGGATTTTTGGATTGATTACCTTCTGAGAGATTGCATTGAGGAATGCACATAGCTTCACAATGGCTAATCAAACGTTTTCCTGTAGAAGCCCCCTCAATGCAACCGGAAGCAGTTGCGTCGTAATCACGTGGCAGTCATGAGACTTTAGGTTCTGGAACTTTTTCTCTGCCATATTTATTATTCCCTTTATATTCGACGAGAAGCCAGACGGGACCTTCATACTGAGCAGGCATTCAAAGAAGATTTCCTTCTCTTCGTTGGTGAGAGCGTAGCTGGCAGGACCTTCATACTGCTTTGGATGCATGTCGTCTTTTTCGTACACACGTTGCTGGTCCTCCCATGCCTCCGGTGTATCTTTTGTCTTCCCATCCACTCCCAAGAATCCTAGCATGTTCATGCAAAGATTCTTCGTCATGTGCATTACGTCGATTGCAGAGCGCACCTCTAGGTCTTTTCAACAGGGTAGGTCCCAAAATATAGATTTCTTCTTCCACATGGGTGCGCGTCCCTTAGTGTCAGTCGGAACAGATAGTCCGCCATGACCCTTTCCAAAGATTACTTGTAAATCAGTGACCATATAAAGTATGTGATCACCAGTATGAAGGGCGGGCTTCTTCCGGTGATCTACCTCACCTTTGAAATGCTTTCCTTTCTTTCGACATTGATGGTTGGTCGGAAGAAATCGACGATGCCCCAGGTACACATTCTACCTGCATTTGTCCAAATATATACTTTCGGTGTCATCTAAACAGTGCATGCATGCGTGGTATCCCTTATTTGTCTGTCCTGGAAGTTTACTAAGAGCAGGCCAATCGTTGATGGTTACAAACAACAATGCATATATGTAAAATTCCTCATGTTCGTTCTCATCCCACATACTTACACCTTTTTTATTCTAGAGTTGTAAACTTTCATCAACTAATGGCCTTACGTACACATCAATATCATTGTCAGGTTGCTTAGGACCTTGGATGAGCACTGGCATCATAATGAACTTCCGCTTCATGGACAACCAATGAGGAAGGTTATACATACATAGAGTCATAGGCCATGTGCTATGCTTGCTGCTCTGCTACCCAAAAGGATTAACGCCATCTGCACTTAAACCAAACCATACGTTCCTTGGGTCACCTGTAAAGTCCCCCCACTTTCTCTTGATCTTTCTCCATTGCGACCCATCAGCGGGTGCTCTGAACTTCCCGTCTTTCTTACGGTCTTCCGTGTGCCATCGCATCAACTTGGCATGCTCTTTGTTTCTGAACAAATGTTTCAACCGTGGTATTATAGGAGCATACCACATCACCTTGGTTGGAACCCTTTTCCTGGTGTGTTGGCCCTCAACATCACTAGGGTCATCTCGTCTGATCGTATACCGCAATGCACCGCATACCGGGCATACGTTCAAATCCTCGTACGCACCGCGGTAGAGGATGCAACCATTAAGGCATGCATATATCTTCTCCACCTCCAATCATAGAGGGTATAGAACCTGGTTTGCTTCGTACGTACTGTCGGGCAATTCGTTATCCTTTGGAAGCTTCTTCTTCAATATTTTCGGTAGCGAACCAAATCATTTTTTAGATACACCATTGTCCGCCTTCCATTGCAGCAATTCCAGTGTGGTACCGAGCTTATTGACTCTAGTGCAAGTGGGAGACTGGTGGAAATATGCCCTAGAGGCAATAATAAATAAGTTATTGTCATATTTCCTTGTTCATGATAATCATTTATTATCCATGCTATAATTGTATTGATCGGAAACGCAGATACATGTGTGGATACATAGACAACACCATGTCCCTAGTATACCTCTAATAGACTAGCTCGTTGATCAAAGATGGTTAAGGTTTCCTAGCCATGTGCATGAGATTTTATTTGATAACGGGGTCACATCATTAGGAAAATGATGTGATGGACAAGACCCAAACTATAAATGTAGCATATTATGGGACGAGTAAAGAGACTTGCCGGTAACGAGGTTGAACTAGGTATGGAGATACCGACGATCGAATCTCGGACAAGTAACATACCGAAGAACAAAGGGAACATCATACGGGATTAACTGAATCCTTGACATAGAGGTTCGACCGATAAAGGTCTTCGTAGAATATGTAGGTACCAATATGGGCATCCAGGTCCCGCTATTGGTTATTGACCGTAGAGGTGTCTCGGTCATGTCTACATAGTTCTCGAACCCGCAGGGTCTGCACACTTAAGGTTCGGTGACATTTCTGTAGTATAGATTTATGTATGGTTGTGACCGAAGGTTGTTCGGAGTCCCAGATGAGATCCTGGAGGTTACGAGGAGCTCCGGAATGGTCCGGAGGTAAATATTTATATATAGGAAGTCCTATTTTGGTCAGCGGAAAAGTTTCGGGCTCATCGGGTGTACCGGGAGTGCCGGTAGTGTACCGGGGGACCATCGGGAGGAGTATTTCGACCCAAGAGGCTACATGGGCTGTGGGAGGATGAATACCAGATCTTAGTGGGCTGGTGGAAGTCCCACAAGAGGCCCATGCGTCTGGAATTGAGGGAGAAGGAAAAAAACCCAAGGTGGAAAGAGTTTCCAAGTAGGAAAGGAGGAATCTTAGTGCTACTAGGATTGGAGGAGGATTCCTCCTCTCCTCCTTGGCGCAAGAGGCAAGAGGGATGGCCCTTGTGCGCCAGCCTCCTCCTCTCTTCCTCTTATATATACTAGAGGTTTTAGGGTTTTTGCACGCATAGAAAACAGCCACGTGCTATCCTCTTCTCTAGTGCATAGTTTCTCCTCTAGATCGGTTTTCTGCAGTGCTTAGGCGAAGCCCTGCCGGAACAGCTCCACCACCATCGCCGCAACGCTATCGCACTAACGGAGAACTCTTATACCTCTCCACTCCCTCTTGTTGGATCAAGAAGGCAGAGATCATCATCGAGCTATACGTGTGCTAAACGCGGAGGTGCCGTCTGTTCAGCGCTAGATCGGAAGGACCGTGATCAAGATCGCAAGACGAGTCATGATTGGATCGCAGGACGGATCGTGATGAGAATGCGGGATGGATCGTGATGAGATCGCGGGGTGGATCGTGATGAGATCGCGGGATGGATCGTGATGGGATCGCGGGACGCTCGGCGATTTGGATCGTGAAGACGTTTGACTACATCAACCGCGTTTCTTAACGCTTCCCGCTTAGCGATCTATAAGGGTATGTAGATCCACTCTTCGTCTCGTAGATTCTGATCACCATGGATAGATCTTGTGTGTGCGTACGAAATTTTTTGTTTCCGATGTAACGTTCCCCAACAGTGGTCAATAAAGAATCCCGCCAATTCCTCTTGAATTGCTCGTATGTGATCTTGTGGTAGGAGTTTATCCTGCATCCCCAAAATCTAAATTGAAGAAGAGGGTCAATACATGTATATGAATGAAACTCAACACAAATGATTGTAATAAAATAAAATTGTGAATATTTTTACTTACACACTTCATATTCTTTTTCAATGTAGCCCTGCTTACTAGGATTCGTCTCGTTGTAGATGAACTCGCAAATGTAGTATCCACAGAAACTAGTCCCTTGTTCCTGAAACAAGCACTAGAGAATAGAGGTCAATCAAACTGATAAGCAAGCATGCTAAATGGTATATATTGATGATACTAGCTAGAATCAATGGGAGATGGGCGGAACTAGGTAGTATATATTACTTACTCTCGGGTGTCTAAATTGCAGCTCGGTAGGCAGTCCCAGAGCAATTTTGGTGAAATCTTTGCAAACCCTGGCAGACAAAGAAAATAATTACTTGATATATATCAAGAAATGAACAAAGTTGGCGATATGGTGCGATAATGATCGATTGAACTTACCTCTGGAGCATTTCAGTCAGGTTCGCATACAACTCGGGAGCATTTCGTCTCGAGTCTAAGACATTTACTACTCCCCGCTCAAGCTTAATCTCTAGTACAATAAAGTGGTGGCTGCGCACACATGCATAGCTCATCAATTACATTACTATACCCTCGAGTAATAAGGGAGAAACCGAATATGCACAAGACAGTAACACTCACTTGAAGTTGTAAGGAAAGAGTATTTTGTCTTTGTTTTGATTTTTAAGCATCAATTGTAGCAAGTTCTCCTTGGTTTCTCGGGCTTTGTGTTTAACCGTCCATTCATGTATGATATTTGGGTTAATGAACCCAATGTCATACATTCCTGCTTTTCTGCATTCGACGATCTTCAATCTGCATAATATAGTGATGAGGATAATTATATATATATATGCAATGAAAGAGGTGAGCTATATATGGAGACTCAATTGCAGAAGTACTTACAGACAATAGCAAGTCATGATTTTTTGTCGATGTCCTTTTGATTGTAAAACTGGAAAAGCTCGTCAAATTCAACATGAATCAGCTCTTGCCAAAGAAGTCGTGCTCCTCTTTAATACTCAGCATCAAACAATCCATCCCAGACTCCCTGCAGGTTTTCATGTACCAATCATGCAATTGTCTCATCATAATTCCTAGAGGAGGACTTCCATGTTTGACGAGAGGCTTCCCGTACTGGTATTTCTATTCCACCTCCGCTATTGGGAATTCGACATCGAGGTAATCGGTAATATTGTCATAACCGGGCACCATCCCCTCAACCACCACCCCCGACGCCAGATTAGGCACGATATCGATAGCCACCTTCAGCGGGGGCCACGATTGGTTAGCCTGTTCACCGAGCTGGGGAATTGTTTTCCCACTTCTTCGTTTAGCTAACCTCTCATCACTGGAAGTAGTTCTCATCCGCACCGCATTTTGATATTCCTTTTTAGTAGCGCGGACATAGTTGGTATCCAGCGGAGGCGATGGTGGTCGCTTCAGGGCCTCGATAGTGTGCTTTGCTGCCACCGGACCTATCGTCTGCTTCGGAGGTGGATCTTTCTTTGCAAAATGGGCCCTCACTTGGTCTTGAGAGATCTTCGTGGTTTCCTCCGCGGTCCTCTCGTATGGAAACTTTTCCAATGGCTTGAGAGACTTAGGACCGTATTTGTATGGCCTCCTGCCACTGGCTGTACTGCTAGCAGCCGGAGTGACGGCGTCTCTGTTCCGTCGTTGCTTATGAGGTGGAGTGCCTTGATCGTCGATGTCATGTACCGGACGAGGCGAAGGAGGAGGCAAAGTGCCTTGATCGTCGATGTCACACGCCAGACGAGGTGAAGGAGGAGGCGGATTGCCTTGATCCCTCGCCGGAGGAGGAGGAGGAGGAGGAGGATGAGTGCCTTCATCACTCGCCGGAGGAGGAGGAGGCGGAGGCATCCAGTTTGGAAGCTTCATGTGCTCCTTCCGCCATAGACATGTACTCCTCAGAGCAAATCTCAGCCGAGTCTCCCCTTCACCTGTAGGGTGGTCAAGCTCGAGCTACTCAAATCCCCCATTATTTCATCCACTTGCACGACAGCATAGCCATGTGGAATCTGACCGTGGTGAAAAGTTCCGTCGGTTCGAGGAGGTGCAACAAAGCCGTCAGCCGCCTTGAAGGTGAGGTTAACACATTTCGTCATAATCTCGCAATGTTTGCCATTTGTGATAGCATCGACGGGGTAGCTAGGAGCCGTGAAGTCAGGCTGCTGAAGGATCTCCGTGGAAGCCACGCTGCTTTTCCGCTGAGATGGCGGGGTAGCTTCTGGGTAGCTTCGTGCCCCTGAACAAGCTGCTGGTCGGGACCTAGCTGGCTCATAAATTCTTCCTCTAGCCTTCATAATCTTGCATTGAGCTCCTGCACAATGCTCAGCTCCTGTTTCCTCTTCCTCTCCTAGCTTTTGTAACCGCCTGCGTTGGGAAACCCAAGCTTCCACGGAACGGAGCCTGGTGTGCCTCGTGTTCGTCCAGGGTGCTCAGGATTCCCGAGGGCCTCAATCAGCTCGTCCTTCTCTCTGTCGGGTTTGAACCCCCCTTCCAGCGCTTCCTTGATAACTTGCTCAAGCTTCCTGATGGGTATTGCAAGTTGCTCGTCCGTCCAAACGTACTTCCCTGTTTCAGGGTCCAAAGTTCCCCCAACCCCAAAGAACCAAGTCCTTGAACGGTCTAGCCAGTTCGCTGTCTGTGGTTCGACCCCGTTAGCTCGCAGGTCATCCTCCCATTTTCCCCACAACTGCCGGCCTCTGAGGTAGCCACCTGACCCCATGCGATGGTGAAACAGCTTCTTTTCAGCATTTTTCTTGTTTATCGCTGAAATTTTCTTACTCTTTTCAGATCTTATAGGCCACGAACGCGTCCCATTGATCTCTTACCCCCGCATATAGGCCGATGAATACTGGAGTCTTCTCTTGATCGACAAACTTAGCTTTCAACTCATTCTTCCACCTCCTGAAAAGATCTGCCATCTTCTTAAGAGGAAACGACCTGACCAGTGGCTCTATAAGTGGATTACTCTCATCCTCCTCTGGCGGTAGGGTGAAATTTGCCTTCAGGGCCTTCCAAAGATCTTCTTTCTGTCTATCGGTGACATAAGAAACTTGAGGGTCATAGTTCTTAGCGTTCTTAGCCGGCTCATTCCATTGCTGGATGCTGATTGTGATGCTGTCCCTGACAATTGCTCCACACTGAGCAGAAAATGCATCCTTGGTCTTCTTCGGTTCAATCGGTTGGCCATCGTTCACGATTAAGGTGATCGTGAACCTTTCTTCCTTGCCCAACCTTTTCTTCGGGCCTCATCTCGTTACCGAAGTTTGGCTCGATCCGAAGGGCTATATAAAAGAAGAAATAAGAGTTAATATATGTACATACCAAAACAATTAATGCATCAGTTAGTCAGCACAAGCTTAATTAATATATATACCTCGCGGGACAACTTTGCAACAGCTCCCTCTGTTCGGTCACCGGAGCCGTCATCATGGTATCCTTCTTCCTCCGGCTCTCGGCCACCGGAGCCGTCATCATGGTCTCCTTCTTCCTCCAGCATTCGGTGACCGGAGCCGTCATCATCATGTCCTAGCTCTTCTGTGTCAAAATTCATTAATGAGAAGGGATCATCACCGCCGCGGATTATGTCCCCCAACAACGCTTCTCCTTCAAAGTCTTTGTTCATGGTTGGATCCATAGTTTCTGCAAACATTACAACATGTCAATTAATATAAAAACATGAGAGATGGATATATTAATTAGTGGCAAACATAGACAAGGGATCATATTAGTGGCCTTGACACTTCTACGGTTTTGGGTGGCCTCGACAACGCTTCTAGGGATTGGGTGGCCTCGACGCTTCTAGGGTTTGGGTGGCCTCGGCAACGCTTTTAGGGATTGGGTGGCCTCGTCA
Organism: Hordeum marinum; assembly: GCA_022496015.1. Classification (NCBI taxonomy): domain Eukaryota; kingdom Viridiplantae; phylum Streptophyta; class Magnoliopsida; order Poales; family Poaceae; genus Hordeum; species Hordeum marinum. Next base: position 46,408 of record JAAAWK010000693.1, read on the forward strand.
ATGCTTCTAGGGTTTGATAGGGAGAGTGGGGGTTGATCAAAGTTACCGGAGTTTTCTTCTAGTGGTTTGGGTGGCCTCGAGAGTTTGTCGGGTAGGGGCGAGAGGGGTAGGAGATCGACAACGCTTTTTCAGTCCCAATTTAGGTGGACTCCAGAGTTGGTCGGGTGAGAGGGGGTTGATTGACGTCCCTCCTCATGTCGAAATTACCGAAGTTTTCTATATGAACAAAAAAATGCCGGCCGGACATATCATCACGCGGCGGCGGTAATAAAACGTGATGCATATCATCATGCGACGGCGGTAACAAATTTTTATGTTTTTTAAATAAATGCCTACTATTTTCATACACACATATATATCATCATACACACATATATCATCATACACACATATATATGAACAAAAAACATCATACACACATAAATATGAACAAAAAACATCATACACACATATATATGAACAAAAAACAAAAAATCACCCTCACGTATAGGTCAGGGGGGATCTGGCCGGAGCGGGGCAGAGAAGTAGCCGGAGCGGGGCGGGGCGGCCGGAGCGGGGTGGCACGGGGTGGGGCAGCCGGAGCGAGGTCGTGGAGGTCGGGGACTGCGGCCGGCGGCGGCGACGGCGACGGCGACGGAGAGCGCACGAGATTCGGGCAGCCTGATGGCGTGGGTGGGATCTGGCCTTCGGGGGAGCGATATGGGTCGAAAACTGCTAAGTGTGGACTTTTATACAGGGAGCATTGGTCCCGGTTGGTGCCACAAACCGGGACTAATGTCTCCCTTTAGTCCCGGTTGGTGCCACCAACTGGGACCAAAGGTCTACTTCCTGCCCTCTGGGCTGTCGAAAAGGGACCTTTGGTCCCGGTTGGTGGCAACAACCGGGACTAAAGGGGGGCATTAGTCCCGGTTTGTGGCACCAACCGGGACCAAAGGTCCCATTTCGTCAGCCCAAAGGACAGGAAGAGACTTTTGGTCCCGGTTGGTGGCACCAACCAGGACTAAAGGTGGGTATTGGTCCCGGTTGGTGCCACCATCTGGGACCAAATACCTGTTCCTGGCACGGTGGGAGTTTAGTCCCACCTCGCCAAGTGAGGAGCGCACGTACTGGTTTATAAGCTCGTCTGCACCTACTATCTCGAGCTCCTCTCTATCGTAGGCAGTGCATGCCTAATTGTCTCTGCCTGTTGGGCCTACTTGGCCCGTGGGCCTACGTCCTGGCCCAATTATATTGGGTTACTAGTTGTATGCAGGCTATGGTGGCTTAGTAGGTGGGCATTTTTTTATGTTATTTTTGTACATATTAAAAGTTCTTAACAGAATTTAGTTTTGTTTTTTGCTTTATTTTTTTATTTGTCCAGTATTTTTGTTTTGTTTTATTTATTTTTCCTAGTATTTTTCTTTTGTTATTTTAGTTCGTTCTTTTGAACAAAAAATACTTTGATAATTTTGGTTGCATAATTTTCATTATTTTTGTTTTGTTTTTTGGTTTATTTATTTTTGTTTAATTTTTGCTTTATTTATTTCCAATGTGTTTTATCATTATATCTTTTTGCTATTAATGTTTTGAATAAAAAATACTTTTATAATTTTAGTTGCATAATTTTTACATAATTATAGTTTCAAAAATACTAGAGGTTTATAAAAGCTTTTTAGTTGATTCTTTTTTGAACTCCACTCCCACGATGTTTTGAAGGAAATTAAAAAGCACTTGAAATGAACTCTGAAGAGGTTGAAAGTTGGCAAGGTATCATCATTTCACCCACATATCATGTGCTAAAAAGTTGAGAGGGTTACGTCAAAAACTGGATGCACTTCGCGTGCAAAATGGCCAATCTCTTTCGAAGTATCATGATTTCAGACGAAAACTCATCTGTTATAAAGGAATTTCATTTTTTTGAACTTATTTGAACTCCATACTTTTTGTGTGTTCAAAATGCACCATTCAAAGCCACATATCAAATTTTCAACCCTTTCTGACTTCGTTTGGTATTTTTCATGCACTTATTGATTATTTTGAGCTAAATGACCCTGAAATTGAAAAGCACTTCAAATGAACTCTGAAAAGGATGAAAGTTGGCATGGTATCATCATGTCACCCACATAGCATGTGCTAAAAAGTTGAGAGGGTTACGGAAAAAACTGGATGCAATTCGTGAACAAAATGGACAATCTCTTTCGAAGTATCAGGGTTTCGGACAAAAACTCGTCCGTTACAAAAGGCATTTCATTTCTTCACATGTAACTGCAGTGATATTCTAGATCAAAGGCATCATCATAATAGTTGTGGAGAGAAAGTCTTCACTTTTTATTCGCTTGTATCCTTTGCTTATTGCGCCGTAACCATGGACAATCTTCATTGTTTAACACGGTGCTTGGGTCAGCCTTGACTTTGAAGGGAGGAATTTCTTGAAACTTTTCATAATCTTCAGACATGTCTGTCTTGCCCTCCAATCCCACGATGTCTCTTTTGCCTGAAAGAACTATATGACGCTTTGTCTCATCGTATGATGTATCCGCTTCCTTATCTTTTCTTTTTCTCGGTTTGGTAGACATGTCCTTAACATAGAAAACCTACGCCACATTATTGGCTAGGACGAATGGGTCGTCTTTGTACCCAAGATTGTTGAGATCCACTGTTGTCATTCCATAATGCGGGTGTACCTGTACCCCGCCTCTTGTAAGATTGACCCATTTGCATCGAAACAAAGGGACCTTCAAATCATGTCCATAGTCAAGTTCCCATATCTCCTTTATGTAACCATAATATGTGTCGACCTTCCCATTGGTCGTTGCTGCATCAAAGCGAACACTGCTATTTTGGTTGGTGCTCCTTTGATCTTGGGCGATCGTGTAAAATGTATTCCCATTTATCTCGTACCCATTGTAAGTCAATACAGTCAAAGATGGTCTCCTGGCCAACGAGTACAGCTCATCAGAAACAGTGTTGTCACACCTAAGACGTGTTTGCAACCTACTGCCGAAAGTCTTGATATGTTCACATGTAATCCAGTCATCACATTGCTCTGGGTGTTTGGGGCGCATAATGTTCTTGTGTTCATCGACATACGGGGTCACCGAGGTAGAATTCTATAGAACTGTGTAGTGTGCTTGAGACCAAGAATGCCCGTCCCCACATATTATTGACTTTGCTCCTAGCGTGCCTTTTCCAGTTAGTCTCCCCTCATACCGCGATTGAGGAAGACCAATCTTCTTAAGCTCAGGAATGAAGTCAACACAAAACCCAATGACATCCTCTGTTTGATGGCCCATGGAGATGCTTCCTTCTGGCTTAGCGCGGTTACAGACATATTTCTTTAGGACTCCCATGAACCTCTCAAAGGGGAACATATTGTGTAGAAATACATGGCCCAGGACGACAATCTCGTCGACTAGATGAATTAGGACGTGCGTCATGATATTGAAGAAGGATGGTGGGAACACCAGCTCGAAACTAACAAGACATTGCGCCACATCACTCCTTAACCTTGGTAGTATTTCTATATTGATCACCTTCTGAGAGATTGCATTGGGTAATGCACATAGCTTCACAATGGCTAATCGATCGTTTTCCGATAGAAGCCCCCTCGATGTAACCGGAAGCAGTTGCGTCATAATCACGTGGCAGTCATGAGACTTTAGATTCTGGAACTTTTTCTCTGCCATATTTATTATTCCCTTTATATTTGACGAGAAGCCAGACGGGACCTTCATACTGAGCAGGCATTCGAAGAAGATTTCCTTCTCTTCTTTGGTAAGAGCGTAGCTGGCAGGACTTTCATACTGCTTTGGAGGCATGCCGTCTTTTTCGTGAACATGTTGCTGGTCCTCCCGTGCCTCTGGTGTATCTTTTGTCTTCCCATACACGCCCAAGAAGCCTAGCAGGTTCACGCAAAGATTCTTCGTCACGTGCATCACGTCGATTGCGGAGCGGACCTCTAGGTCTTTCCAATAGGGTAGGTCCAAAAATATAGATTTCTTCTTCCACATGGGTGCGCGTCCCTCAGCGTCATTCGGAACAGATAGTCCGCCGGGACCCTTTCCAAAGATTACTTGTAAATCATTGACCATAGCAAGTATGTGATCACCGGTACGGATGGCGGGCTTCTTCCGGTGATCTTCCTTGCCTTTGAAATGCTTTCCTTTCTTTCGACATTGATGGTTGGTCAGAAGAAATCGACGATGCCCCAGGTACACATTCTTCCTACAATTGTCCACATATATACTTTCGGTGTCATCTAAATAGTCCGTGCATGCGTGGTATCCCTTGTTTGACTGTCCTGAAAGGTTACTAAGAGCATGCCAATCATTGATGGTTACAAACAGCAACGCATGCAGGTCAAAATCCTCCTGTTTGTGATCATCCCACGCGCATACACCATTTCCATTCCACAGCTGTAAAAGTTCTTCAGCTAATGGCCTTAGGTACACATAATTGTCGTTGCCGGGTTGCTTAGGGCCTTGGATGAGAACTGGCATCATAATGAACTTCCGCTTCATGCACAACCAAGGAGGAAGGTTATAGATACGTAGAGTCACAGGTCAGGTGCTGTGATTGCTGCTCTGCTCCCCAAAAGGATTAATACCATCCGCGCTTAAACCAAACCATACGTTCCTTGCGTCACCTGCAAACTCCTTCATGTACTTTCTCTCAATTTTTCTCCACCGTGACTCGTCAGCGGGTGCTCTCAACTTTCCGTCTTTCTTACGGTCCTCTCTGTGCCATCGCATATTCTTGGCATGCTCTTTGTTTCTGAACAGACGTTTCAACCATGGTATTATAGGAGCGTACCAAATCACCTTGGCAGCAACCCTCTTCCTGGGGTGCTCGCCCTCAACATCACCAGGGTCATCGCGTCTGATCTTATAGCGCAATGCACCACATAATGGGCATGTGTTCCGTTCCTCATACTCGCGGTAGAGGATGCAGTCATTAGGGCATGCATGTATCTTCTGCACCTACAATCCTAGAGGGCATACAACCTTCTTTGCTGCGTACGTACTGTCGGGCAATTCATTATCCTTTGGAAGCTTCTTCTTCAATATTTTCAGTAGCTTCTCAAATCCTTTGTCAGGTACACCATTCTTTGCCTTCCACTGCAGCAATTCCAGTGTGGTACCGAGATTTTGTGTTGCCATCTTCACAATTGGGGTACAACCCTTTTTTGTGATCCTCTAACAGCAATTGAACTTCAGCTTCTCCCTTTCACTTTCGTACTGTCTCTTTGCATCAACAATGACCCGGCGAAGATCATCAACGGGCACATCATCTGGTTTCTCTTGATCTTTAGCTTCCCCGGTTGCAGCATCACTGTATTCAGGGGGCACATAGTTGTCATCATCCTCTTCTTCTTCGCCGTCTTCCATCATAACCCCTATTTCTCCGTGCTTGGTCCAAACATTATAGTGTGGCATGAAACCGTTCACAAACAGGTGGCCGTGAAAGACTTCAAATTCCCACATGTAGGGTATGGACAACACATAAAACCATTCTGCTTGTTTGCCTCGGCCACTTCAAGAAAATGATGCACCCCCTTAATGTACTCGTTAGTGTGTCTGTTACCGTACATCCATTGCCGGTTCATCTGTGTGCATTATATATAAGTAAGTGTGTCAAAAACCATTACAGAACATCAGGAATGCAGAAGTGACCAAATTAATAGAAGTTGATCATCACATTAAAACCAAAGTAGATACATAGTTCTTGTTGACCAACATATAGCTCTCCAGAGCATCTAATTAAACCATACATTGAAACTATTTAAAACATTTCAATGCAACAACAAATGCGATCATAATCACAACTAAGGTAACAATTGATCCAACGGCATAATGATACCAAGCCTCTTTATCAATGGCATATTTTCTAATCTTTCTAAGCTTCAAGCGCATTGCATCCATCTTGGTCCTGTGATCATCGACGATATCGGCAACATGCAACTCCAATCCCATCTTCTCATCTTCAGTTCTTTTCATTTTTTTCTTTCAAATGATCGATTTTTTTCCAGCTTTAGTTAACTTGTTGAGCGGAATTGCATAGTCGGTATCCATTTCTGGTTCAACTACTTCCTATAGATAAAAACATCTACGTCAAGTTGGTGGCATAATTAATTGTCATAGACATTAGATGTGTGAAATAGTTATAAAAGATAATATACCACATCTAAATCATAGACTGGACGAGGGCCGACGTGGGCGGATACCATAACCATGTCACTGTATAATAACAAACAATAATAAAAGTAAGAAAATCATACGAGTAAGTATATTTTCTTTTAGAAAGAAGATAAGATCAAGAGGCTCACCATGCGCGGGCGATCGACGGCGGTTTCAGGACGGGGACGGGACAGGACGGACCGCCAAACCTAGACAAATCTTGACGAAAATGGAGTTTGGACAAGGAGCTTCGAGAGGAGAAAGCTTAAGTGTGGCTCGGGCATTTCATCAAACACCTCATGTGCATAGGAGGTGAGCTAGAGCACCACAAAGCTCTAACACTGCTGTCCTGGAAAAACAGAGCACCCCACGGCTTTGCTAGCGGCGGGCAAGGGTTTATATAGGCAGCTCATTGGCACCGGTTCGCGGCTGGAACCAGGACAATAGGTCCCCTTTGGTCTCGGTTACAACCACGAACCGGGACCAATGGTTGCGGGCCAGCAGTGAGGTGCATTGGTCCCGGTTCGTGCCTGGAACCGGGACCAAAGGGGTCCGACGAACCGGGACCAATGGCCCACGTGGCCCGGCCGGCCCCCTGGGCTCACGAACTGGGACGGTTGCCACCTTTGGTCCCGGTTCGTGAGCGAACCGGAATTAATGGGCTTAGGAGGCCCGAACCAATGCCCTGTTTTCTACTAGTGACGGTAGAAGATAATAAGTACTAAGGTACCAAGATCAGCTCAACCTTCAGTTTTCCCTGAGATTTCTATGTTTTTAGTCTCCACCTATGTTACTGTCAATAAAGTTTTGTGTGTGAATAAATAAGGTTATCTCGTACCCTTACGCTACCGGACATGCGCAACATATACTCCCTTGACACATGTATTTTGCTAGTGATTCTAACAACATTTTTTCTTTGTTAACATCATATATTTTAGACCCATAATTTTATAATTTTTTGAATTGTTATAACTACTAATGTAGCAACGAACACAATCAAATAATAATTGACATTGGAGTCAAATGAATAAAACGTAAAACAACACCAAATGCATATTACTGTTTAATGAATCTAGCCACACAAACGGACGGACGACCCAGCTAGTTATGAAAAACAGAATATAACTCCGATGCAAGGCATAGTTTCCCCGTATTTCACTATTGAGGAATGGTAACATTGGTAACCAATGGCACATTGTAGTACTCCACATAATTTCAACATCATATAATTGAAACATGCATGATACAGTCCAAATTTAATAACCGACACAAAAACTAACGTAGCAGCAAAATGCGTACGAGCCGAGATGTAGACCCGACAGCCACACGTACAAAGAAAACAAAGAGCAGTCACGTGTACAACAACCAAACATGCACGTACAAGAATACAAGACAAATACCGACGAGGTAGACATGGCGTCCCCACGGACGAGTGGCTATATTTAGCTTCACGCTGCTACTGTTGCTGTTCTTGATAGACGAAATATGGAATGCTTGTATGGTTATTTACTGCCCTTCAATCTTAAGTGGATATGTGTAGTCTATACTCCTTTGGACGCGTGTGTTTTACAAGTGTTTCTGATAACATATTTGTTTTTAGGTTAACAACATATATTTTACAACAAATACAATAATATTTAATAAATGTAGCCACACAGAGAGAGGCACGACTCGGATGACACAGCTTGTTCGGCAAAATAGAGTAACTCCGGTGCATGATATATTTACCCCGTACTTCACCGATCAAGCAATGGTAACCAATGACACATTGTAATAGTCCACATAGTTCCAACCTCATGTAATTGAATTACTACCACAAAACCGTCGTATCAGAAAAATGCGTACAAGAACCGAGATCTACTCCCTGCAGCCACACGTACGAAGAAAACAAACAGCAATGCGCGCACACGAAACACACACAAGAGTACAAGAGCAAATACGTACCCAAGAGATAGGCATGCCCCCACTGCATGCGGCTGCCCCTCGCTCACTCATGCATGCAGAGTTCCAGTTTTGCGTGGGATTCTTACGTTTTCTTCTCCACCTATGTCAGTGCCGACAAAGTTTTTTTGAGGAATAAATAAGGTACCCTGATTCAATTTATGCTTTGAACCGTGTCACGTTATAGACAGTGATAGTCCATGTATATATGGTTATGTTTAGCTTCGTGATCCTACCATTGTTGTTCTTGATGGATGAACTAGTCTGTATTTTGTACCAAGGACGCCAAAATATATGTATGGTTATTTACTGTCATGTCTTTTTAAGTGGAGATGAGCCTCTACCCTTCCGGTAACGCCTATACTCCTTGTAAGCGTGCGTTTTGCTAGTGTTTCTAACAACATATTTCCTTTTTGAGGCTAACAGCATGTATCTTTGGTGCAATAATTTTACAATTTTGGGACCGTTATAAGTACTAATGTCAAATAATAATTGACAATGTAGTCAAATAAATAAAAGAGAAAACAAGACCAATTTAGTTTAATAAATATAGCCATACGAACCCAGAAACGCCCCAGCTAGCTAGTTCTGCAACACATAGTAATTAACTCCGATGCAAGACATGATTTCCCGTGATTCACCGGCCGAGCAATGGTAACCGCTAACCAATGGCACATTGTAGTACTCCACATAATTCCAGCATCATAGAATTGAAACTTACAAGATACAGTGCAAATTTAATTACTGCCACAAAACTGTCGTAGCAGCATTTTTGCATACAAGAGCCGAGATCTAGACCCGACAGCCACACGTACAAAGAAAACAAATGTAGCAATCAAACACATACAAGAATACAAAGCAAATACCGACTGACATAGGCACGGTGTGCCCCAGTGCATGCGGTGGCGCCTCACTCGCTCAGTCATGCAGAGTGGCGTACGTGACGTAGCTGGAGTAGCCCTTGGCCACCCTGCCGTCCGGCACCGCCGCGTTCTTCTTGGCGTCCGCCGTCGGGCATGCCGCGAGGGCGCTCGCCGCTGGGCACGTCTTGGGCTTGGTCAGGAACGAGGCGCACTCCGCCGGGCCCCTCTGGCTGGCGAAGCCCGGGATGCAGTTGCGCTTCACGTCCAGCACGCCGTCCTTGATCAGTGCCGAGCATGCCGGCCCGACGGACGTGAAGTAGTTGGCCGACAGCGTGAGGTTGGCGAGGCGGCCGGCCGGGCCGGCGAGCTTGCAGAGCGAATCTGGGACCTGCCCGTACAGGCGGTTCCCTGCGAGGTTGAGCTGTTCGACGCTGTTGAGGCAGGAGAAGGTTGAGGGGATCGGGCCGGTGAGCTGGTTGGTGCCGGCGTCGATGACGGTGGTCTTGGTGAGCATGCCGAGCTCGTGGGGGAGGCAGCCGGAGAGCTGGTTCTTGAGGAGGAGCAGCTCGAGGAGGGAGTCTTGGAGGTGGGAGATTGATGGGGGGATTGGGCCGGTGAGCTTGTTGTTGGCGAGGGCGAGATAGCTCAACTTGGAGAAGCCCAAGCTTGCAGGCAGTGGCCCGGATAAACTGTTGCTGTTGAGGAGGAGCGCCCTACCACTATTATGTCCGAGGATTATGCCCTTTCCGGGGGTTTGGGCAACAGCTAGATTTACGCCAACATTAACCGAGCCCACTCCAAGATTTACGCCGAAGAGTGGACCCTTGTTCTCAGAAAATGGATCGTGGAGATCGTCATCGATACTTAGCTTGTACTGGTACTGAAGGCTGCCGAGGGGCGGGATATCGCCACCAAAGTTGTTGGAGGACGCCTGAAAAAGAGCAAGATCGGGGAGCTGGTCGATGAAGCCTCGCAGCATCGGCGCACTCAGGCCAAAATCATTGAAAGCAACCGCCATGATCGTGAGCTTCTTAGCCAGATAAGGTGTCCTCCCGCAATGGAACCCAAGGTAGGTTTGCCCGCCGCAGATGTCATGGCCAGACCAGGTCGTGGTGATGTTTTTCGGGTCACTAGAAATGCTGCTCTTGAAGCGCTGGATAACGAGATAGTCTTGGTATAGCCGCTCGTTTGGGAAGTCTTGCGGCTGTGGGCTGTGTGATATAGAAGGCTCACTGATCTTGCGAGATGGTTCTGGGCGAGAAGGCTCTCTTGTTATTGCAGCAACTAAAGACAGGGTTAAGCAGAGGGATATGGCAAAAGAACCATATAGGTACTTAGTCATGTTTGTCTATGTTCTATTGTAGAACAAGGGCCTCCGCTGTTTGGAAAACGAGGTCTAATCTCCATATATATATATATATATATATAGTGTGTGTGTGTGAGATGCACTACATTGTGATAAGCATCTTGCGGGTGTAGACGAGGATGGAATGGGTAATGTACTAGTGCTACTGCCAATTTTTTTTTCAATTCTGAGTTGCAATATCAGTTTTCACACACTAGTAAAAAACAGGGCTTTCGTCCTGATCGGAGCAATAGTCCCGGTCGCATTACGAATCGGGACTAATGTGAGCAATAGTCCCGATCGCGTTACGAACCGGGACTAATGTGAGTATTAGTCCCGGTTCGAGCGACTAGGACGTCGGACGGGGCTCGCCAGGCATCAGTCCCGGTTCGAATGGGACCTTTAGTTCCGGTTGGAGACACCAACCGGTACTAAAAATATATTTTCTTTTTTATTGTTTATTTTATTTTTCTAAACATGATAGTTTATGTTTTTAGATTTGGAATAACTGTTAGAATATTTATAGTTTTTGAATGAATCTTTTTTGCTTTAGGTTAGAAAAATTACAAACTTTTTGTTAGTGCCAGTAGTTTTCAAATTTAAATAATTTAAATTTGAATTCTTTTGAAATTTGTGTGAATCACTAGTTTGTGAATAACTTTAGTCTAAAATAGATTTTTGAGTGATTGTTTTTCCTGTTGTTTAATATTAGTACGTTTCATCATTATGTTCAATTTGGAATTTTTAGGATATTTTAAATAGGTGTTTTAATCAAAATCAGATTCTGTTTAACTCTTTTAGTTTTATACCTTCATTTGTTTTAATCAAAATCGGTACAAACGAACTCTGAAAAGGTTGAAACTTGGCATGGTATCATCATTTCAACATAGCATGTGCTAAAAAAATGAGAGGGTTACGACAAAAACTGGATGCATTTCGTGTACAAACTGGACCATCTCCTTCGAAGTATGAGGGTTTTGGACGAAAACTCATCTGTTACAAAGGCATTTCATTTTTTAAACTTATTTTAACTCCAGACTTTTTGTGCATTCAATATGCACCATTCAAAGCCACATCCTCAAATTTCAACCATTTCGAACCGGGACTAAAGTGTTATGAAAGAAGTAAAACGGCTATAACTTTTGCATTCGATGTCGAAAAAGAAAGTTTAATATATCAAAATGTTCAGCATGAAAACCGGTTTCGATGGCAACCGCCGTAGGCTGTTTTGTAAATTTTTTGAATCCTAAAATTTCGAAACAAAAAAGTTATCCTCAAATTTAAGTTTTTTTTGAATTTTTGGTCAAACTACTTATTCAATAAATATTCGTGTTACTAAATAATAATTATTTTTTAGAATAATAGTTTCAAACTCAAATGGTGAAACGTGTGACATCATGCTCAAGGGCTTAATAGGATTGATATGATACAGATTTTCGAAACGTTTTTGATTCTTTTTGATTTTTTTAATTCGAAAATAATAAAAATTTAGATATTTGAAATTAATGAAATTATGTCATATTTGGATTCCTCACATTTTTCTGATAATAATGGATATATTATTTGTTGAATTTCAATTTATAGATTTAAAGATATTAATTATACCATATTAAATGAATAAATGGCAAAAAATAAATAAAATATTATTATTACTTATTTTATTTTCATTCAAATTCAATATTATTATTACTTATTTTATTTTGAACTTTTTTATTATTTTTGATTTTTTTTAGAATTTTTGAGTTGTTTTGAAAATTTTGCCTTTTTCTAAAGTTTTTTTTTGAGTTTTTAAATTAATCATTGTTGTTTATTTTAACAATTGTTTGGAATTCAAAAAATTAAATCATGTGACATGGAGACCTAATGGTTAATAGGATTAATAGCTTACTATTGTAAAGAAAACAACAAGTGCAGACTTGAAAACTAAGGGAGATTGAACTCGAAAGTTAAGCATGCTGGGGCTGGAGCAGTGAGAGGATGGGTGACTGGTCGGGAAGTTAGACGATTTGAAATGAGTGCTCCACGCTGGAGCAGTGAGGAGGGGTGATTAGAGATTAAATTGTCAAATAATTTAATGATTTGAAAATTAGAAAAAAATAAAAAAAATTCAATTTTTTCTAACCAACCGGAACTAAAGGTCCTCCAGTCCCCGCTCTAGAAAGCTGCCACGTGGAGGGCCTTTAGTCCCGATTCGTAATGCAACCGGGACTAGGAGGGCTTTAGTCCCGATCGTTTTGTCCCGGTTGCCGAACCGAGACTAAAGACCCTCTGAAACCGAGACTAAAGGCCATTTTTCTACTAGTGACAATTTAGGAGTTAAGTAGGTGAAAGAAAAAGGCAGGGGGTGATAAGGACTTTCTCCCTCTGGAGAAAAAAAAGACCAATGTTTTCGATAAAGGGTAGTCTATATATCAAGCTGATATCAAGTACACCTGACCTTTGCAATAACGCGATATCAATAGCTAGTCAAGACATCGAGGGTGGACATAGCCAAATTATTAAAAACTAAAAGAAACAAAAGGGTCCGTAAAGGCCAAGGCTAGATGAACAACCCGCAAAACCATCAACAACTACTACCTCTATTGGCAACTCCTAGACTACGAGCAAGGTTCCCAACAGCGATGCCTCTAGAAAGGGAATAGTGCACGCGTGCCATCGTCGCCGGATCCAACCACATAGGCTTGGTCATAGGTTTTCACCCTTAGAAGGGAAAGTTCGTGCAATCTGTACACACTCACTTCAACAAGGATGCATAGATCATCACTGCTAGGTACAACCAATAAAGATCAGACCGATGGTTTTTAACCCGAAACTCGAGATTCGGTACTCGAAAACACCACGAAGAACAAAGTCTTCATGTGTTGTCACCACCAAGTTGCCATGAAAAAGTCTTGTTGTAATGCCTGGCAGAAAGGACACACGCGCCCGTGCGTGCACGCACACACACTCCATGGACCCAAGACTTTGAAATTCCAGCCCCATCCATGGAGTATGGGTAAGAAGTTAGCCGCAAACGTTTAAGGTTCTGGCATAGACATCGGCACCAAGCGAAACCATATTCACGTAGAATAACTGTGTTCGTCAACTAGTAAGGGCAACTCCAACGCGCCGACGCATTTTGTCCACACGTGTCAGTTTGGGTCGAAATGGACGAAAATGCTGACCCAACGCACGACCCAAACCCAAATCACCTCCGCACGCTATCCGTCTGGACGCATTTCTGGCCCAAATTTACGTCTGATTTGCATCCACACGGACACGAGATGGACGCGCCGCGCGTCCTCTCGGTATCCGCCTCGGGTCCGCTTGTTAGTCGCCCAACTACCACCACAGTCGTAGTCAATGCCGACACCTACTTCGCGGCTGGAAGCGTCCAGAGTCCACACGTCTTTTAAATGGCAAGCTTGTGAGGGGGGAGGGGGGGCTCATCCACTTCTCCTTCCCCACTCCCGTCCACATCTGGCCAGACGTGCTCCCTCGCCGGCCGACACAAACCCTAGTCGCCGTGGGCTTCTTCAACAAGGGCAAGGGCAAGGCCAAGCACGACGACGAGGTGGGCTCGTCGCGAGGGCCGGCCAGCTTCACTTTGGTGCCACGCGGGGGAGGGGGGTGCTCGCCGACCACGCGACCGACTATACATCCCGGTGCACACTACGCAGTACCAATGGGAGTACCATGTCCCGCCGCCGTGACTGGAGGAGGAGCGGGACAACAGGGAGCACCACATGCTGCGGGACCGCGAGGAGGAGGAACGCTGGTAGCGTTGGGCACACGAGGAGGAGGAGGCGTGCGCGTAGCGTGAGCCAGAGCCGCCGGAGCAGGCGTCGCTGACGGCCTACCAGCAGGCTGTCCCTTGGGCTGTGCCGCCGGAGTTCTTCGACCTCAACAGCTCCGACGACGCCTAGGGCTATGGGACGGGGGCAGGTGGCGGCTACGTCTTTTGTTTTTGTTTTTATTAATGTTTTATGTTTAATTATGTTTGAAGTGGACTTTGACCGGAGTTTTTAATACGTTTAATTATGTTTTATTAATATGCATGTTTTAAATTTAAATCTTTTTATATGCTTATTTAGTTTTTTTAAGACCACGCGGGCTAATGCGTCGGCCGCGTTGGGCACACCGACGCCCCCAAATCCAAAACTGGACAACCATCTCATGGTCAAATTCTGGCTTCGCCCCTACCCGGCGAGCCTTTTTGGTGATTGTCTCTTTGATCTTACCATGCTTACCCGTGGAACTAAGAGGCAATTGCTTACTTAGATTTTCACTCATGGATAGATAGCTTGTGTAATTTATTTTTTTCCCTTGTACAATGTAAAATAAAGACTATGAATACATTTTTTTGATAAGGGGCGCTTTATTACTTAAAGATTTAAGTATTACACCCGGTCTCTGCATAACTAAGATGTAAACAGCCACTAAGCAGTTCACTCACAAAACAAAACCGAAAAAAAAACAAAGAGAGGCGTAATACACAGAAACATCTATAGTCCGTATAATGCCTAAGTCGTAGGCGGGCCAATCCTAAGATCATGCTGCTAGCCATGTTGGGAAAAAGTATCCCTCACCGTAGCCTCCAATCGTGTACACACCTCCGTAAACAGGTTGCGATTCTCCCCACGTTGTAGAAACGATCATAAATGAAGCATCCCGATACATCTGTAGATAACCTGCATTAGAGAAGTACTTTTTCCGTTAAAAACCTTATCATTTCTACATAGCCAAAGCGACTAAATAACGGCGAGCGCTCCCACCCTGAGAAGAGTTCTAAACTTGTGTTCAATCCCATGCAACCAGTTACCAAATATATTAGCAACACTACAAGGAGGATACAAGCCAGAAGCTATTTGTATGACTGACCATATAGAACGAGCCAATTTACATTGGAAGGACAAATGTTTTATTGTCTCATCGTGTTGACCAAAACACATAGCGTACTTCCATGCCATTGGAAGGAGGGTTTGCCATACACCATCTTCCGTCGATAACTTAAACAACCATTTCACTAGTAGAAAACAGGGCTTTCGTCATAGCTCGATGTACACATTAGTCCCGGTTGCATTGCGAACCGGGACTAATGTGAGCATCAGTCCCGGTTCGAGCGGCTAGGGCATCAGTCCCGGTTCAAATGGGACCTTTAGTCCCGGTTGGAGACACCAACCGGGACTAAAGGGGGTTGAGGCTTTAGTCCCGGTGGTGTCTCCAACGGGGGCTAAAGGTTGGACCTTTAGTCCCGGTTGGAGGCACGAACCGGGACTAAAGGGGTCCTTGAAACTTTTTTTCTATTTTTCTATTTGTTTTCTATTTTTATTTTCTGTTTTAAATTGCTAATATCTTTTAGGATATTGGATGTTTTTGAGTGATTTATGTTGCATTAGATTCAAAATTTTGTCTAATTTATGTTTGTGCCATTAGTTTTCAAATTTGAATGGTTTAAATTCGATTTTTTTTCAAATTTGCTCCCAACACTAGATTGTGAATAACTTGAGTTTACAAAAAGTTTTTCATTTAATTCTTTTTTATCCTAGTCACGTGTTAGATTGTTGTCACGGTAAGATTTATTTGGTAATTTTTAGAATAATTTAAATTAGTATTTTAATTAAAACATTACTATTTTGCTTATATAGTTGTTTAAGTCATTTAATTGTTGTTTTTTATTTTTTAGTTAGTTCTTTCTATAGATTTTAACATGTTGTAGTATGGTGCATATTGAATGCACAAAAAGTCTACAGTTGAAATAATTAAATAAAAATGAAATGCCTTTGTAACAGATCGGTTTTCGTCCGAAACCTTGATACTTCGAAGGAGATGGTCCAGTTTGTACATGAAGTGCATCCATTTTTTGCCATAACCCTCTCAACTTTTTAGCACAAGCTTTGTGGGTGAAATGATGATACAATGCCGAGTTTGAACCTTGTCAGAGTTCATTTGTAGTCCTTTTCAATTTCAAGGTCATTTAGCTCAAAAAAAATCATTAAATGCATGAAAAATAGCAAATGAAGTTAGAAATGGGTTAACTCTAGCTTGGTTAACCTTAGTTGTGACTCCGGCTGGGACGATGCTAGCATATGTAGTCGACGGTATGATTGGATGGACACCAACCCGGACTAAAGGGGTTCTGAAATTTTCAAACTCTACCCTCCCTGTGGACCGCCTTTTTGAGTTTTCCAGAAAATAAACAAAACTGATAAAATCTTCAAAAAATAAAATCCTTTGAGATGTAGTTAGGTTTTAGTGTCTAGTTGGTATAGAAATTTTGAAATGTGAATTTTGACCGTTTCTGCAAAAAAAAGAAAAAAAATGTAAAACGGCCAGAAATTTTGCATACGACGTTGAAAAAAAAGTTTAATATATCAAAAAAAAATAGAGAAAAATTGGGACTCGATTTTACCGGGGTTTACCTGATGAAGTTTTCTCAGATTCTCGAAATTCCAAAAGTAAAAAAAGTTATTTCAAAAAGAAGATTTTTCCCTACAAAATAAAAAAATTAATTTTATTAAATATAAATAAATGATGTCATATTTGGATTCCTCATATTTTTCTGATAATAATGGATCTATTATTTGTTGAATTTCGATTTATAGATTTAAAGATATTAATTATGCCATATGAATTGAATATATGGCAAAAAAATGAATAAAATAATAATATTACTTATTTTATTTTCATAGAAATTCAATATTATTATTACTTATTTTTTTATTTTAATAATTGTTTGGAATTCAAAAAATTAAATAATGTGACATGAAGACCTAAGGGTTAATAGGATTGATAGCTTACCATTGTCAAGAAAACAACAATTGCAGACTTGGAAACAAAGGGTGATAGAACTCGAAAGTTAAGCATGCTCGGGTGATTTGGAATGAGTGATGATTAGAAATTAAATTGTCAAATAATTCAAAAGCAGTGAGAAGGGGTGATTAGAGATTAAATTGTCTGATAATTCACATATTTGAAAAAAAAATGAAAAAGAAAAAGAAAAAAATTATTAAAAAAATATCTTCAGTTCCGGTTTGTAACACCAATCGGGACTAAAGGTCCCGCTCCAGAAAGCTGCCACGTGGAGGGCCTTTAGTCCCGGTTCGTAACACAACCGCAACTAAAGGGTGGATGCTTTAGTCTCGACCCTTTAGTCCCGGGACTAAAGGCCCTCTGGAACCGGGACTAAAGGCCAGTTTTCTACTAGTGTTTGCCGAGTAGGGCCCTATTCTTATGACCTCAAGGTCATGAATGACCAACCCGCCTTGGTCTTTGGGATGACAAACCATGCTCCACTTAGCCAGTCTATATTTCTTTCTCTCGCTATCTCCTTGCCAAAACAATCTTGATCGGAAGTAATCCAATCTATGTGAAACTCCTTTCGGCAGCTGGAAGAAGGAAATCATATATAGTACCATATTGCTTAGTACCGAATATATAGTACCAATCTTCCACCCAGAGATAGCAATTTTCCTTTCCAACTGCTTAGTCTTTTTTGTAATCTCTCCTCGACGTGTTTCCATTCAACATTTATGAGTCTCCGATAATGTATCGGTATCCCCAAATATGTGATCGGAAACTGGCCCAAACCGCAGCCGAACAAGTCAGCGTAGAGATTGGCCTCGTCTTGGGCCTCGCCGAAACAATACAATTCACTTTTATGGAAGTTGATCTTGAGACCCGAGAGTTGCTCAAAAGCTGATAAAATTAACTTTAGATTTGCCGCTTTCTCTAGGTCATGATCCATGAAAAGAATCGTCTCGTCGGCATATTGAAGGATAGAGAGACCACCATCTACAAGATGATTCACTATCCCATCCACAAGACTATGAATACATGCAGTAGAAATTCTATTATTTCCCTTAAAAAAACTTATAGATAGATGCTGCGTATATGGTTGTAAGTTCCTATAATGAAAAATTCCTATTTGCCTTCCTTCCAAGATATGATGCCTCAATTGCTTGGATCTTGCTAGCTGTCTCTCTCATGTTCGCTCTTTCACTCGGGAATGGGAGTGTGCAGGAGATTGCTACTTGCAGCAGCGATACCAAGCACTGCTGAACCGGATCTTCCGAGACGATCCTTGCTTCAGCAAATTCCTCGAATTCTTCTTTGAGATGAACATCAATGACATCAGGTATTTGATGTGGAAAATTGCTTCCCACGAAGTTGACGATGTCCACTCCTTCCTTGAACATGGGATCTGTTGGCCTTTTGCCGGTCAACATCTCCAGCAGCACAATTCCAAAACTATAGACATCCCCAGAAGTAGATATACGGCCTCCTCCACCGTACTCTGAAATATGTACATGCATTAAGTTAATTTCTATCACATGTTGTTATATAAGTAACCATTAGTTTGTTCGAGATAAAAAGGTACGGTATAGCTGTCAATATAGGGGCGTAAATACAAATTTACCTGGTGGGATATACCCTATGGTTCCTTTCACACCAATTGAGCTCGTCGAGCCTTCTGGTCTGGGCCTAGAATCAAGAAAAATTCTTGCAATACCGAAATCCCCCAAATGAGCAACCATGTCATCGTCAAGAAGAATATTGCCGGGCTTCAGATCACAATGGATGATGGGGTTTTCGCTGTCGTTATGTAAATAGTCCAGTGCATCAGCTATGTTGACAGCTATGCCTATTCTTTGAGTAAAAGTCAGATGCTTATGAGCTTCGTCGCCCCCCTTGTGATGAAGCCACGTGTCCAAGTTACCCTTGGGCATGAACTCATAAATTAGGGCTCTGAAAGCACTGCCGTAGCTATCAACAGTAGAACATGCAGTTATGATGGAAAGAAGATTCCGGTGTTGAACGCTTCTCAGCGCTTCACATTCGGACATGAAGCTTCTCTCCGCGCCTTGCATCTCAAGGTTAAAAACCTTCACTGCCACTTCCAATTTATTCTGCACTAACTTTCCCTTGTACACTGTACCGTAGCTTCCTTTCCCAATCAGGTTAGACTCGGAGAAGTTTTTTGTTGCTTCAACCAGATCATTGTAAGAAACTTTAGGGAAATGCTCACCCAAAGGAGCCTGTGATTCATATCTTGTTCTTGACAATTTCCTCTCGAGGAGTAGAAAGTACACCAGCAATACGAGTGACATGAAGCCAAACAATGGGATTAATACCCTGATCAAGTAAAATCGTATTATAGTTTTGCGAGTAGGAACTGAGCATGGGGGCATATGCAGTTCGAACACCCCCCCACAAAGCCCTGAATTGCCATCAAGCGAAACGGCCGAGGCATTTCCAAACACTCCTTCTGTTGGGATTTCTCCATGGAGGTGATTATAAGATAGGTCTAACTTGCTGAGAAGTTGAAGAGTTGCAGGCATGGTGCCTGATAAATCGTTATGGGAAAGGTTGAGCATGCTCAAACTCGGGAGGTTACCGAAGGAGGTTGGAATGTTACCCGTGAAGTTATTATGGTCCATTTGGATGGTTACCAGGCCTTGACATTGGCTCAGCTCATCAGGAATTTCTCCTGTAAGTCTGTTAGATGAAAGATTCAGTGTACGGAGTAGTTTAAGCCCACTAATTTCTGGAGGTATGTCACCTTGGAGATTATTGTAGCTAAGGTCCATGACTGAGAGTCGTGTAAGTTTCCCCAAAATGGGGGGTACGGGACCTTCAAATTCATTTTTTGCTAAATACAAAATTGATAGCTCAGTAAGGTTGCCAAAAGAGGGTGGAATGGCCCCGAGAAAGTTATTTTCATGAAGACCTAAAGATTGTAGTTTTTTAAGACTTCCTACCCATCCTTCGATTGTACCACTGAAGCTGTTTCTGCTAAGATCCAAATTGATTAAGCCACCAAGGCTTCCTAGGCTTAAAGGAACTATTCCTGATAGATTGTTTCCATTCAGCATTAGTTGTTCAAGTTTAGCGGACAATTTACCGACCGAATTCGGTAGGGCTCCTTTCAGCTGATTATTATGGAATCCGAGGAATTTTAGAAGACTACAGTTTGTTAGTCCATATAAAGATTCCCATCTTTGGTTGTCACTTGATTCAAGCTTATTATCCCCAAGGTTTAGGTTAACAAGGTTTAGTAGCTTTCCGAAACTAGGAATTTCTCCAGTGAAGCTGTTACTAGATAAATCTATTAATTGTAGCCCTGAAATGTTGCCTAGCGACGCTGGGATAGGACCTTCAAACATGTTAGCACCCAAAGTAAAATTTGTGAGATGAGGGAGGGTATCGCCAATGTCAAGTGGCAGTGCCGCCATTTGTAGGCTATTTTCAAACAAGCCTAGTGTGTTAAGCGAAGTAAGATTAAAGATTGATATTGGTATTTGACCTGATAGTCTATTGCTACCAACAGACAAGCCGGTTATGTCAGACAATTGTCCAAGCTCATCAGGTATGCTTCCCTCTAGTTCATTTTCTTGAAGTTGGAGTACTTGTAGCAGGGTGGCGTTGCTGATGGTCGGTGGGATGACCCCGGTGAGGTTATTCTTGGAAAGATCTAGAGCTTTTAGATTGTAAAGCGAACCTATTTTCGAAGGGATTGGGCCTTCTAACATGTTTCTAGAAAGATCCACCTTCCCTAGGTTCGAACAATTTGTGAGTGAGTCGGGGATTATCCCTTGGAATGAATTGGAGCTGAGGTCAAGAATCACCAGCTCATGGAGCTGGCTCAGGCGAGGTAACTTGCCGGAGAAGCGATTGGAGGACAAATTAAGCCTCTGAAGGAAAGTTAAGTTCCCAAGAGAGGGGGTGATCTGGCCTGCCAAGCTCTCGCCACCGAGGTCCAAAGCTGCAACACGCCATGGATTCCTTGAGCTGCATGTGACACCCGTCCAGTTGCAGTAATGGATGCTTCTGTTCCATGATCTCAAGGCATGTGTCGGATCGCTGGTCACCCTTTGGAAATCGAGCAACGAAAGCATGTCTCTGCTGTTCCCATGAACGGTTGAGCAATGGACATTGCCAGCTCCATAAGACAGCAGCAGAAACGCCAGCAGAATGAGCATGTTGAGCTTCACGGATTGCTCAGACATGAGCCCCGTTTTACCTGCAAAAATATAAAGCACAAACTGGGTAGCTTATTTATCATTCTTCACCGGCGGAGCTACAACTACATGGCGTCCGTGACAAAGCCCGGAACCGTAAAGTGCTATCGAATTCGCGAACGCGATACAGCCATCACGTGTGCTCACAACTAAAGTTATTTAAGGCTATAGTAGCTGTATGAAAATAAGATTATGGACATTTTGACAGCAAGTAATCGTGAGAAATGGACAATAGCGCGTACCTCGATCTGCAGCTCTGCTCGACAGGGCGGGGGCGCACAAAACGGCAGCTTTTGCAGCTAGGATTTGCCGGTGGTTTGTACTTGGATTTCAATGCTCAGCTGGCTCAAGCCCCGGCGGTTTAAATGCAGTTTTTATAGCAGGTTTGCGCCACACACTGTACTGTCAGCACTAACGTCTTATCTTGACCGCTGTCCAGACTAGTCCTCGAGTACCGCGCGCGTGTTAACCGAACCTTCCAGCACTTGGGAAGTCTCTCGTTTCGCTTCTTGAGCCCCACAGGTCACTGGACAAAATGACTAAGATACCCCTTAAAATAGATGACCAGTTTTACAGCGTCATCACGTCCACACGCCTGCATCTCATCTGAAATTCTCACGCCTTATCTCCAGCTTGACCGCCAATGGAGCGAAGACCTCGAGTCCGTCAACCTTGTCAGTTACCGTTCCAGTTTTTATCTCGGTACTCATTACCCAACACTGCCGTCCCTGTCTGAGCTGGACACGATCGTTGCGGCAATGCTCAGTCACGAATCCCATGGCGCTGTCGCTTGTCCTACTCGATACTTTTCAGCCAGAATCGGACAAAGATATTCTGCGCCAGTGTTGCGACATGTCTTGGCGATTTCGACGCAGACAAACGAGCATGTGGAACGGTTTACTGGTCCAAGATTCTCGTTTTCATTGTGTTTTTTTTTGTGGTGGCCCTGCCTTCAGAGTGTATTGTGTGGACATGGCTCGTTTCTTTGTGTGTTTCCTTCATATGTATGTGTTAGAGCGGGTCAATTAGACCTGTACGTAATCGATATGGACAAACAAAATAATGTGGAGATGCCATGCCTTGCAGGGTTATGCTGATGGTGAATATAAGTATCATATTACCATTCCAATAGGAACGAAAAATCTACTCTCGGAATGTTCGCTTCCTCCAGAGAATGCTTGGGCACCGTTCAAGTAAATGTCACATACGTAATAACCTTATCACAATTTTTTTCTTTGAAAAAAGAGGTTTCCTCCAGAACAATCATCCAGGCGCTCAGGTCAAGACCAGAGTAGCCGACCAGAAATTATTACAGTGCACGGAATGGAACCTGACAAGTGCAAAACAACGCCGAAGAGCTACTGGCCATCCATACAATTTTACAGAGAGTACATCAGGCATCGCAGGGAACCCGTTAGTGTTGGCGACGTTGCTCATCAGATGCATCCAGCAGAAGGATCAGCCCCATGCGATCCTTAGGGATTTCCCCCGCCAATGATCCAGCAGGCAAAGGCAGCGCTCCATCAGCACTGATTGCGCATTGTCGCAGACAACCTTCCACTGATGCAGAAAAGAGCTGAGTTTTCCCAAGATGCAGTTTGCTTAGATATAGGTTGCATTTTCTTCTCCAAGGTTCACTTGGATATATCACTTGTGTTTTCTGTAGAGATGTGTGTCAATAATATCTAGTATCTTATCTGGAGAGATGGAAGATTCAAGATGGCATGTGGGAGTTCACCTGAAAGCCTATTCACGCCCAGGAACAAGCTCTGCAATTTCGGCAATTTTCCAAGCTCATCAGGAATTCTTCCTTCTAGCTTATTTGATCCCAAATTGATGTATCTAGATTTGAAAGAAAGCCTAACTCCGGAGGAATTTGACCCACTAACAAGTTTACAGAGAGATCTAAGGAGGCCAGATTTGATAGTCTAGTTTCGGAGGAATTTGACCCAGCAGCAAGTTTTAGGAGAAATTTAAGTAGAACAGATGTGAAATAAAGTCTAATTTTGGTGGAATTACACCAACTAGCGAGTTTACGGAAATATCTAAGTTGGTCAAGTTGGAACAGTTGGTAAGTGAATCAGGAATGATCCCATTTAAATGGTTGTTGTTCAGATACAATGTCTGCAATCGTTGGAAAATTGTTGAAATCTGGTTATCTGAGATGTAATGTTTATATTTGAACTATTATTGTACGAGGGATACTTGCATGTTATCTAATGATGAATTGAACTATTTTCTATAATTATATTGATTGTTGTGGACTTGGAAAAAAAGGGGAATGGAAGTTTAGAGGACAGGGTTGGATGAACGTTGCCAACTCCAATACAGAGCACATAAGGCAACACTCGTCACCTGCAAAATGTAAACTCTGATGGCAAATAGTTACATTTCACCCACGTCTGAATGTAAACTTTGAATTGGATGCTGAGCTGGCCGGGACCTCTGCTGTAAAGACACATTTACAGCAGCCTGACATCCTCACAGTTGCATCTCATGTGATATTCTCACGCCTTATCTTATTTTGACCGCGGCTGAAGCCAAGACCGTGAGTCAGTCAAACATTCAAGTAAGCACTACTTTTCACCCCTCCGCGCCAACCGTTGTTGTCGCTGTTTGAGCTGGACAAGGTTGTTGCGGCATGTATAGCCTCGAATCCCACAGGTCCACCGATTGTCCAGCTATATACTTTTCAACCGGAACCTGACAGAGCTTCGACGTTGATGTGCGACCTCTCTCGAGCGGTTTCGATGCTGACAAACACCAGCATGTGGAGCGGTTTACTAGTCTCAGATTCTCGTTTTCCAATTGCATTACGATGGCCGTGCTTTCAGAACGTATTGTGTGGATGTGGTTCGGTTCTTGGTTTTCTTGGATGGATTAGCGGGTCAAGTAAACTTGTATCTATTCGATATGGACGAAACAGCCACGATACAAATGCCGTGGCTTCCACGGCGTGCACTACGTTATTAAGCGTCTTTAATTTTTCGTTTTAATATTGCTCACCGAGCCGTGTTGTATACATCTATTCCAAGTCGATATTTGTGCGTCATCCCTCAAAATTTCATGTTGATTCTGCTCCCAGATTGGATGATTGACAGCGTGCTTCTGAAATTTGCACACCAAAGGACTTGTGACACATCCCAGCTCGTGTTACAGTACGTTCGACGCAAGAAGCTACGCTGTATACCTCCTTTGCAAATGTGTGCTCTGCCATTTTGACTATTCTTATTTCATTTTTTTTTTTGCAGTGAACCTTCACTATTGAAACCAGTTTTTTGCCGAGTACCAGAAGTACTTGGCGAATCCAGAAAAATATTCGGCAAAGCCTTTGCCGAGTTCTACACTCGGCAAAGGGGACTCGGCATACCCCCTTCGGCAAAACAGACTTTGACGAGTTCCTTCTGTTGAGTGTCAAATGTGGGTACTCCGCAAAATAAAGTGCCTGACAACCACAGTCATCCGGCGGCGATCTGCTGCTGCTTGCCGAGTTGCCGCCCGGCCACGACGCCATTCTGTCTAAGTGTCAAAATGCGGTTGGGCGATCTGCTGCTGCTTGCCGTCCGGCGGCGGCAGCCTTGTGCGTCGTGGCTCCACCAGGGGTGGGCGCCCTTGGCGTCGAACTTGGGAGTGGAGTGGCAGTAGCAGCTCGGCGCCCGAAGCTCACCTCCGTCATCGTTGCTCAGCGCCTGGAGCTGGCGGCGGCTCGACAACAACTAGGTGCAGCGGCGATAGGAGGGAGGAGGTGGAGGGGGAGGTGGGGGTGACATGGCCGATGGAAGTGGAGGCCGAGGCGCGAGGCAGCGCGGCGGTCGGTGGTGGCGCACTGTGAAGGGGGTGCGTTGGATGTCTTGGAAGTGCACAGGTTGAGTTGTAGTCTTTTCGAAATAAGAGTATCGATCCCACAGGGAGAACATGAATCAGGCATTGCCTCTTATAGTGAATTACGGATTTGTGCCTGCAAGTAATTGTAGACTCCAAAAAAAGTGAGGGCAGAAATAAATAATTGTTTTGGTGCGGCGTGAACTAAAAGTAAATTGCATAAAAAGTAATAACAAACCAGCAGTGAGAGGAACTAGTGGAACTGACGGAGGAGTAAGGCGTTCTCGGGGAGTCCGGAATTGCCATTGTATGTTTCTAACGCTACCTATGCACTGACATAGTATAGTCTGAATACTTGAGCCACTCTTGACATTTACTCTGGGCGGAGCCGGGTACAGAACACATTTTACTCTAGGTAGACTTCGTGTCACTCACATCACCACTGTAGTCTCCCCTGTAAGTTACAACTACTGTGATTAAGGGTTGCCCCGTGGACGCGGCCTCTCTAAGGGTTCTCCGTAAATCCCCTATCAATTGCAAAGTCTAGAAGAAAAGGCTTTTACTGTCACCTCAAATTACCTTCACATCCCATCCTTTGTAACGACACTGACATACTTCGTGGCCATAAGGCAGTAATGCTGAGTGAGGCCCCTTCACAACATTCACGAAGTTCATCAAGCTAACTCATTCAACGGAGAATCTCATATCCAATATAACAATTCAGACCCTATACATGCCAAGGTTCATCCATATCCCTGAGAACTAGGGTTCTAATTGTTGGGGTATTTCCAACACTAATCACACAAGGAGACAACAAACATCATGGTGAAAGTGACAATGAACATGAATGAATCACAATTGTAACACACATGAAAATCCACTAGGGTTTCTGATGTTACTACGAGATGATGTGAATGATGGTGATGATGATGATGATGATGATGGTAGTGGTGATGATGTTGTAGCCCCGTTGTGCTTGGTGATGAAAATGGCGAACTCCTCCTTGCCAATCCCTCCTCCGGATGATCTCTGGAGGCTAGGGTTCTGCCTTTTGGATGATTTTATGGTCTCTCTGGGCGTCTGTTCCCCGATTCGATTCCACGGGATGGAAGTAGTGGATGAGGCGGCTCCCCTGGCACCTCATACGACGAGTCATACAAGCGGTTGCGGTCGTATGGTAGGTCGTCTTTGGCTCTGGAGCTGCCACATGCGCACCTCCTTTGGCCGCCTTGCTTCAATCTTTTATGGTAGGTGATTATCACATTAAATATGTGATTTCACTATCATTTTTTAGGATTTCTTTCATAATATATTATTTGATCAGAAAAGTGTTACGTGAGGGAAAACAACAGAAAGAGGTGCGTGAACGCGGTAAAATTCCACAAAGACTACCACGTAGGCACAAAATAGCTATTAAAATCATCACATAAATTGGACTCATCACGCGTTGGTCACCGTAGTCAAGAGAATGGGGAGAAGGGAGAGAAGAAGAGAGAAGAAAGAGAGAGGAAGAGAAGAGAATGCCTTCAACCGTTGAATCTGGTAGACATGGACGGAGAACATCACGATCTGTCGAGCCAACAATTCAAAATGCACCGAGGACTTTGCCGAGTGTTACCCTAGGCTAACACTCAAGCCTTTGCCGAGAGTTACACTCGACAAACTTATTTTATATGACTTGCAAAAATATGTAACTTGTATACCCAATACTTTTTTTTATCTTATATACCTCAATACATTTTTTTACATGTAATATACACCATATAAGTTGTTTTGTAAGAGTTTCCATAATTTTTGAATTGACTTAATATTTTTTGAAGTATAAATGCTTAGAAATGCATTTAATGGCTTAAATATAGCAAACGGACCCCAGAAAATGCTAATCTTTAACATGTTACATGGTGTATGTTGAGTGTGAAATAAAATCAAGGCCAATGGAGGAACCAAGAGTCTCTTCGCATGCAAACCTGACCCGTTCCCTCTCAAAACCTAGATTCTTTATCGGAGATGTTCAGGTTTCTAAGCAGTCTATGTGAAAGTTTTTGTGAAACATTACAAAAAAATTACATGGCCGCTAGGGGTCATATCAGGAGATCATGTCATGTTTCATGTTTTTCGGGCTTCGTTTGAATTTTTCAGAATTGAATAGCCACTAAGCTCCACATTGTTGCCCGAGCCTCGGCCCCGTCATGCTTGGCACACCTTTTCTTTTGCACTATAATGTCTAAACATAGACTAAAGACCACCAATAAGATTTTTGAACCCACTGCTGGCCATAATTTCATGTACCTGTAGTTTAAATTTGAATCACATCCATTAAATGCCTAGAAATGCACTTAATGGCTTAAATATAGCAAACGGATCCCCAAAAATGCCAAATTTTGAGATGTTACATGTAATAGTGCGTGTTAAGTGTGAAAAAAAATTCAAGGCCAATGGAGTAACGAGGGGTCGCTTCGCATGCAAACCTGACCCATTCTCTCTCGAAACCTAGATCCTTCCGGGACATGGCCCGGTTTCTAAGCAGTCTACGTGACAAATTTTGTGAAACAATATCAACTTTTTACCATAGCCTCTAGGGGTCATTTCACTAGTAGAAAACAGGGCTTTGATCCATCCTGAAAAGCCCATTAATCCTGGTTCACTCACGAACCGGGACCCATGGGGGCATCGGTCCCGGTTCGTGAGCTAGGGCGCCGGCTGGGCCTCGTGGGCAATTGGTCCCGGTTTGTCTAACCCCTTTGGTCTCGGTTCCATACATGAACCGGGACCAATGGGCCTCGTTCCTGACCCACAACCATTGGTCCCGGTTTGTGGCTGGAACCGGGACCAAATGGGATCCTTTAGTCCCAGTTCCAACCGCAAACCAGGACCAATGTTTGGCCTATATATACCCCCTGCCCGCGAGTAGAGCAGTGCACTGCTCTATTTTTTTGTCCGGCCGTGGGAAAGCTTTGTGGTGCTCTGGCTCACCTCCTATGCACATGAGGTGTTCGATGAAATGCTCGAGCCACACTTAAGCTTTCTCCTCTGGAAGCTCCTTGTCCAAGCTCCATTTTCCTTCAGATTTGTCTAGGTTTGGCGATCCGTCCTGTCCCGTCTCCGTCCTCACCACCGTCAATCGTCCGCGCCCATCTCGGCGCTGGCACCACCGTGATTAGCCTCTTCTTCTTATCTTCTTTCTAAAAGAAGTTCTTATTTGTGTGATTTAGATAGATACTTGCGTAATTTTCTTACTTTTATTATTGTTTGTTATTATATAGTGCGATGGTTTTGGTATCCGCCTCCGTCGGCCCTCGTCCTGTCTATGATTCGGATGTGGTATGTATTATCTTTTATAACTATTTGTTTTATTTAGTGTTTATGACAATTATGCCGACCAACGTGACATAGATTTTTTAATCTAGGAGGTATGTGAACCAGAAATTCTAACCCACATAGAAATTCTTGTCGTGAAGTTAAATTTGGTTGAAAAAGAAAACAATGACTTGAAAGAAAAATTACAAAGAGTTGAAGAGGAGAAGATAAAGTTGGAGTTGCATGTTGCCGATGTCGTCGACGATCACAAGATCAAGATGGATGCAATGCGCTTGAAGATTAGAAAGATTAGAAAATATGTCATTCATATTGAGGCTTGGTATCATTATGCCATTGGATCAACTGGTACCTTAGTAGCGGTTATGATCGTATTTGTTGTTGCATTTAATTTGTTTACATAGTTTCAATGTATGTTTTAATTAGATGCTCTAGAGAGCTATATGTTGTTCAGTAATAAGACTATGTATGTATTTATTTTGGTCATTATTGTACTTTGGCTTTAATGTGATGATGATTTTTTATTAATTTGGTCACTTCTCTATTCATGATATGTTGTAACGGTTTTTAATACACTTTATTATATAATGCACGCGGATGAACCGGAATGGATGTACGGTGACCGACGCACCTCCGAGTATATTAAGGGCCTGCATAATTTTCTCGAAGCGATTGAGGCAAACAAGCAGAATGGTTTTATGCATTGTCCATGTACTGTCTGTGAGAATACGAAGGCTTTCTCCAACTCTAAAACCCTTCACTTCCACCTGCTTGAGAAGGGTTTTATGCCACACTGTAATGTTTGGACCAAGCACGGAGAAAGAGGGGTTATGATGGAATACAACAAAAAAGAAGAGGATGATGACAACTACCAGCCCTCTGAATACGCTGATGTTGTAACGGGGGAAGATGAAGATCAAGAGGAACCATACGATGTGCCCAATGATGATCTTCGCCGGGTCATTGTTGATGCAAAGAGACAATGCGAAAGTGAAAAGGAGAAGTTGAAGTTCGATCGCATGTTAGAGAATCACAAAAAAGGGTTGTACCCCAATTGCGAAGATGGCAAAAACAAGCTCGGTACCATACTGGAATTGCTGCAGTGGAAGGCAGGGAATGGTATACCTAACAAGGGATTTAGTTTGCTACTGAAATAATGAAGAAGAAGCTTCCAAAGGATAACGAATTGCCCGACAGTACGTACGAAGCAAATAAGGTTCTATGCCCTCTAGGATTGGAGGTGCAGAAGATACATGCATGCCCTAATGACTGCATCCTCTACCGCGGTGCGTACGAGGATTTGAACACATGTCCGGTATGCGGCGCATTGCGGTATAAGATCAGAAGAGATGACCCTAGTGATGTTGAGGGCCAGCCACCGGGAAGAGGGTTCCTGCCAAGGTGACGTGGTATGCTCCTATAATACCACGGTTGAAACACCTGTTTAGAAACAAAAAGCATGCCGAGTTGATGCAATGGCACAAAGAGGACCGTAAGAAAGACGGGAAGTTGAGAGCACCCGCTGACGGGTCACAGTGGAGAAAGATCGAGAGAAAGTGGAGCAACTTTACAGTTGACCCAAGGAACGTATGGTTTGGTTTAAGTGCAGATGACGTTAATCCTTTTCGCGAACAGAGCAGCAAGCATAGCACATGGCCTGTGACTCTATGTATGTATAACCTTCCTCCTTGGTTGTGCATGAAGCGAAAGTTCTTTATGATGCCAGCGCTCATCCAAGGCCCTAAGCAACCCAGCAATGACATTGATGTGTACCTAAGGCCATTAGTTGATGAACTTTTACAGCTATGGAATGGAAGAGGTGTATGTGTGTGGGATGAGAACGAACAAGAGGAATTTGACCTACATGCGTTGCTGTTTGTAACCATCAACGATTGGCCTGCTCTCGATAACCTTTCAGGACAGACAAACAAGGGATACCACGCATGCACACACTGTTTAGATGAACCGACAATATATATTTGGACAAATGAAGGTAGAATGTGTAACCGGGGCATCGTCGATTTCTTCCGACCAACCATCAATGTCGAAAGAAAGGAAAGAATTTCTGAGGTGAGGAAGATCACCGGAAGAATCCCGCCCTCCGTACTGGTGATCACATACTTGATATGGTCAATGATTTACAAGTAATAAGCAAATGACACAAGCGAAGAAAAAAGTGAAGACTTTCTCTCCACAACTATATCATTGCAGTTACATGTGAAAAAAATAAATCCTTTTGTATAAGATGAGTTTTCGGCCGTAACCCTCTCAACTTTCTATAACATGCTATGAGTGAAATGATGATACCATGCCAACTTTCAACCTTTTCAGAGTTTATTTATAGTGCTTTCCAATTTCAGGGTCATTTAGCTCAAAAAAAAGTAAATGCATGAAAAATAGGAAATGTAGTCAGAAAGGGTTGAAAATTGATGATGTGACTTTGAATGGTGCATTTTGAACACACAAATAGTCTGGAGTTTAGATGAGTTCAAAAAATGAAATCTCTTTGTAACAGATGAATTTTCGTTCGAAACCCTGATACTTCGAAAGAAATTGTCCATTTTGTACACGAAGTACATCCAGTTTTTGCCGTAACCCTCTCAACTTTTTATTACATGTTATGTGGGTGAAATGATGATACCATGCCAATTTTCAACCTTTTCAGAGTTCATTTTAAGTGCTTTTCAATTTCAGTGTCATTTAGCAAAAATAATGAACTAAAAATAATCAATTACAATTTTTTGTTATGATCAACTAAAATAAATCTATAATATTCTTCAATAGCAAAAAGAATATAAATATAAAACACAACAATATTAAATAACAGGAAAACGAATCACTCAAAAATCTATTTTTATAGTAAAGTTATTCATAAACTAGTGATTCACACCAATTTAAAAAGAATTCAAATTTAAACTATTCAAATTTGGAAACTAATGGCACTAACAGAAAGTTTATAATTTTTTGACCTAAAAGCAAAAAGAATCACTGAAAAACTGTAAGTAGAAACAAAAGAAAATAAATAAAGCAAAAAAGAAAACAAAAAAAAGTAGAAACAATGCGACCTACTAGGCCACCACAGCCTGAATACGACTTGAAACCCTACCAGCTAGTTGGGCCAGGATTCAAGCCCGCAGCAGCCCAGAAGGCGAACAGGCAGAGATGTGTGCGATTAGGCCCGTAAGCCTGCAGTTGAGATGAGCTCGAGAGGGCTGGCGCAACAGCACTTATAAACCACTCTCGAGTCCTCTCAGCTAGCGAGGTGGGACTAAACTTTTGGCCCCGGGCAGCACCACCCTTTAGTCCTGGTTGGTGGCACCAACCGGGACCAATACCACCCTTTGGTCCCGGTTGGTGGCACCAGTCGGGACCCTTTGGGCTGACGAAAAGAGATCTTCGGTCTCGGTTGGTGCTACAAACCAGGACCAAAGGGGGGCATTGGTCCCGGTTTCTGCCTCAAACCGGGACTAATGCTGTGTGTATATAAGCAACACTTGTGAAAATTTTCATTTTTATCTCACAGTTTCCCCCGACGACGCCGACCTCCTCGACGCCGCCAGGCTGCCCCGACGCCGTCGCCGTCGTCCATGCCCCTGCCCCGCCCCCGAGCCCATGCCGACGCCGTCCGCCACCCATGCCGTCGCCGTCCGCCGCCCCCGTCCGCGCCCTGGCCCGCCCCCACCGTCGCCGTCGTCAACGGCTTCTTCATGCGCTGCCCCCGCCGCCCTCGCCAGCCGACGCCGTCGCCGGCTCCCTCGCGTACCGCCCCCCGTCGTTTCCCTCGCCAGCCGACGCCGTCCGCCGCCCCCGAGCGCGCCCGGCCACGCCCCTACCCCGGCCTGCCCCCGCCGTCGCCCCTACCCCGGCCTGCCCCCACCGTCGCCCTCGCCCTTGCCGCCCCCGTCGTCGCCCTCGCCGGACGTCCCCGCTGTGAGCCACCGCCGTCCCGGCCCTGTTCATATCATTTTTGTTTATTTTTTATATGATGAATTTTTTGTTCATATATATATATAATGTATATATGTATGTGGCTATATGTATGTATGGATGTTCATATATGTATTTTTTTTCGAGAGCATTGTTTTGTACATATATGTATTTTTTTTTGTTACAGATGAGTTTTCGTCCGAAATCCTGATACTTCGAAAGAGATTGTCCATTTTATACATGAAGTGTATCCAGTTTTTGCCGTAACCCTCTCAACTTTTTAGTTGGGAATTGGAATCGTATGTTTCCCTCTTTCATATCAATTATTGCACCTATAGTTCGTAGAAAGGGTCTTCCAAGTATTATTGGACAACTAGGATTGCATTCAATGTCAAGAACAATGAAATCTACAGGCATAATTCCTATTAGCAAGGATAACAACATCATTTCTTCTACCTAAAGGTTTCTTGATGGTAGAATGCGCAAGATACAGGTTTAGGGAACAATCTTGAATATTCGTGATACCAAGCACATCACAAAGAGATTTAGGTATATATATAGTTGAAACACTAGCACCAAGGTCACACAAAGCATTACATTCATATTCTTTAAGCTTTATTTTAATAGTAGATTCCCATTCATCATGCAATTTTCTAGGAATAGAAACTTCTAGCTCAAGTTTCTCATCATAAGGTTTTATCATAACTTCTACTATATCATTAGTAAAAGCTTTATTTTGATCATAAGTATTGGGTGAGATAATAATGGATTGCAACAAGGAAATACATTCTACTAAAGGGCAGCTCTCATATTTAAAATCCTTGTAATCCAAGATAGTGGGCACATCACTATTCAATGTTTTAACCTCTCCAAACCCCCTTTTTCCAGTATTAACATTAGAATCATCACCCTCCATGCAAACGGGACTCTCTCTACCTAGAGTTGACTCAACTCCGGTCCCTTTATCATTTAATTTCAGAGATGTAAACAAAGATTCAATAGGAGAAGTGCCAAGCATGTTAAGATCTTCATCATGATTCCGGTAAAAACCGGGTGGAAGAGCTTTTTCTAAGAATTCCCGCTTAGCTTTCAACTTAGCGGTCCTCTCCTTACTTTCATTAATAGATATTTGGATAGATTTAATAGTCTCATTAAAATCATACTTGGGTGGCAATGTTTTACTTTTAAGAGTTTCTACATCAAGAGAAATTCTATCAATGTTTTTAGCCAAAGTATCAATCATATGCAACTTTTTTCTACCATAGTATTAAAAATCTTTTGAGAACTAATAAATTATTTAATTTTGCTCAAGATTAGAGGGTATCCTATTAGAATTTGTAGAATAATTTCCATAGGAATTTCCATAATTATTAGAGGAATTACCGGGATACGGCCTAGCATTAAAATTTCCTCTATAAGCATTGTTGTTGAAATTGTTTCGCGAGATAATGTTCACATCAACATCCTCATTTTTCTCAATCAAGGTATACAAGGGCATATCATTTGGATCAACATGAGTATTTTTTCTAGTAACCATATTCATAAGAGCATCCACTTTTTCACTCAAAGTAGCAATTTCCTCAACAGAATTTACCTTCTTGCTAGTTGGAGCTCTTTTGGTATCCACTTTCATGATGTTTTCTAGAAGTTTGGTGGCCTCTCCTAAGGTCACATCCATAATGGTACCACCTGTAGTAGAATCTAGAAGATTTGTAGACACAAAGCTCAGTCTAGCATTGAAATTTTGGATAATCATCCACAAGTTTAAACCATGAGTATGGCAATTTCTAATCATAAATTTCATCCTCTCCCAAGCTTGTGCAACATGTTCTTGCTCATGTTGTTTAAAATTCATTATTTGATTTCTAAGGGAGATGATCTTAGGAGGAAAATACTTGGCAATAAAAGCATCCTTACACTTATCTCATGTTCCAATACTATTACGTGGTAAAGATGAAAACCAAGCCTTAGCTTTATCAATAAGGGAAAAGAAAATAATTTTAATTTCACAATATCATTATCCATGACCTTTTTCTTTTGCATATCACAAAGTTCCACAAAGATATTAAGATGATCAGCGGGATCCTCATTAGGACTTCCCAAAAAATGATCTTTCATCACAAGATTTAGCAATACGACATTAATATCAAACGCCTCCGCACTAGTGGCGGGTGGTATGGGAGTACTAATAAAATCATTGTTATTAGTATTTGAGAAGTCACACAACTTAGTAGTATCTTGAGACATGGTGACAAAGCAAGCAAAGTAACAAGCAGGACAAGTAAACTAGCAAGAGACGAAGTAAACTAGTGACAAGTAAAGATAATTATTTTTCTATTTTTCATTTTTACAATGCAAACTAAATATAACAGAAAATAAAAAGAAGAACAAGTGAATGATAATTTGTGTGAAGTTACCTGATAGTTGATGATGATATTCCCCGGCAATGGCGCTAGAAATCCTTCCTGAAGCTTGTGATCTATGTTGGGTTTTCCGTGAAGAGGAATGGGTGATGCATCACAATGCGGGTATGTATTTCCCTCAGTTAAGAACCAAGATTTATCGAAACAATAGGAATATCGGTCATCATCCGTCTTCAGCGGCTGCACACAAAAGAGCACACACTTGCACCCAACGCGGCAAGAGGGTTATCAATCACCTTGATCTCGTTATTTGCAAGTAAGTGAGATGTGTAGATGATAATAGATAATTGTAAATTGCAAAATAAAATAAAACACAATAAATGGCAGCAAGGTATTGAAAGCATTTGTAAATTTATAAGTGGATAGACCCAGAGGCCGTAGTTTTCTCTAGTGGCATCTCTCATATAGTAAGCATACAATGAGTAAACAAATTACTGTTTAGCAACTGATAGAAAAGCGGATAGTTATGAAATCTTTATTCATGCCAATGATCATGTATATATAGGCATCACGTCCATAAGCAAATAGGCCGACTCCTACCTGCACCTATTACTATTACTCCACCCATCGACCGCTATCCAGCATGCATCTAGAGTATTAAGTAAAACAGAGTAATGCTTGGAGAACGATGACATGATGTAGACAAAGAGAATTCAATTAATATGAACTAACTCCATCATTTTATCCTTAGTGACAGCAATACAAAGACGTGTCTTGTCCCTTTCTGTCACTGGGATATAGAGCATCACCAGATTGAACCCACTACAATGCGCCCCTCTCACTGAAGGAATATCAATCTAGTTGTCCAAACTATCTCAATAGATCGGAGAGTTTTACGAAGATATAATGATCATGCAAATAAGAACCATAATAATCATAGATGACTCAAATACTTTTCATGAATAATATGAACATAAACCCATAATTCATCAGATCCCAACAAACACACCGCACAAAAGGATTACATCAGATAGATCAAAGCGAAGATGCGATGATCATTGTGATATCCATCTAGGTACTAACTACAAACCCATAGGTCTATGGTGAACTACTCAAAACTCATCATGTAGGTGTTGGAAATATGCCCTAGAGGCAATAATAAATTAGTTATTATCATATTTCCTTGTTCATGATAATCGTTTATTATCCATGCTATAATTGTATTGATCGGAGACTTAAATGCATGTGTGGATACATAGACAAAACCATGTCCCTAGTATGCCTCTAATGGACTAGCTCGTTGATCAAAGGATGGTTAAGGTTTCCTAGCCATGGACATGAGATGTCATTTGATAACGGGATCACATCATTAGGAGAATGATGTGATGGATAAGACCCAAACTACAAACATAGCATATGATCGTGTCAGTTTATTGCTACTGTTTTCTGCATGTCAAGTATATGTTCCTATGACCATGAGATCATGCAACTCACGGATATCGGAGGAGTGCCTTGTGTGTATCAAACGTCGCAACGTAATTGGGTGACTATAAAGGTGCTCTACAGGTATCTCCGATGGTGTTTGTTGAGTTGGCATGGATCGAGACTGGGATTTGTTACTCCGTGTGACGGAGAGGTATCTCGGGGCCCACTCGGTAATGCAACATCACAATAAGCCTTGCAAGCAATGTGACTAATTGTTAGTTGCGGGAGCTTGTATTACGGAACGAGTAAAGAGACTTGCCGGTAACGAGATTGAACTAGGTATAGAGATACCGACGATCGAATCTCGGGCAAGTAACATACCGAAGAACAAAGGGAACGTTATACGGGATTAACTGAATCCTTGACATAGAGGTTCAACCGATAAAGATCTTCGTAGAATATGTAGGAACCAATGTGGATGTCCAGGTCCCGCCATTGGTTATTGACCGTAGAGGTGTCTCGGTCATGTCTACATAGTTCTCGAACCCGCAGGGTCTGCACACTTAAGGTTCGGTGACGTTTCGGTAATGTAGAGTTATGTATGGTGGTGACCGAGAGTTGTTCGGAGTCCCGATGAGATCCCGGACATCACGAGGAGCTCCGGAATGGTCGAGAGGTAAAGATTCATATATAGGAAGTCCCAGTTTGGTCACCGGAAAAGTTTCGGGCTCATCGGTAGTGTACCGGGAGTATCGGTAGTGTACCGGGAGTGCCGGTAGTGTACCGGAGGACCTCCGGGAGGGGTATTTCGACCCCAAGAGGACCATGGGCTGTGAGAGGTTAATTACCAGCCCTTGGTGGGCTGGGAAAACAGCCACAAAGGCCCATGGCGCAGGAGAGAAAGTCCTAAAGCAAAAAGTGGAAAATCAGCCAATAGGAGGCAATCCTACTCCAACTAGGATTGGAGGTGAAGTAGGATTGCTCCCAACTCCTATTTTGGCCGACCCAAAGGCCTTGGCTGCCTCTCCTCTCCTCTCCTCCTATATATACTAGTGGATTGGGTGGTTTTTGGACACAATTACGGCCACGTGCTACCCGTTCCACCGGTGCTCCTCTAGATCGGATTTCTGCAGCGCTTAGGCGAAGCCCTGCCGGAATTGCTCCACCACCACCATCACCGGAGCGCCGTCACGCTGCCGGTGAACTCTCTCTCCTCTCCACCTCCTCTTGCTGGATCAAGACGGTGGAGATCGTCATCAAGCTGCACGTGTGCTGAACGCGGAGGTGCCGTCAGTTCGGCGCTAGATCGGAAGGACCGTGATCGAGATCGCGAGACGGTTCGTGATGAGATCGCGGAACGGATGATGATGAGTTCGCGGGACAGATCGTGATCAAGATCGTGAGACGGATCGTGATGAGATCGCGGGACGGATCGTGATGGGATCGCGGGACGGATCGTGATGAGATCGCGGGACGCTCGGCGATTTGGATCGCGAAGATGTTCGACTACACCAACCGCGTTTCTTAACGCTTCCCGCTTAGCGATCTACAAGGGTATGTAGATCCACTCTCCCTCTCGTAGATGCTCATCACCATGGATAGGTTTGCGTGTGCGTAGGAAAATTTTTGTTTCCCATGCGACGTTCCCCAACAGTGGCATCATGAGCTAGGTTGATGGTTCGATGAGATCTCGAGTAGAACACAAAAGGTTTGTGGGCGTTGATGCTTAGATTGCTTCCTCCCTTGGTCGGATTTTGGTTCAGCGGGATTGTAAGATGAAGTGGCCCGGACCAACATTACTCGTACGCTTACGAGAGACCGGTTCCCTCGATGCAACTTGTTGCTTAGATGGCTTGCGGGTGACAGTTTCTCTCACTTTAGTTGGATCGGATCCGACAAAGGCGGTCCTTGAGAAGGTTGAAAAGCAATCTATGTATCACCGTTGTGGTTTATGCGTAGGTGAGAATCATTCTTGCTAGATACCCGTAGCAGCCACGTAAAACATGCAACAACAATTAGAGGACGTCTAACTTGTTTTTGCAGGGTATGTTGTGATGTGATATGGCCAATTACATGATGAGATATATGTGATGTATGAGATGATCATGTGATGTATAGAATTTCACGACTTGCATGTCGTTGAGTACGGCAACCGGCAGGAGCCATAGGGTTGTCTTTAATTATTGTATGACCTGCGTGTCAATCATTAAGCGCTATGTAATGCTTTACTTTATCGCTAAGCGGTAGCAATAGAAGTAGAAGCAGGGCTGGCGCCACAACCCCAATGGCAACACATTGATGGAGATCAAGATGATGGAGATCATGGTGTTGTGCCGGTGACGATGGAGATCGTGCCGGTGTTTCGAAGATGGAGATCTTAAACACAAGTTCATGGCCATATCATGTCACTTATGAATTGCATGAGATGTTAATCCTTTTATGCACCTTGTTTTGCTTAGTACGGCGGTAGCATTATAAGGTGATCCCTCACTTGAATTTCAAGATGAACTGTGTTCTCCCCGAGTGTGCACCGTTGCGAAAGTTCGTCGTGTTGAGACACCACGTGATGATCGGGTGTGATAGACTCTACGTTCACATACAACGGGTGCAAGCCAGATTTGCACGCGCAGAACACTCGGGTTAAACTTGACGAGCCTAGCATGTACAGACATGGCCTCGGAACACGAGAGACCGAAAGGTCGAACATGAGTCATATAGTAGATATGATCAACATAATGATGTTCACCATTGCAGCCACCTCAACTCACGTGATGATCGGACTTGAGTTGGTGAATTTGGATCATGTATCACTCGAATGATCGGAGGGATGTCAATTTGAGTGGGAGTTCTTAAGTAATATGATTAATTGAACTCATTATCATGAACATAGTCAGTAGTGTCTTTGCAAATTATGTTGTAGATTACTAGCTTGCGTTGTAGCTCCTGTATGTTTTTATATGTTCCTAGAGAAATAGAGTTGAAAGATGATGGTAGCAATATTGCGGACCGGGTCCGTGATATGAGGATTGTCCTCATTGCTGCACAGAAGGCTTATGTCCTTAATGCACCATTCGGTACGCCACCCCCTCTAGCGTCGTCTGGAGATGTTGTGAACATCTGACAGGCACGTTCTGATGACTACTTGATAGTTTAGTGCGTCATGCATTACGACTTAGAATTGAGGCTCCAAGACGTTTTGAATGTCACGGAACATACGAGATGTTCTAAGAGCTGAGATTGTGATCTCAGGCTCGTGCCCGTGTTATGAGATATGAGATCTCAAACAAAGATTCTTTGCTTGCAAGACGAAAGAGAATAGCTCAATAGTTGAGCATGTGCTTAGATTGTCTAGGTGCTATAATCGCTTGAATCGAGTGGGAGTTGATCTTCCAGATAAGATAGTGATTAATATAATTCTCCAAGTCACTATCACTAAGCTACTAGAACTTGGTGATGAACTATGAATTGCCAGGGATAGAAATGATTCCTGAGCTGCTCACGATGTTTTGACACCGCGAAGGTAGAAATCAAGAAGGAGCATCAAAGTGTTGATGGTTAGTAAAACCACTAGTTTCGAGAAGGGCAAGGGCAAGTAGGGAAACTTCATGGCTGGCAAGTCAGTTGCTGCTCCAGTGAAGCAGCCCAAAGTTGATCCTAAACCCGAGACTGAGTGCTTCCATTATGAGGAGAACGGTCACTGAAG
The DNA here is from genome assembly GCA_022496015.1 of Hordeum marinum. Classification (NCBI taxonomy): domain Eukaryota; kingdom Viridiplantae; phylum Streptophyta; class Magnoliopsida; order Poales; family Poaceae; genus Hordeum; species Hordeum marinum. The sequence continues at coordinate 86,267 of JAAAWK010000693.1, forward strand.
CGGAACAACCCTGGATACATGGTAGATAAGAAGGCTGGCTAAGTCGACAGAAGTATATTTGATATGCATGTTATTGATGTGTACCTTGCTAGTACTCCTAGTAGCACCTGGGTATTGGATATCGTTCGGTTGCTCGAAATAAAAGCTACGGAATAAACGGAGAACTAGCTGAGGGTGAGGTGACGATGTGTGTTGGAAATGTTTCCAAGGTTGATATGATCAAACATCACACGCTCTCTCTACCATCAGGATTAGTGACGAACCTAAATTTTATTTGGTGTTTTGCATTGAAGCATGAACGTGATTAGATCATGTTTATTGCAACACGGTTATTCATTCAAGTTAGAGAATAATGGTTATTCTGCTTACATGAATAAATACCTTCAATGGTCATGCACCCAGTAAGGATGGTTCATTGAATCTTGATCGTAGTAATACACATGTTCATAACAATGATGCCAAAAGATGCGAAGTTAATAATGATAGTACCACATACTTGTGGCACTGCCGCTAAATGTCATATTGGTATAAACCGCATGTAGAAACTCCATGCTGATGGATATTTGGACTCATTCGATTTCGAATCGGTTGAGACATGCGAACCATGCCTCTTGGGCAAGATGACTAAAGGACCCCGTTGGATGGAGCGGGCAAGTGATTCATTGGAAATGATACATGTTGATGTATCCAATCTAGTGTGTCTTGTAGCGTGCAGTGGATATCGTTATTTTCTTACCTTCACTGATGATTTGAGTAGATATAGTGTATATTTACTTAATGAAACACAAGTCTGAATTGTTTGAAAGGTTCAAAGCAAAGTTCAGAGTGAAGTTTAAAGATCATCGTGACAAGAAGATAAAAATTTCTGCGATATGATCGTGGAGGTGAATATCTGGGTTACGAGTTTGGCATACAAATTTAGACAATGTGAAAGTTGTTTCACAACTCACGCCACCTGGAACACCATAGTGTGATGGTGTGTCCGAACGTCGTAGTCATGCCTTATTTGATATAGCACATACTATGATGTCTCTTATCGTTTTAATACTATCGTTTTAGGGTTATGCATTAGAGACAACCGCATTCACTTTAAAATAGGGCACCATCTAAATCCGTTGAGATGACACCGTGTGAATTATGGTTTGATAGAAACCTAAAGCTGTCATTTCTTGATGTTTGGGGCTGCGAAGCTTGTGTGGAAAATGTTTTCACCTAATGAGCTCAAACCCAAAGCGGACAAATGCATCTTCATAGAATACGCCAAGAACAGTTGGGTATACGTTCTATCTCAGATCCGAGTGCAAAGTGTTTGTTGCTGGAATGGATCCTTTCCTGAGAAAAGGTTTCCCTCGAAAGAATTGAGTGGGAGGAAGATAGAACTTGATGAGGTTATTGAACCTTGTTTCAATCAGAGTAGCGCAGTGCAGAAAGTTGTTTCTGTGAAGCCTATGTTAGTTGAAGAAAGAAGTTAATGATGATGATCATGAAGCTTCGGATCAAGTTACTATCGAACCTCGTAGGTCGACAAGGACATGTACTGCTCTTGAGTGGTACAACAACCCTGTCTTAAAGGTCATGTTGTTGGACAGCGATGAACCTACGAGCTATGGAGAAGCGATGATGGGCCCGGATTCCGACAAATGGATGAGACCATGAAATCCGAGATAGGATCCATGTATGAAAACCAAGTATAGACTTTGGTAGACTTGCTTGTTGGACGGCAGGTCGTTGAGTACAAATGGATCTTTAAAAATGAAGACAGACGCTGATGGTAAATATCACCATTTGTAAAGCTCGACTTGTTGCAAAGTTGTTTGTGACAAGTTCAAGGAGTTGACTACGATGAGACTTTCTCACTCGTAGTGGTGCTAAAGTCTGTTGGAATTATGTTAGCAGTTGCTGCGTTTTCAATTATGAAATCTGACAGATGGATGTCAAAACATCATTTCCTTAACGGTTTACTTGAGGAAAGGTTGTATGTGATACAACCAGAAGGTTTTGTCAGTCCTAAGGATGCTAAAAGGTGTGCAAGCTTCGGTGATCCTTCCATGGACTGAAGCAAGCATCTCGGAGTTGGAATATACACTTTGATGAGGTGATCAAAGTTTTTGATGTTTATACAAAGTTTACGAGAAACTTGTATTTGCAATAAAGTGAGTGGGAGCACTATAGAGTTTCTGATAAGTATATGTGGTTGACATATTGTTGATCGGAAATAATGTAGAATTTCTGGAAGGCATAAAAGGTTGTTTGAAAAGTGTTTTTCTAAGGAAGACCTGGATAAAGCTACCTAATTGTTGAGCATCAAAATCTATAGAGATAGATCAAGATGCTTGATGAGACTTTCAATGAGTGCATACCTTGACAAGATTTTGAAAGAGTTCAAAATGGATCAGCCAGAGAAATAGTTCTCGTCTGATTTGTAAGGTGTGAAGTTGAGTGAGACTCAAAGCTCGACAACGGCAGAAGAAAGAGAAAGGATGAATGTCGTCCCCTATGCCTTAGCCATAGGCTCTATATTATGCCATGCTGTGTACCGCACCTATGTGTGCCTTGCCATGAGTCTGTCAAGGGGTACAAGTGTAGGAGATATGCCCTAGAGGCAATAATAAATGTTATTGATTATCTCCCTGTTCATAATTATGTTTATGTTCCATGCTATAACTGCTATGGTTCTCGAGTCTGCAATAACCACGAGGCTCGGAGGAAGACTCATATGCACGTGTGGGATAATAAACTGTAAAATGTATTCCTAGTCAAGCCTCTATGACTGGCTCAAGTATTGCATGATGATCCTGTTTTCCTGATCATGGGCATGACTATGCCCGCAATTTTGGGGGCACAATTGTTGGTAGAACACTTGTGTTGAATCGACCCGAATTGATGTTATGCTATGAGATACATTCGTCATAAGTTTATGGTTAATAACACAGAGAAGTTAATGTTTGCATAATTCCTTTGACCATGCGAGTATCAAGTTTCTTCATGCTTGCTTCATGAACTTTGGGGTTTGTTAAACGTCATCCGTAAATGGGTGGCTATTACGGCGGCTTACGGGTTCATGGAAAAGTATGTCAAGTAACTTGATAGCTCAAGATTGGGATTTGCTCCTCCGACGATGGAGAGATATCTCTGGGCCCTCTCGGTGTTACGGTATCCATCATCATCTGGCCAGACATAGGGTGATTTGATCACAGGGATGCCGGAACATGGGAACGAGAAAAGAGAACAATACCGGTAACGAGGTAACTGGCATAGTGGACAAGTTGTTGATCCACGGGGATGCCAATATGTCTCACCTCGGGTATTTGTAACATATCGCGAAGCAACAGGAATAGCACACGGCAACTGGAGGTTCACTCGAATATTCATTCGTGTGGGTATAGGGATTAATATGGGTGTCCATGGCTCCGATGCTGATCATTGATCGGAAAGGGTTCCGAGTCATGTCTATGCTTCACCGAACCTATAGGGTCACACGCTTAAGGGTCATCTATCTGCTGAATACTAGACAGGGAGTCTGAGAGAAAATCACCGGAAAAGTTTCGGAGACAACGGAAGAGTTCCGGAGAGAGAACACTGGAATAGTTCCGGTAAAACCGAAAAGTTGTTTCGGAGTATACCATTAAGTCAAAATGGTTTCAGCACACATCTGGAAATTCTTGGAGGGTGCCAGAATGATTCTGGGGACTTCTGGGATTTTTCGGAGGAAAAAACCGGAAGTGTTCCGGAGCCGCCGAAACCGCTATGGTAGCTTTTCGCTGAAGAAAAACATTGTTCCGGAATTGTTTCGGAATGCGTCCAAAATTGTTTTAGTGGGTACTGGAATTATTCTAGGCACACAGAAATAATTTGGGATTTAACGGACGCAGAAAAATGTCTTCGTGAATAGTGAAAACACTATTTTGAATAGTAGAAACACTATATATATAAATAGTGGAAACACTATATGTATATAGTGGAAACACTATTGTAAATAGTGGAAACACTATTGTGAATAGTGGAAATACTATTAGGGGATGATGCAGGCATGGTGATGCAGGCATGGTGATGCAAGCATGGTGATGCAGGCAACACTATTTGGAGGCTTTCCCTTTATGCCCTTGTGGTGTGCTCACCTCATGGGCATTTTGGGTATTTCAAGTGCCACCCTACCCCTTGGGTTTTCCTATAAATAGAGGTGGAGATGCACTCTCCACACTCACTCTTTCTCACATACACATGCCATTGCAATGATCTGGCTTCTTCTCTCACTCCCAGCGAAATAGTTTCGTAGAGCCGAAAGGCTGTCTGGGTTCCGGTGGGAACTAGTTCTGGACGGCGAAGCCCTGCCAGATAGATGACACCGTATGTGTGCAACTCTGTAGAGAGATCGTAGTTTCGGTCTTAGTTCGAGAGTGCCTCCCGAAGGGCTGTCCGTGTGACCGTCCGAGTTTTGGAGGTCCTCCCGAAGGGCTGTCCGAGTGACAGTCCGAGTTTCGGAGGTCCTCCCGAAGGGCTGTCCGCGACACCGTCCGGGGGACTGTGTGACCGCCTCCCGGAGGGCTGTCCGCGGGGCAGATGAGGGAGTACATCCTCGCGGTTGGGAGGTTGTAAAATCCTAGCTGCGGGGATCTGCACCGCCGTTCGCCATCGACTCTACTTCCTGCTGCGCTACGAGTCGGTAACGAAAATGATCAAACCTTGTATGCAGTCTTCATAGTGGTCCTGGGCTGGTGCGTAGGTCGGAAATTTTTTGTTTTCTGCTACGTTCCCCTACAGTGGCATCAAGAGCCGTGCTATGCGTAGATGCAGGTTGCGATCTAGAATACATAGAGATGTATGGGTGTTGCACAATATAATTAGGTTGTAGATGAGATCTATTGCTGAAAACTATTTGTGTGGGTAGCAGATAAAATCTGTTACCCGATGTTCCTATTGCTTCCCTGAATTTGCGTTGTCCTGATCTTGACGGGATGGTGGAATCTCACAAAGTTCTGGCAATCCGCGATCCTTTCATGCTGCTCCTGAGTATGCTGATTGATAGATCAACGAAGTGCTTCAGTGTCTTTGGGTTCCACCATAGTTGAGAAAGATGGATGTTTCGTAGACGAAAGGGCAATGTAGATATGATCTGCACGGGGGTCACGCGTATGACGAAGTTTAGTATGGGGCTCGAGATTTTATTATCTCGTGTTTCATACACCCTGGAAAGTTAATCTAGCGACTTGGATTATCATGCTTGATGATGGACGTTGGTAGCTTCGGTTTGTTTCGAAACCTTAGAAGCCACGTGAAGTAAAATTTTGTATAAACCGATTAGAGGCGTCTAACTTGGTTTTGCAGGATAGTTTGCATGTGCATGTGATGTGGCATAGCAGTGCTCATAATAATTTCATTATGTATGAGATGACTATATGATGTAATATTAACATGACCTGCGTGTCATGATTCGGCATGATGGCTGGAGCCATATGATTGCACTTTAATGACCTGCGTGTCAACCTTATGTAATGCACTTATTTTATTAGCTATAGAGATAGCAATATTATCTGGTGCATCGACAAGGTGGTGGCAATCTTCGCGAAGGTGAACACTGACGCGAATGCCGGTGACGTAGAAATGCAAGACTTCTCCGTCAGAAAGGGCTATGCCATATCATGCTATTATGAATTGCCTGAGATGTTTATCCCTTATGATGCACCCTTTTGATTGCGCGGTAGTCGCTTTTATTAGGGTGATCTCTCACAAAAATATCAAGTAGTTAGTGTTCTCCCAAGTGTAGCACCGTCACGGCACCTATCTCTTCGGGGTATCACATGGTTACATGGGTACGAACGATTAGAGAAGTGTGAGGCGGGTGAGTTGAGACCTCGCAGCGAGATCACTTGGTTGTCTTGACGTTCAGGCATGAAAGTCATGAGCTCGAAACACACGCATCGAAAGATGAACAAGAGTCACATAGAGATGTGATTGGCAAGTTGGCCTACCGATTGCAATTCTCGTCACTTGAGATGGATACATCCTTGACGTTGAATTGTAATTTGGATCTTGTATCACTCACAATCAATTATGAGAGATATTGATTTGAGTGGGAGCGCACTGAAGAATTAACTTGTTTAATTCTCGGTGCAATTAATTTTGAACACTGTCTAAGTGTGGTTTGCATAATAGTTGTAGAATAATGGCTCGCGTTTCCACCTTCCCTGTTAAAATTGAATAAGCTGTTAAATATTTGGTTAAAACTTTATGGTTGGTAACGTAATGTGAGGATTGTCCTCAAGAGTGCCGAGAAGGACTTTGTCCTATCGCATGCTTTCGGTATTCTCCCGCTAATGCTATGGATCATGTGACTCTCATCCTTCGATCCAAAAGCTAGAATTCCTTTTCAGTCAAAGTGCAATATGTTTGCTTCCATGAGACCCAAACTTCGAAAGTTTGGATAGTTATGTGATATTCATGGAACTGAAAATTCATTTTCAGAGACAGACAAAGGCTAAAAGATATGAGATATCCAAAGCAGTGTTTGTTTGCAAACTACTAGTAAAGAAGTTTACTATGCATTAGACTGATAAGAGAGGGATCCAGAAGAACGCCTGTCATATGATGAAAGGTGAATAAAACAACAACTTAAAGAGAAAGGAAGTATCCGAAGGGTGTTAGTAAGATTTTCACGCCTAGGAAGTCCGGGGCTAACGCCACTCTTAAGTTGGGTGCTTCTTCTGAGAGTAGGAGAAATACTAAAAGTTAAACTGTTAAAAGTATAATGGCAAAAAAAAAGAAAGAAGACTGGAATATCCAGCTCATGTATGAATGTCATACAAGTTTTTGATGTATAGAAGGCTGGTCAAAGATATAGTTCTTGGGAATTATGGTTAAACATGTTAATCACTAATTCTTGGGTATTGTGAGTTAATCACAAAGATACCCGCTCGATTGCATTCTGTTGCAAATCGATGTAAGAACCACCATGGCCTGAAAGACTAGCCAGGAATGAGGTTTTTGATATGCGCTGGGAACATAGTAAAAGTTACTATACCTTCCATCGGTGTATCACCTATGTATTTATTTTTCATAATTCATTTAGAGTTTTACACTCTAGCCCTTTGCATAAGGTATCTTGCAAGAAGGTTGTTCATAAGAGAACTTTTGATGTTCGGTGTTATGAATAACATAAGGGCCATACTTTCATTATGAATGAGACGTATGTTATGAATATTGACAATAATACATTACCTCGGTATTTACTTTCATAATTCATTTTAGAGTTTCATACACTCTAGCCCATTGCACAATGTTTGTTGCAAAAGGATTGTTCATAAGAACAATTGTTGTTCAGTATTATGAATAACATGAAGGGCCATGCTTCCATTCATGATGGGATGAATGTTATGAATATTGATGGTAATATGATACATCCATAAACACTGACGCTAAATGTCGCAAGACTAAAAGAATACCACATATGTGTGGCACTGCATTTGGTCACATTGGAGAAACCTGCATGGAAAATTCCATTATGATGGATTTTGAAGTCATTTGATTTTGAATCACCTGACACTTGCAACTTTCCTCTGAAAAGTGAAGTGACTGAAATACCGTTCACAGGCCATAAAGAACGAGCAAAGAACATATTGGTGATCATACATTATGATGTGTGTAGTCCAATAAATGTTGTTGCAAGTAGTGATTTTATCTATCTTCAGAAATGACTCAAGTAGATATATGGATATTTACTTGATGAGACGTAAGTCTGGATCTTTTGAATTCATTCATAAGATTTTCAAAAATGAAGTAGAAGTTATTGTAACAAGAAAATTATGTTTCTGCAATTTGATTGCGGAAAGGAATATTTGAGTTACAAGTTTAAGCGAATGTGTGATGAGTTATGAAAGGGGTTTCATAACTTGCACCTCCCGGAACACCACTGCAAGTGGAAAGTCCGTGAAGATGTAATCGAACCATTTATGACATGGTAAGATCAAAGATGACATAAATAAATTTGCCATTATCCTTTTTAAAAGTGATGCTTTAGAGACTGCGGCTTTTACACTGAAAAGAGATCCATCAGGTCTGTTGAAATGAAGTCATGGTATGGTACGCCCAACCATGTTATATCTTTTCTTAACATTTGGAATGTAAGGCTTGTGTAAAAGGTTACAAACCTATTCCAAATCAGAGAAGTGCTACTTTGTAAGGTTATCCCAAGTCATTGGGTATTCCCCCCACCACAATACCGAGGCAAAGGTTTTTTGCTGCAAAACGGTATGCTTTTAAAGAGAATAGTTCTTACAAAAGGAGAGTGGGAGGACAGTGCAACTCGACAAGATAACCAGTATCTTCGTCATCAGGTCAAAGGAAAGAAACCTTGGAAGTGATTCCGGAGTTTCCTACTGCGACTGATACGGAAGCCTCTACATGAGATGTATGGACTTCGGTCGAACTTGCAGCTGAACCCCGTAGGCAAGGCTCGTGCAAACCTCTCAGGTGCGCAAACGAGATATTGTTGTTGGACAACAGTATACCTACGATACACAAGGAAGCGTTGATGGGCCCTGACTCCGGAATTGGCTAAATGCCAATACAATCCGAGATAGTTTCCATATAAGTGATCCAAGATTAAAACCTTGATACACCTTTCGGAAGACTTAGAGTCTAACGAATATTTATGGAACTAAAAACTGATACGGATAAAAATGTTTTATCCACAAAGCTCGACTTGTTGAAATAACAAGTTCAAGGAGTTGACTACGATGAGGTTGTTTCACCGTAGCGATGCTTAAGGTCGGTTCGGGTTGAACTAGCAATTAATACATATTTCAATCATGAGATATGAAACATGGATGACAAAAGGATTTCCATGTGATGAAAATAAAACCTATGACTTGTATGTGATACAGTCCAAAGTAATTTGTCGATCCAGAGGATGCTAGTAAGTATGCAAACTTCAGAGTTCCAGCGATGGACAGAAGAGAGCAAAGTGGAGTTGGAATCTTCGGTTTTGATGAAATGGTCAAAGGGGTTTGACTTCATCAATGGGTAACGAAGATGCTTGTAATTCAAGAAATTAAGTGGGAGCATAATAATATTTCTAAAAACCTTGTGTGCTTGACACATTGTTAATTGGAAATAAATTTCTTGACACGAATTAGGACTTCATTTGAAAAGGGTTTTTCGATGAAGTACTTAGGCTAAATAGCCTCAATATTAGGCATGATGATCTATGGAGATAGATTTACCTAATGGGGCTAAGCTATGAATACATATTGACAAGGTGCTAAAACCTTTTAGCATTTAAAACGCCAAGGAGTGATTCTTGCCGAAGTCACATGGAAAGAGTTTTTTGCAAGACTCAGTGTCTCAAAACACAGATGAGCAAAATACATGATGGAGATTCCATACACTCTTGTGTTTGGATTAATCATGTATTCCATGGTATGTAAAACAACCAGATATGTCCAATACTCCAAAGTTGTTGCGAGTATAGATACCATAGTGATCAAAGTACTGATCATGGGACACAGTGAAAGATGTCATTGAGTACTAGAGCAGTACTGATGACATGTTTTCTCGCAAGCGGAGATTATGAAGTGCTCGTTGTAAGCAATTACATCGATAAAGTCTTCATCAATGCTCCATGCGATTTTCGATTTTAGTTAAGGGTTTTGTGTAATACACAATATGGTGGCACGGTAGTTGGAAATTGTTCCAAACAAGATATTGTGGCGAATTCTATAACAAGGGCTAAGTATGTTGATGCTTTCGAAGCGACAAAGAAGATGTTGAGTCATATAGTTCATTCATGAACTTAGTATGGTTCCAAGATGGCTTTTGTCTATGGGGCACTACTACAGGTAGTTGCTCCATAACTCAGTCTGAGGAATCCAGGTTCGACCTGTGATTCACATACATAAAATGCCAAGTCCATGCAAAATATGAATTTTGCGAGAGCGTGAAAACGCGGGGATATGCAAAGTTACACACGGAGCTGAAGTCGTCACATCCGTTGGACATCAGGCTATACCACATGTGAAGCATTTTTTACACCAGTATGCCATAGGTGTAAAGTGCATTAGCATTGACTAGATTATTGACTCTAGTTCAAGTGGGAGTCTGTAGGAGATATGCCCTAGAGGCAATAATAAATGTTATTGATTATCTCCCTGTTCATAATTATGTTTATGTTCCATGCTATAACTGCTATGGTTCTCGAGTCTGCAATAACCACGAGGCTCGGAGGAAGACTCATATGCACGTGTGGGATAATAAACTGTAAAATGTATTCCTAGTCAAGCCTCTATGACTGGCTCAAGTATTGCATGATGATCCTGTTTTCCTGATCATGGGCATGACTATGCCGGCAATTTTGAGGGCACAATTGTTGGTAGAACACTTGTGTTGAATCGACCCGAATTGATGTTATGCTATGAGATACATTCGTCATAAGTTTATGGTTAATAACACAGAGAAGTTAATGTTTGCATAATTCCTTTGACCATGCGAGTATCGAGTTTCTTCATGCTTGCTTCATGAACTTTGGGGTTTGTTAAACGTCATCCGTAAATGGGTGGCTATTACGGCGGCTTACGGGTTCATGGAAAAGTATGTCAAGTAACTTGATAGCTCAAGATTGGGATTTGCTCCTCCGACGATGGAGAGATATCTCTGGGCCCTCTCGGTGTTACGGTATCCATCATCGTCTGGCCAGACATAGGGTGATTTGATCACAGGGATGCCGGAACATGGGAACGAGAAAAGAGAACAATACCGGTAACGAGGTAACTGGCATAGTGGACAAGTTGTTGATCCACGGGGATGCCAATATGTCTCACCTCGGGTATTTGTAACATATCGCGAAGCAACAGGAATAGCACACGGCAACTGGAGGTTCACTCGAATATTCATTCGTGTGGGTATAGGGATTAATATGGGTGTCCATGGCTCCGATGCTGATCATTGATCGGAAAGGGTTCCGAGTCATGTCTATGCTTCACCGAACCTATAGGGTCACACGCTTAAGGGTCATCTATCTGCTGAATACTAGACAGGGAGTCTGAGAGAAAATCACCGGAAAAGTTTCGGAGACAACGGAAGAGTTCCGGAGAGAGAACACTCGAATAGTTCCGGTAAAACCGAAAAAGTTGTTTCGGAGTATACCATTAAGTCAAAATGGTTTCAGCACACATCTGGAAATTCTTGGAGGGTGCCAGAATGATTCTGGGGACTTCTGGGATTTTTCGGAGGAAAAAACCGGAAGTGTTCCGGAGCCGCCGAAACCGCTATGGTAGCTTTTCGCTGAAGAAAAACATTGTTCCGGAATTGTTTCGGAATGCGTCCAAAATTGTTTTAGTGGGTACTGGAATTATTCTAGGCACACAGAAATAATTTGGGATTTAACGGACGCAGAAAAATGTCTTCGTGAATAGTGAAAACACTATTTTGAATAGTAGAAACACTATATATATAAATAGTGGAAACACTATATGTATATAGTGGAAACACTATTGTAAATAGTGGAAACACTATTGTGAATAGTGGAAATACTATTAGGGGATGATGCAGGCATGGTGATGCAGGCATGGTGATGCAAGCATGGTGATGCAGGCAACACTATTTGGAGGCTTTCCCTTTATGCCCTTGTGGTGTGCTCACCTCATGGGCATTTTGGGTATTTCAAGTGCCACCCTACCCCTTGGGTTTTCCTATAAATAGAGGTGGAGATGCACTCTCCACACTCACTCTTTCTCACATACACATGCCATTGCAATGATCTGGCTTCTTCTCTCACTCCCAGCGAAATAGTTTCGTAGAGCCGAAAGGCTGTCTGGGTTCCGGTGGGAACTAGTTCTGGACGGCGAAGCCCTGCCAGATAGATGACACCGTATGTGTGCAACTCTGTAGAGAGATCGTAGTTTCGGTCTTAGTTCGAGAGTGCCTCCCGAAGGGCTGTCCGTGTGACCGTCCGAGTTTTGGAGGTCCTCCCGAAGGGCTGTCCGAGTGACAGTCCGAGTTTCGGAGGTCCTCCCGAAGGGCTGTCCGCGACACCGTCCGGGGGACTGTGTGACCGCCATCCCGGAGGGCTGTCCGCGGGGCAGATGAGGGAGTACATCCTCGCGGTTGGGAGGTTGTAAAATCCTAGCTGCGGGGATCTGCACCGCCGTTCGCCATCGACTCTACTTCCTGCTGCGCTACGAGTCGGTAACGAAAATGATCAAACCTTGTATGCAGTCTTCATAGTGGTTCCTGGGCTGGTGCGTAGGTCGGAAATTTTTTGTTTTCTGCTACGTTCCCCTACAGGAAGGTACATGCATGGCGCACTACCTCCACAAACTAGGCCATGTGTACATTATTCAAAACAGAAAATTACTACTAGTGCATGAGCTTATCATCATGGTCAATATTTCTCCCCCTTAAGATCATGCCTTCTTGGTGTCGTCCATGATCGCCAGCTTCTGTCTTAGCTCGATGAACCGCACCCTGCCCACAGCCTTCGTCAAGATATCAGCCACTTGGTTCAGTGTTCCAATGTGCTCGATCTCAACAATCCCCTCTTGGACACAGTCATGGATGAAGTGAAACTTGATGTCAATGTGTTTGCTGTGATCATGATGAACCGGATTCTTAGCTAGCGCTATGGCGCACTTGTTGTCCACCAAAAGTCTGAATCTTGTAGGTTTCTCTCCACGCATTTTAGCCACGAGTCGACTCAGCCAAATACCCAAGAGAGCTGATGGCCACTACCTTCTGTTTTTGTGGATGACCAACTGACGGATTCCTCGCCAAGGAGAGAAACCTGCCCCGAAGTAACGTTTCCGGTCACCAATGTCACCGCCATATCACTATCACTGTTCCCAAGAAAAAGTTGCATCTTTGCTACCCTGCTTTGTAGTGTCGTCGTAATTCTTAGTACCCTGAACATACCTCAAGATTTGCCTTCACACTTTGTCCAGTGGTCATTGCTTGGGCTCATCCATGAAGCGACTGATAACCCCAACGGAGTGAGCAATGTCTGGTCTCGTGTCACCACATAACTAGACTCCCAATCACACTTCTGTAGAGGGTGCATCAAAGAGTTTTCAGCCATCTTCCTTTCTTAACTTGAGCCTGCATTCCATGGGAGAGTGAACAACTGTTGCAGCATGCCTTCCATTCCTGCTTCTTCGAGGATCTTCGATGCATAGCTCTGTTGACAAAGTGTAATCCCTCCTTTCTCCCGCTTCACTTCTATTCCCAAGTAGTAGCTTAGAAGGCCTAATCACTCATCTTAAAAAACTGCAAGCATCTGAGCTTTGAACTCCTTGATTGATGCCACAACGCATGCCCTGTGATGATCAAATCATCAACATACACGCCAACTAGCATGTATGACTCCTTGTCGCCTCAGCGATAGACTGCGTGCTCGAGCGGACTGTGAGTGAACCCCAAGATTCATCAGAGTATCATCCAGCTTCGAGTACCAGGCTCGTGGCGCTTGCCGTAGACCATAGCCTTTCTGATCTTCAACACTATAGCTTCCTGACCGACGGTGGCATAAACCTGGTGGCTGACATACATATACTTCCTCTACGAGCTCTCCGTTGAGGAACGCGGACATAACGCCATGTGAATGGTACCTCCTAATGCGAGTGTGGCCAAAGCAAGAGAAGACACAACTGTTTTCATTCGTGCCAACCGGAGGAAAGACCTCCTCAAAATCCACTCCTTCTCGCTGTGCATAGCGTTTTGTGACCAACCGAGCCTATTGTATGACGATGTTGCCCTCCTGGATCCCGTTTCACCTTGTAGACCCACTTCACCCCAATACAACCTTGTGCCCTTGTGGAAGAGTGGTCATCTCCCATGTCTGATTGTCACTAATGCACTTCAATGTCCATGCCGCTTTCCAAGCTGTATCGTTGACGCCTCGCTGACAGTGCACGGCTCCTCCGCACTGAGTAAGCAGCGTTCCATCACTCACGTACCCCGCCTTCCCCTCTGTCTCGTCAAGGGACATCAGAGACGAGGCCGATAGCGGAGAGGGTCTAGAGTCCGTGTCGCGATGCTCGTCGTCATTAGAGGGAGGTGTGGCTCAGCGGATCGCCCCATCAATCCCTACAGGGTGAGGCTCGGTCCGAGGCGTCTCAGGTTGTGACGCCCCAGATGTTAGAGTAGTTGGCGCCTACTCGGCGCATCGTTGCAGGTGGGCCATAGCCCTCCCCGTGTCCAGTTCGTGCACGCCGTGACCCGTGGTGTACACCATGGAGAAGGTTGAGGGCACGACGGGTGCACTATCTTGTACCCGACTGTTGGGGAACCGCACAGAAAACAAAATTTCCGGTATAGCGAGCACCGCCCAGGACCACTATGGAGACTGCATACAAGTGTTTGATCTGATCCGTACCGACTCGAAGCGCAGCGGAAGTAGAGTCGATGACGAACGGCGGTGCAGATCCCCGCCTAGGATTGTTACAACCTCCCAACCGCGAGGATGTATACCCTCATCTGCCCTGCGGCAGCCCTCCGGGAGCCGGTCGCATAGCCCCCCGGACGGTGTCGCGGACAGCCCTTCGGGAGGACCTCCGAAACTCGTACTGTCACTCGGACAGCCCTTCGGGAGGACCTCCAAAACTTGGACGGTCACACAGACAGCCCTTCGGGAGGCACTCTCGAACTAAGACCGAAACTACGATCTCTCTACAGAGTTGCACACATACGGTGTCATCTATCCGGCAGGGCTTCGCCGTCCAGAACTAGTTCCTGCCGGAACCCAGACAGCCTTTCGGCTCTACGAAACTATTTTGCTGGGAGGGAGAGAGAGAGCTTGCAAAGCAAAGCATGTGTATGAGAGCACAAGGATGAGGATTTTGGGCTGCCTCCTCACCCCTATTTATAGGATGAGAGACTATGGTAAAAATACCAAAATGCCCTCAGATTTTTTCACTATTCATAATAGTGATTCCACTATTCATAAATAGTGTTCCCACTATTCACAATAGTGTTTTCCACTATTTCGTAATAGTGTTTTCACTAGTCATGAGATATTTTCTCCCAATAGTGTTTCCCACTATTCATAATAGTGTTTCCACTATTCACGAATAGTGTTTCCACTATTCACAAATAGTGTTCCAATAAAGTAATCCAAAAAGCACTTTCACTATTCATGACGATATTTTTCAGCGTCCGTTCGAACTAAAAATATTTATGTGGGCTTAGAACATTTCCAGTACCCACTAAAATAATTTTCAATACGATCCGGAACAATTCCGGAATAGTGATTTTCATCTGTGAAAAGCATCTGAAGCGGTTCCGGCAGCTCCGGAACATTTCCGGTTATTCTTCCGGAAAATTCCCAGAAGTTTCCAGAATGATTCTAGCACCCTCCAAGAATTATCAGGCATGTGCCAAAACCAATTTGACTTTATGGTATCCTCTGAAACAACTTTTCAGTTTCACCGAAACTGTTCCGGTGACCTGTCTGCGGAACATTTCCGCTGTCCGAAACTTTTCCGGTGTCCGAAACTTTTCGGTGATTTTCTCTCAGACTCCCTGTCTAGTATTCAACAGATAGATGACCCTTAAGCGTGTGACCCTATAGGTTCAGTGAAGCATAGACATGACCTGGAACCCCTTCCGATCAATGATCAACATCGGAGCCGTGGACACCCATATCGATCCCTATACCCACACGAATAAATATTCGAGTGAACCTCCAGTTGCTGTGTGCTATTCCTGTTGCTTCGCGATATGTTACAAATACCCGAGGTGAGACATGTTGGCATCCCCATGGATCAACAACTTGTCCACTATGCCAGTTACCTCGTTATCGGTATTGTTCCTTTTCTCGTTCCCGTGTTCCGGCATCCCCGTGATCAAATCGCAAAGTGTCTGGCCAGACGATGATGGATACCGTAACACCGAGAGGGCCCAGAGATATCTCTCCATCGTCGGAGGAGCAAATCCCAATCTTGAGCTATCAAGTTACTTCACTTACTTTTCCATGAACCCGTAAGCCGCCGTAATAGCCACCCATTTACGGATGACGTTTAACAAACCCCAAAGTTCATGAAGCAAGCATGAAGAAACTCGATACTCTCATGGTCTAAGGAATTATGCAAACATTAACTTCTCTGTGTTATTAACCATTAACTTATGACGAATGTATCTCATAGCATAACATTAATTTGGGTCGATTCAACACAAATGTTCTTCTAACATTGTGCCCTCAAAATTGCCGGCATAGCCATGCCCATGATCAGGAAAACAGGATCATCATGCAATACTTGAGCCAGTCTTAGAGGCCAGACTAGGAATACATTTTACCATTTATTATCCCACACGTGCACATGAGTTTCCCTCCAAGCCTCGTTTTATTTGTAGACTCGAGAATCATTGCAGTTATAGCATGGAACATAAACATAATTATGAACAGGAAGATAATCAATAACATTTATTATTGCCTCTAGGGCATATCTCCTACACTGACCCGCTCGGAGAGCTCCACGAAGGTTGAGGGCACGCCTGTTCTCCTCAAATATCACATCACGTGTCACCTGAATTTTCTTCGACATTGGATCATATACACGATACGCCTTGGAGCCTTCTTCATACCCGACGAAGATCATAGGAGTGGAACGATCTGAGAGCTTGGTTATCCCCGGTCTAGTTTTGTTCACGTGAGCCGTACAACCAAAAATGTGCAGGTGTTGTACGGATAGTTTTCGACCATGCCAGGCTTCATATGGAGTGACTCCCTCCAAGCTTCTGGTCGAGGCCCAGTTCAGCAGGTACACGACAGTTTTCACTGCTTCTCCTCAGAAGTACGAGGGCACGCACATGCTCTTCAGGAGACACCGTGCCATCTCAACCACGGTTTGGTTTTGCCACTCTACTACATCATTTTGCTCGGGATAGTAGGGTGCCGTGGTGTAGTGCTTGACTCCCAAATTCTCACAATATTCCCTGAATTCCACTGAACTGAACTCTCCCTCACGATCTGAACGGAAGGCACGAAGATTGCACTTGCCCTCGGCCTCGGCCATGATGTGCACTTTTCTGAACTGATCAAGCGCTTCATCCTTTTGACTTGAGCAATTCTAGCCACATGTACCTACTGTGGTCGTACACGATGAGAAGAAAATACTTGCTTCCACCATGTGTGATCGGTGAGATTGGGCCGCACAAATCCGTGTGAACTAGCTCGAGCCCATGTTCTGCATGGTACGCGATGGCCTATGGGAACGGCGTTCTATGTTGCTTGCCAAGTGCACAGCCCTCGCAGTACTCCTGCACATGATCAATTTGGGGCATCCCTCTCACCATCTACCTGCTGGACATGACCCTGAGTGCACGAAAATGAAGGTGCCCGATCCGAGCATGCCACTGCCAAGTCTGATTGGCTCCCTGAGCTAGCAGGCACGCAGGTGCATTCGATGATCCTAGCGAGAAAACGACCCCCCGGGCCTTGTACTGACATAACCCCATCCTTGATCTGAATGCTGCATCCAGCCTCATCTAGCTTTCCGACCGATATTATGTTGCGCCTCGGGCTTGGGATAAAAAAACATCAGTGAGTGCTCTTTGTTCGCCGTCCACATATCACCAGCCTGGACCCGTCCCTGAATCTGACCGTGTCGTGCACGATTTTATCCAATAATGCAAACATCCTCCTCTCGCCGGTCATGTGACTGCTGGCTCAAGTATCAAAAAACCATATGCCTTGGGGCGAAGGGACGGGGATCAGTTTTTTCTTTGTTGAGGAAGACAGCTTGAGGCATGGCCGGCTCGGTGGTGACCACACTGGTGACCATGGCCATGAGCAGGCCTTGGTCATGCACCTCGTCGCAGACAAGATTGGCATGTTACTTCTTGCCTTGCTGCTCCTCTGCCTTGATCCGATTCCAGCAGTCCTTTTTTCCAATGGCCAGTTTTATTGCAGAAGTGGCACTTGCCCTTTTTCTTGCCTCCGGATCCACCTGATCCGCTCGCGCCGCCGCTGTTCGACGCAGGTTTGCCGCTACTGTGGCTTAGGCTTTCCCGACGACTTGCTTTTGTCGCCGCCCCCATGCGACGAGGTTCCGCCGACGAACTAACGCTCACGAGCAGCCCACTCCTCTGCGGTGTACATGAGTTGGCCGGTGGACTGCTTGGCGTTGTCTAGGTCATAGTGGTCCTCGCATGCGGACGGCCGCCCGGTGAGCTCCTCGATTGACATTGTCTTGATATCGATCAAGGATTCGACGGCCATTGCCATCTGACGCTCGTCAACAGCTCCCTCGGTCACCGCGGACCAGACGCCGGCGACCTGCAGTTTGACCTACATCACGAGCGCCCACTCCATGTAGTTTGTGCGCGTGAGCATCATGGACGTCCCCGACTCCTCACGCACGACGCTCCACCACACGGAACTCATCAAAATGACCTGTGAGGCACGCGAGCGGCGCCGCGGACGACGGTGTCTTCAGTGCGTCCGCCTTCTCCTTCTCCTTCTGTGTGTCCAACATGACCACAATGGATCAAACACCACTCGATCAACCAGGCACAAGATCAATCATGTGATGCTCTGATGCCAATTGTCGTTGTCGGACCAGAGAGAGAGAGAGAGAGAGAGAGCGAGGAAGACGAACGCGAGAGAGACGAGTTGTTTTGCGCTGCCGGAACTGTCGCAGCCTTTCTATTTTTTGATTCACCTAACTTATGCGAATACAGAGCAGGACCAACTAACTCTCCTGGGGTATCGCCATGATCCGCATCAATCGTGCCATCCCACGGCCCACGTCACACAGCGTCGTCAACACCCGGGAGAGGAAGAAGGGAGGAAGGTACGTGCATGGCGACTACCTCCACAAACTACATGCATGGGCGCGTCACATTCGACGGCCATGTGTACATTATTCAAAACAGAAAATTACTACTAGTGCATGAGCTTATCAGCATGCTCAATAAAACCTACCCTGGGCATGATCATTCGCTCGAATTGACGATTACTACCAGAAAATATGGAATGTTATAGATGAGCTCAGTCTTATCCTCGGATGTACTTCGCTAATTTCGGACATAATTTTGTCTCATAACCATTGTAACAAAAATTCTACAAAAAAATATGACTGGACCACAACACCACAGATTGTCACCCAAAAAACAGAGGAAGATCAGAGGAAAATCGATGGTATGTAGAACACACGAAGAGAACAAATCATAGAACAACACAAGTGCTTATTTGTATGTTCATACAACTACACGATGAAGCATCCAATTCTTAGGTAGATGATTGGCCCCAACGGTCGCCGAATAAGCAACAGAAAAATGGTATTGAACATAGAAAAGATATTTGCCCCATTTTACGGCGAACTACGCAAGTAATTCAATAGCTTTATTAAATACGTAAATGATACATCTAAGTTCTGAAACATAGCATATTTGCTAACATATTAACACAACGTCATGTCAATGCCCATACCCGCACAAAAAAGGCAGACACAAAAACTACTGTGTTGCTGGTGGTGATGGGCAATTAATCTTGAACAGACATTTTGCGAAGCATTCTTCGTGATCTTTCCAACATAGCTTATCTGTTTTACAACAGTATTGCAGGTTTCCGACTTACTTCTTGTCCTTATAACAAGGGGGTCAAATTATGTGGCTTACTTCCATAATCAATTGCTCCTCTTTGCCCTTATGCTATGACCTAAGATGCATAAAAGAATAAAAACATACTTATGATCTCGACATGTAAATAAAAGGGACATATAGCATATGAATACACAAGATGGCATAAAACATTAAGTCTAAAACATTGGCAAAATTTGACATAGGAAAACTAAAATACACACACTGAGACGATAAAAATAATATTTTATGTATGTTTTACACTATGTTTTTATGGTTGTCATTTGACGCAATATAAAATATTTTTTATGGTGATCATGTATTTTCTTACGGTCTCATTTTACGTATAAAATTGGACAAAAATTATGAAATGTAAAATTATGATGAATTGATGTTAAAATAAAGGGAGGTGAAATAACAATTCCTCATCTCTTTTCAATACTAGGATGCATGTAAAACCAATCATGTAATGCTACAAAATTACTTATTTATACCACTGGGTTATGATCAGGGGTGATGGGTATTTTGGATTAAAACGTTGAGGTTGGCATGCAGACAATCAAGATGGTTAGGTGTTTGATGTTTAATTTATAAACATACGGCTTTGGCGAGCATCGATTCCATAACCTCGTATTTTCTCCTGTGGCCTGTCCTCATGCCCTAGTTTGTGTTAATGCTTCCATTGTTGATCCGGCCAATCGGGCCTCACATTTTGAGTCGGCGAGCCTTGAGCACCATACCTTGGAGGTGTAACCGGCCCTGGGCACGTTGATTTGCTCGAATTGACGATTACTACCGAAAAATATGGGAATGTTATAAAAAAGCTCAGTTTTATACTTGGAGATACTTCGCTAATTTTGGACATAATTTTGTCACATGACCATTGTAACAAAAATTCTACAGGAAAATATAACGGGAATACAACACCAGAGATTGTCACCCCAAAAACAAAGGAAAATCGATGGTATGTAAACACGAAGAGAATAAACGATAGCACAACACAAGTGCTTATTTATATGTTCATACAACTACACGATGAAGCATCCAATTCTTAGGTAGATGATTGGCCCCGACGGTCGCTGCATAAACAACAGAAAAAACGATATTGAATATAGAAAAGATATTTTACAAATTTTATGACGAATTACGCAAGTAACTTAATAGCTTTATTAAATATGTAAATGATACGTCTAAGCTCTAAAACATAGCATATTTGCTAACTTATTAACACATTGTCATGTCAATGCCCATACCTGCACAAAAAATGCAAACACCAAAACTACTGTGCTGCTGGTGGTGATGGGCAATTAATCTTGCACGGACAATTTGTGAAGCATTCTCTAAGATCTGCCCAGCATATCTTATTGTTTTACAACCGTGTTGCAGGTTTCCGACTTGGTTCTTGTGAGAAAATGGGGCGTCCATTTGATTTTCGTTGCTAGAAACGCCCTTACTGTTGAAGATCAGTTTGGTCTACTGGCTTGACTCCAAAGACTTGTCCAAATGTATAGGAAGAAAATGTCTTCGCGTAAAGGAAACTTTCACTGATTCGATAAATTACCATTCGACATGAATGTTTAGCTATATCAAAACCGATGGAACCAGGCCAAAAGACTTGAACATACGAAATTCGGATGGACACGCTAAACGTCTATGTGCCACAATCTATACCTACTAATATTGTACGGAGTTTTTGCCGTCCGTCATACGTTTTACAAAAAAACTTATTTCTTTTCTTTAAATAACCAGTAGTCCAACATTAAGTTTATTTTTTGCTGGGCTTCGGCCCAACTGTGTTAGCGGTTATCTTGTGCTCCAACCGTTGGTTAGTATTCCGTGTAGGCCTAGTTTTTTTTTTTGGCCGTTTAGGTCTCTACCTTTTGTTATTTAAAAAATATGTTAAACATGATCACGCAATAACTGTGCAATGGTAGCTCGGATTAAAATCATTTGCATATGTAATTTAATCAAAAAAATGCGTAGTTTTCAACCGTGCTATTATTTGTTCCTGTTAACAATTTTAAGATTCTAAACATGATCATGCTACAACTTTGCAATCGTAACTTGGATTAAAGTTATTTGATTAAAAATGTGTAGTTTTCAACCGTGTTGTTATTTGTTCCTGCTAACTACTTTAAGATTCTACTTAGTGCATAACCTTAATTAATGTAATTAATTGCAATAATGTATTTTCGAAAATGCTAAAACACAATATAAATTTTTATATAACCTTTATAAAAATATAACGTATGTTAGAAGGGCCTATATGGATTGAAAGGAGTATGAATGATCGGTATCAACTGGCATATAATAGTAATAAAAAAAGAGCATAAAGGGGGTGAGGATAAAAAGAATGGGAGGTTCAAAAAAATGAACAAGAGAATAACAAAAGGAAATTGGTATTAACATTAAGGGCGTGGCATGCATGCAATGCAATAATAAAATATAATTAAAATCGAAGGCACGAAAGGGGCAAACAATATACGGTATTATCCAATGTGCGACCGTTATGTGCAACAAAATATAATTAGGAAGCTGAGTGGCATTTGTGAACGTCGAGTTGCATGGAACAAACTAGTGTCATTTCGCTCAGAGTAGACAATTTTTTTATTAATTTTCAAGCTTTGCATATGCAGTGATGGCCTAACAACATATTTAATAGAATCATTTTATTAAGACTTTTTCCACGACTTGTAGTAAATTTTGAACATTGGTTCAACTTACAAATGATGCCTTAGTATTTTTTTTTGTTGAAAATGGGCTCTTTAAGATCGGAATCCATACCAAAAGTATTGTCTGTGTAGTATACTTCTTAATGTACTATTGATATGAATTTTTGCAAGACCTAAGTATGTGCCTCCCTGTCGTGGCCCAGACATAATTCAAATGTTGTTAGGCCGTGCTGAAGGATATTTCACTGAACACGTCAATTATATCTTCCGTTGCAACGCACTGGCATATGTGTTGTTTTATTAATAATAAAGCACGGACTGTTTTTGGTGTCCGTCATCCAAATTATACTCGAAGTTGGCAACAATTGCCCATCAATATCACCCGTAATAAGTGATAAAAACGTTTGACGCATGGTAATTCTTGTCCGGACCGGCCCATGCAGTAGGGACCTTCTATACTGCACCATGGGCGTCAGAAGAAAATGCAGTGCGCCAGTTTGGGCCGACCCATGTCCAGCGGTCTTTTACCAAATGTTTGTTTTTTTTTTTTTTCTTTTCCGTCTTTAATGTGTATTTCAATATTTTTGGAATTTAAAAAAGTTCTGAAAATCAAACAAAACGAAAATGTGTTATAAATATTTAATAAATCATAAGATGTTTTCGGATTCACAAGAAGTTCGTGATTTAAAAAAACAATGTTGGCTTATTTGAAAAATGTTTGCAACATTGAAAACTAATGTCAGAAAATAAAATTTCATGCTTTTTTAAACAATGTATGTTAAACATGTTAATGAAATTGAATTAAATTTCATCCATTCAAAAAATGTACATCAATGTAAAAATAAACTGTTCGTGACTTAAAATTAGTTTATTCATTAAAAAATGAGCATGTACTTAAAAATATCTGAAATTTGATAAATGTTGGTTAAATCAAAGTATGTTTGTGAATTCTAAATTATTGTAACAATTTACAAAAAAAATCATCGATTATAGAAATGTTGTCGTCGATGAAGAAAATTGTCTATTTTTTTACAATTTTAAAAAATGTTTGCGAATAGTATTAAATGTTGTGAATCCAAAAATATTCTTGATTGTAGAAAATGGTCAAGAATTCATAGTGTTCATGAATCTGAAAAATGTTCATGATTTTAAATATGTGCACGAGTTTAAAAACATGTTCATGATTTCACGAAATTGAAAGTGATAGTGAATCTTGGTGATGCAGCAAAATTTGTTCATGGCCATTGGATATTATGATTTTTTTTCTCCCGTTGCAACACATGGGCCCTTTTGATAGTGTATATCCAATGATCAAATAGCTTTAGTCATGGCCCCAACCGCTCTTGCCGACGGCGAGGATGTCTGTCTCTGATGGGAAGGTGTCTCATAGCCATATGGAATCATTTAAATGGAAGCATATGCTCATAGCCTCATACTATGGAAAACATTTCAAAATGTCAAAACTTTCCAAACAAAAATTGGTCACCTACATCTTGATTCATGTGCGCACGCCATGTTTTATGAAGAATCGCATTTTCTATGGCTTGTTTAAAAAAGACAAAGAAATGTCTCGTGAAAAGCCATTTTAAACACTGAATTTTGTTTTTCACATGCGACACAAAAATTCTTTTTTTTGCAAAGCGGCTTTCTAAGTACATAGAATGTTGAGATGTACGTGCAAAACATTTTGTCAGAAGTTTCTGACATTTCAAAATACGCTTAAAATACATTTAGAAAATAGGAGCATATGCTGCTAGGTGCCAAAACGCCCTTCTCATTATAATTTCTACGTAAAAAAATTGTAACAGTGAACATCTAGTTACTAAAAATGTTACACTGTAATGAGAGAATAAGGGATATTTGGGGAATGACATTGGAACCGTACTCACCCAATTGCTCATGAAAACGTATGTGACTGTGGACAAAAACGGGGCCCATTTGATTTTCACCGCTGGAGATGCCCTTACTGTTGAAGATCAGTTTGGTGCTTGACCCCAAAGACTTGTCCAAATGTATAGGAAGAAAATGTTTTGACATAAAAAATTTGATTGATTCGGTAAATTACCATTCGACATGAATGTTTAGCTATATCAAAACCGATGAACAAGGCTAAAAGACTTGAACATACGAAATTGGATGGACACGCAAAACGTCTATGTCTCACAATCTATACTGCTAATAAGGCGTGTTTTTGCCCATCCGTCATACATTTTAGAAAAAATAAAACTTAATTTTTCTTTAAATAACCAGCAGTCCCACATTAAGTATATTTTCCTGTTGGGCTTCGGCCCAACTGCGGTAACGGCTATCTTATGCTCCGAGGCATGGGTTACTATTCGCGTATGCCTAATTCGTTTTGTTTTGGCCATTTAGATCCCTAACCTTTTGTTATTTACAAAATATAAGTTAAATATGATCACGCTATAACTTTGCAACAAGCCCGGATTAAAATAATTTGCATATGTAATTTGATAAAAAATGTGTAGTTTTCAACCGTACTATTATTTGTTCCTGTTAACAATTTTAAGATTCTAAACATGATCATGCTAAAACTTTGCAATCTAACTTGGATTAAAGTAATTTGATCAGAAAATGCATAGTTTTCAATCGTGTTGTTACTTGTTCCTGCTAACCACTTTAAGACTCTATTTAGTGCATAACCTTAATTAATATAATTAATTGCAATAGTGTATTTTCAAAAATGCTAAAACACAATAATTTTTATATAACCTTTATAGATATAACGTGCATTAGAAGGGACTATATGGATTGGAGGGAGTATGAATGATCGGTTTCAACTGGCATATAATAGTGATAAAAAAAGAGAATAAAGGACGTGAGGATAAAAAAGAATGGGAGATTCAAAAAAAGAACAAGAGAATAACAAAAGAAATTGGCATATAATAGTAATAAAAAAGAATAAAGGGTATGAGGATAAAAAAGAATGCAATGTAAAAATAAAAATAATTAAAACCGAAGGACACAAATGGGCACGCAATATATACGTATTATGCATGTGCGATCGTTATGTGCAACAGAAATAACACAATCAGAAAGGTGAGAGGCATTTGAGAACGTCGAGTTGCATGGAACGAACTAGTATCATTTCGTTCAGAGCAGACAATTTTTTATTAATTTTTAGGCATATGCATATGCAGAGATGACCTAACAAAATATTTAATAGAATCATTTTATTAAGACCTTTTCCACGACTTGGTGTAAATTTTGAACATTGGTTCAACTTACAAATGTTACACACCAGAGATTGTCACCCCAAAACAGACGAAATCGATGGTATGTACAACACACAAAGAAAAATGATAGCACAACACAAGTGCTTACTTATATTCATAAATATATGATGATGCATCCAATTCTTAGGTAGATGATTGGCCGACTGGCCCCGACGGTCGCCGAATAAACAACGGAAAAACCAGCATTGAACATAGAAGAATTTGTCAAATTTTACAGCGAATTATGCAAGTAACTCAATAGATTTATTAAATATGTAAATGATACATATAAGTTCTTAAACATAGCATATTTGCTAACTTATTAACACATCGTCATGTGAATGCCTATACCCACACAAAAAAGGCAGGCACCAAAACTACTGTGTTGCTGGTGGTGATGGGCAATTAATCTTGCACGGACAATTTGTGAAGCATTCTCCGAGATCTTCCCAGCATAGCTTATCTTTTACAACAGTATTGCAGGTTTCCGACTTGGTTCTTGTCCTTATAACAAGGGGGTCGAACTACGTGGCTACTTCACTCATCATATTGCTCCTCTTTGCCTTTATGCTATCACCTAACATGCATAAAAGAATACAAATGTAGTTATGGTCTCGACATGCAAATAAAGGAGCATATAACATATGTACACACAAGATGGCATAAAACATTAAGTCAACAATTTATTGTCCAAAAAAATGGTTATTTGTTAATTACCATGTACGCATCCAAGAGAGACAAAACACACCGCAAGAAGGAAACAAAGTAGTAGAAGTCTTGAACACTTCTCCTCATGTACTGTGCCATTGTGAAACTGGTGTATTATGTGATATCCTTATAAGTGGAACTGATGAGTGTACAACGAATGCTTGCTTAATGGTTCATATTTATAGGAAAAGATTTTTGGCACTGGCGCAATATTGTAGAAAATATTAATGTTTTATCTTAGGTATTGTATAAATTTCTAATTTTATTTCTCTAAGATGAATGGTTGGTACCTCACCTTACAAGAATTGATGCTTATCGTAATTTGTAAGTTTAGTCCTCTTCCAAATATTGATCGCCTACATATATGTCTAGTTTAATATTAGCCAAAAAGGGCTGGAAAATTATGTTTAATGATTGGCTAGTGAATTAATACATGCAAATATCTAATCATTCCCTATTATATTTCATCTGATGTACCATTATTTTCTCTTACATAAGCGATTATTTAAATTTAAAATTTTCTAAGCTTTGTTGGTTAACTTCGTTACCCTCGCCTTCTCAGGCATTCATTCTGACACCGTAGCCAATTCCAACAATATGTGGGCCTCTATGAGTGTATTGGTAATGTACAACAAAATTTTGTTGAACTCAATGAGCTAGCATATTCCTGGTGGCGGGCTTTAGGGGTGAGCAGCCAGTATTACCATACCATATGTTTTTGACAAGGGTCTATGTAGTGGTCGGATTTCCTATGCTGGACAATACAATGAATGACATACAATACCACCAGCTTGATGTTTTGATTCTGTTGATGGCTTTTCTTACGTTGTACAGTACAAATGAATGCACAACATAACATTGCCTTACTACCATGCATCATCATACTGAAGTGTTTTGATTGTCCATGCAAATAATGAGAAGTAGGTTGTTGATGCCTACCAGCTATTTGTATGACCCTGTCAAAGTGACAATTTTTCTTGTTTTAAGAAAACCAAACCTTATTTTTTTCTCTTGGGCGGCTAACTTGCTCTATTATCAATTTTTGGCCCACAGGTACTTGTTTGTGTTTCAACTCTAACGAAAATTGTCCCAAAATATTTTAAAACTAGATAGAGAAAGAAAGAAATAAAACTATTTGGGAGGCCTTACATCTTATTGCAAAAGTTCAAAAATTCAAATTTGATTGAGGAAGAATTTGAATAGATGCAATCGAGGGAAGGGCAACATGGCCTATTGAACATTCAAACTTGGAATGGACAAAATATGTGTGTATCCCTCGTTGTTGGTTGTAGCCTATGCATGTAAGCAAACGGAAAAGTGCATTGTCTGTCCCTGTTTCAGTCTATCTATAGCTACAAGAAGCTTATTTTGATGACAGTGCAATCAAGGACTCATGTGTTCGTTGACAAATCTACATGTATTTGGTAGTTTACATACACCTGAAATGGTTTTGAATGGTCATTTCAAATAAGCAACATGCATTAGGGTCTTCATCGACTAAGTGATAGTCCCGGCTAAGTGGTCTCTCACCATGTTGACTCCCGCCCTGGTGGGCAGGGCTAAGGACCCCTGATACATCTCCAACGTATCTATAATTTATGAAGTATTCATGCCATATTCACCTATGTTTACAATACTTTTATATGGTTTTGATGCACTTTATATGATTTATTTGGACTAACCTGAACTAATGTTGTTTTTAGCAGAATTACCGTGGTGTTATTTTGTGCAGAAAATGAAAGTTCCTGGAATCGCCCGAAACTTTTTTATGATTTTTTCTGGAGCAAATAAGAAATACAGGAGCGAAGAACCACCGGAGGGGTGTGCCTGGAGGCCACCAAACATCTAGTCGCCCCCCAACAAGGCGTGACCAGATAGCTTGTGGGGCCCACGTAGCTTCGTTATGCATGATTCCAACACTGAAAAATCCTAGAAATCCTAGAAACCCTAGAAATAGAGAGACCTTCCGCTCCACCGCCGCAACTCTCTGTCGGAGAGGGAAAACCATCATCGGTGGCCATCTTCATCATCCCTATGGTCTCCATGATGAGGACAGAGTAGTTCACCCTCGGGGCTGAGGGTATGTACTAGTAGCT